>JALGBA010004161.1:512500-877500 GCA_023970755.1 Azemiops feae
TAGTCTGTGCAGGAATGGGGTAAATTGTTTCTTTCACAGAAAGCAATAAAGCTAAGGAAAAGGTTATGCATGAGTCATTACGAAACAAGGAGTTATTCCTCCCCCCCCCAAAAAAAAGAAAGCATCCAACTTCATATATATAGTGGGTATTTGCAGAGAAGGGGCAAGAAGAGAAAATGTCATCTATTGAACCTTGGGTGTGAAATTTCTGTTTGCATAGATGTTGGTGCTATCGTAATGGGGTTATTAACAAGGTTATAAACAATGCCATAGCAGGCAGGCTAAGATAAGCTTGCAGCAGGACATAACTCTTGGTCAAGGAGGAGGGGGGGAAAAGAGCAGAGTCCAGAAATTATTTTGTACTTAAAGAGGCAAGAAAAATCAATTCACTCTCCCTGACACTAACGTAAAAGGAAGCTTGGAGACAAATGATGGATAAACATAATGTGCTAAGAGATAATCTGGAGATAGTCAGAATCTCTCTCTTAGGAGAAAGGTGCATAATTGATGCTGCTTCAGAAGTCTTAGATACACTCTATAAGACCTCCATAACTTGTGGGGTGGACAATTATTACATGCCTAATGAGGGAGCAATCATAATAACTTGTTAGAGGTAGTCCTCAACTTACGAATGCTCGCTTGGTGATTGCTCACACCCCTCCCAAAATGTACTTACGACCTGAATTTGAAGTTAGGATGGCTGCCCTTCCATTGTGTCAGCATCTTGTCCCCAACAATCTAGGTCCTCATTTTACCGACCTCGGAAGGATGGAAGGCTGAGTCAAGGATGGAAGGCTGAGCCGGTCAGGATCGAACTGCTGGCAGCTGGCAGAATTAGCCTGCAATGCTGCATTCTAACCACTGCACCACCAAGGCTCTCACCATGGATATTGGTTCATTTCCCACATTTAAAATTCTGATCCTTACCTTCAGATCTGTCACCAGCTTAGCTCTTTTGCACTTCAAAGTCTCGGGAAAGTTTAAGATTTCACTTTATGGAGAATGATTGAAGAACCTTTAGAGCATCTAACTAGCAGTTCCAGAGAAGAGGAATTTCCCCTTCCTCTATTATCTTTCCAGGAAAGAAGACACTAAATTCTAGGGGTGAGTGATCCTTGCTCCTTACTATAGTCTGGTTTATGAATGCTTATATTTATTCAGCTGCATTGGATTCACATTAAGTGAGTTGAAAGAGGGTTCTATTAATTATGGTTTTAAGTGCCACTGATTTGGATGGGAAGATAATTTAACTCATTTAGACTACGGTGCTAAACTGGTTATCAGAAAATGTAAGTGCTTAGGTCCAGATACTTAGATATGTATACCTGTGGCATTACTGGATTTAGTCCCTGCAAGCCAGCATAACATTTTTTTTTTAAATTTAGCAATCTGTTTTGGGAGCTGGAAACCTTTGCAGAGCTGCTGCAAAGGACTGGGGGGGTCTAGCAATAAATCTTGAGGTTCCTTCTGTTTCTCCCTCCATCTAGGCTCCCTCCAGTCTTGAAGTAGGTCACTGTGGCAGCTGCCCAGATATCCATCTGTTCAAGCAAATCGAGAGGAAAATTGTTTAACCTATTGTTTGTCCCATGATTGCCAGTCTTTATACACGCTCCATGCTGAACTTCCATTAACTGCAAAATACACACGTCCGTACAATGGCCTGCCATTGTGTTTTGAAAGCAGAAGAGAGAAACAGAAAGGGCACATTTTACAGCCCAACCCAAAGGACAATTCGACTCAATAGCCACGCGTCTTTCTCCCCTGTTCGGAACAAAAAGCTGCTATCTTGTAAACTGTACAATTTTGGCACCTGAAATGGCCTTGTTTACTTATATCAAGCCATTTGCTTGCCTGCCTATGGGAGGCTACACACCTGCATATTTTTGTTACAGGAATTAGAAAGAAGAAGGAGAAAGGAGAGGAGAAATCTATTTCCAGCATGGCAGATAATGATTCATTCCCCCCCCTTTTTTTTTTCTCCCCCTATGTGGAAGGTACAGCAGCAAAAAGCTGCAGTAAATTGTTAAGCGCTCCCTAATGGGCAGTAATTGATTTCTGCGTGTGTGGTAATGGATTTGGTCACATTGTACAACAATGGATTTGACATAGGCACCGGCTGATATTATTAACATGGTTAAATTATTAGTCTGGTGGGCAAGAATTAGCCGCTGAATAGCAATAATCCCTGCAATTTGGTCTGCTTGGCCAATTCCAGGGAGTCTGCAAAAAGGTATGTTTACAGGGCGATACATAAATAACAGAATAATTTTGCTTTTCTAAAGGCTTCAGGTAGAGAGGAAGCTGAGCAATAGGCCAGTTAAAAATAACTGCTCTGGACATGGATAAAATGAAATTAGAGTTTCGTAACCACCTCTCCTTGTGATATCTACAAAGTGAAGAGTGAATTTCCCCCCCCCCCCAAACAGCTGACTTGTGCTGTGAGGTGTTAGGCTGACAATGAAGCAACCCATGTGGAAGGCTACGGATACCTGGATGGCTGACTTCTATAACAAAATCAGCATCTTCGTGCTGTATGTGCTAAGGGACAAAACAGAGGCTAGGCATGGAAACACCTGTCACTTTCGCTTTCTCCCTCAGTAAAACATTTTCAATCAAAAGCTCTTTCAAGTTATTTTTGACCTCCTTACAAACACATTTATGAGTTTGGGGGACGTTCTTATTAACAAAAATGAAACTTTTACTTATCTGAACTGGCTAAATTTAATAAACACAGAGCTTCCCAGCATGGAGAGGATAATGTTGCAACTGCTCTGTCACAAAGCCTGCTTCGAAAAGAAAAGAAAAAAATACATCAGAGACTCAAGTTCAGTATCACACTTGTGATCATTTAGGCAAGGAATCAAAGGCAGCTCCATTACGCTTGTCTGCCTAGATGGATCCCTCTGACAATTTAATATCTTTTATGGTCCGATTTTTAAAATCCAATGTTAATTCCATTTCTATAAGGTTTATTATGAAGGAATTTGCTGTATTTTGGTCTATAGAATATGTATAGGAGGATGGATGAGATAGGTAGGTAGGTAGGTAGGTAGGTAGGTAGGTAGGTAGGTAGGTAGATAGATAGATAGATAGATAGATAGATAGATAGATAGATAGATAGATAGATAGATAGATAGATAGATAGATAGATAGATAGATAGATAGATAGATAGATAGATAGATAGATAGATAGATAGATAGATAGATAGTCCTACAAGTTGGATGAGGGAACTAAGTAGGTCTACTCTAACGAAGAGAAATACTAGGGGTGACATGATAGCACTCTTCCAGTACTTGGGGGGCTCTCTCAGGGAAGAGGGGGTCGACCTATTCTCCAAAGCACCTGAGGGCAGGACAAGAAATAACAGGCGGAAGACCATTAAAGAGAGACACAACCTAGAACGAAGGAGAAATTTCCTGATAGTGAGAATTGCTTGCCTTCAAAAGTTGTGGGTGCTCCATCACTGGAAGAGATTGGACAGCTATTTGTCCAGAATGCTATAGAGCAGTGATGGTGAACCATTTAGAGACCCAGTGCCCAAATTGCAACCCAAAACCCACTTATTTATCACCGGGTGCCGGGTGGGTGTGGCCGCGGTGGTCATGGCAGACTGGGTGGGCGGGGTCAGGGCAGCGGGGGCCAGTCCCTCGCCATCTCCTGGGCACGGCACACATGCCCACAGAGAGGGCTCTGGGTGCCATCTCTGGCACACATGCCATAGGTTCGCCACCACTGCTATAGAGTCTCCTGCTTGAGCAAGGGGTTAGACTAGAAGACCTCCAAGGTCCCTTCCAACCCTATTATTGTATGTTCCATGTTCTAAATGCCCTCCTCTTCTCTACTGAGGAGCATAGAGGAGCTGATTTACAAACGCCCAGAGCCTAATGACTGATGGACAACTTCAGGGTAGTGATTCCTTTCTGCCATTAAGGCGAAGTAAAAGTTAAAGCAGACCCTTCCAAAGTCCAGTTTACTGCCGGAGTCTAACTGGTAACATATAGCAACTGAACGGCACAGTGGCTCCTTGGTCCATTATAAATATTAGCCAGGCAAGTCAATTACCTACTTCGGCAAAAGCTGACACCGAAGCCCAGCAGCCCTTTTCATCACAGGTGGACTTCCGACCAAGGGAATGTTTTCTCCTTCGATACTTACCCGCGTAGCAGTGGTGTTAAAAATCTATTTTCGCTCCATCTCTGCTTTGCAGGCTTCCTTCTGTCAAAGAACGAATTGTGTTCCTGTCTATCAGGGATCCTGAAGGATTGTAGGGAGAAAATTGCCTCCAGCAACCGGGGGATTTAAAGTGGGCACTTTTTATCCCAAAACGAGTGCTCTAATTAATTAACAAGAGAGAGAGAGAGACGAAGCTGATTTAGGTACATTCCCCCCCCCGAATGTGGATTCTCCCCCCCCCCAACCCATCACCCTGTCCCCTGGGAATAGGAGGGCTGGGTTTTGCAGGCTTATTTGCCTTTCTTTCCTCCTTCCTTTAATAAAAAAAAAGGGGGGAAGGGAGAGTTTCAATAGACAAGAATGGCTGGGAATGCCTTCCCCCAGTTTGGCATTAAATGGAACGCAATGAAGGAGAACAAGTCTTGGGCAGGTTTTTAAATTCTAACCTCGGCTCCCCTCTGCAAGCTGCTGGGAAATTGAAATGACATCTCCAACCTTCTACTTAGCTCCCCGAGGGTAAGTTTGCAAGAGTTAGTAATACATGCTGTCACCAAACGCATTTCAGATTTTTGCAGGGTTTCCCCTGTACTAGGATTAGCCAAAAACTCAAAGGACCCATAGAGAGTGGCCAGGAGGGTTTGATGAACACCTAGAAAGCAACCAGGGTTTTGCAGCTCAGTTAAGGTACCCTTACCGGGGCTACCAACTTAAGCAGCCACCGCTTCTGCTATTTCCTCCTGTTGGGTCACCCGGCATTTTTAAAGTCAAAAAAAGCTGGGAGTCAGGAGCACATCTCCAGACCTCCCCAAACCTGCCCTGCTTTGTTTAGCGACCATTCAAAGTTACAACGGCACTGAAAAAAGTGTGACTTATGCCCATTTTTCAGTCTTACGACCGCTGCAGCCTCCCCGGGGTCACGTGATTTACATTCGCATGCTTGAGAACTGGTTCCTGTTTATGACGGTCGCAGCGTCCCGGGGGTCACCTGATCCCCTTTTGCAACCTTCTGACAAGCAAAGTCAAGGGGGGAAACCAGATTCACTTAACAAAGGTGTTACTAATTTAAAACAACTGGGATATTCACTTAACAAATGTGGTGAGAAAAATCACACTAGGGGGCAGAACTCGCTGAACACATTGCTCCCTCAGCAACATAAATTTTGGGCTCAATCGTGGTCGTACGTCGAGGACTTCCTGAACAGGGATTCCTCACCTTATGACCAAAACTGGGATGGTAATTTCGACTGCTAAGCAAGGCAGTTATGAAGTGAGTTGTATCCGGTTTTACGATGTGTTTGGCCAGGGTTTCGGGGGCTGGAGGATAAAACATATGAAGAAGGTGTTGAAGGAAAAGTCTTCATCATGATTCAGTCCAAGCCGGGAATAAACAACATGGCGACTGCTTTAGAAAGAAGGTTGCAGTTTATTGAAGAGGAGAGCCAGACAGGAAGATGGCTCTGGAAGAAAAAGAGAGAGAGCACATGTAGGGAGTGGGTTTTTATACCCTCTGGAGCCTTTTGTTTGGAGTTGTTCCTGTGGCATGAACTTTGACCTGAGTCTGAGTGTGCCCTTTGGTATCTGTAGGTTAATCCTATTATGTCCTGTCTTAGAGTTTGTGTGGGGTATGTAGATTTTAGGTGTCTTTGTCTTCTTAATCGTCTAGCTGGGGACCTCCAACCTTCCTGGATTATTTACATCTGCATTTCTACAGAGCTGGTTTCTGCTTGGGGGAGGGAGACTTGGGACTATTAAGAAAACTGGGCATGCTTTTCTGCCTCTTTAAGATCCTTTGAGAAAATATATTTTTCTACCCTTTTAATATTTCCTTCTCTGGGGGGCTGACTTCCCACAAAGGGTTGCAGAAATTGGATAGGCCTAGTCTGGTCTGCTTTCCCCCCCCCCGCCCCCACGCCAATTCCATCTCAGCCCTGCAAACTTTAGTCGTTGGCAAGGCAAGCGGTACCAGTGATGTATAAAAAAAGAATCCATTGAAGTATCCTTTGAATCTTTAAAAAGTGACTATTTATACAACCGAATTACAAATGGCAGTTTTTTTGTGGTGAGCTTATGTATTTCACAACAGGGGGTGGATTTTAGTGGAATGATAAAATCCGTGCAGGGGAAGCTGGGTAGAATTGGTGGAGAGAGAAGAGCAGAGTTTTCCGTATGACTTTTCTCTGTATTCACAAGTAAGTCATTTGCCTGGACTGAAAAAACAGGGATAACAGAGACTGGGTTAAAAAAAAAAATTTTTTTTAAAGGTGGGGGGAGCCTTTACAGCACCAGCTGTTCTTTGATATATTATGACAGATGGAAAAAGAAGGCCTATAAGTTTAATTAGGGAACTGGCACAAGATTAGGCTAGTTTGGTCTAGGGGTGAAGGCGCCAGGCTAGAAACCGGGAGATTGGGAGTTCTAGTCCTGCCCTAAGGCACGAAGGTCGGCTGAGTGATTTGGGGCCCATCACCAGGAGACAGTGAATTCTAGTCCTGCCTTAGGTGTGAAAGTCAGTTGGGTGGGACTTTGGCCCAATTGCTAAGAGACTATGAGTTCTAGTCCCGCCTTAGCAGTGAAAGCTAACTGGGTGACTTTGGGTCAATCACTAGGAGACAGTGAGTTCTAGTCTCTCATTTTAGGCATAAACATTGGCTGGGGTGGGCCAGACACTCTCTCTCTGCCCTACCCAACAGATAGGGTTTTGTTATGGGGAAAGCAGGAGGAGGAAGGCATTGTGGGGAAGCAAAATGGAGGGGTGTCATTATAATTATCCATGATCTTCTATGATGGCATAATGTCAACGTCATTGTCATGGCAGCTCTCCATTCCTAGCTGTCCCCACCCCCACCCCAAGGCCTCGGCCATTGTCTTTTTAGATACCACATGTGCAACGTCTTGAGTACATGTACAGATATCACGTTTAGCTAAGTGACGGATTCCAGCAGTCTCCTTTTCGAAGAGATAGAGTTTACAGGAGCAAAGATAGCATTTGCAGAAGATTAACGTTCCCCATCTGAATTAATCTTGAAGTAGGAAATAAATGTTTAAAGAGTGGCACTTTCTCCCTCAACAAAATGTTCCAAAGGCAAAAGCGTATGTACAAATCTGTATGAAAAGAGATAAGAAGGAGAGGAGGTTTTTTTTTTTTTTTTAAATAAATATAACATGAACCTGTCATCTTTGGAATTAAGTGCCTACATTTTACACAATCCCATCTTTGTTTCGTAATTTTAATTTAATTTCAAGCATAAATAAACATGTCTGTCTCTCTCTCTCTGTGTGTGTGTGTGTGTGTGTGTGTGTGTGTGTGTGTGTGTGAATGGTATTTGCTTTATTTGATATGTTAAGGAAAAGTAAACAATATACGTTTACCCTTTGCCAAACAAAATATTCCTTCCTTCCTTCCTTCCTTCCTTCCTTCCTTCCTTCCTTCCTTCCTTCCTTCCTTCCATCCATCCATCCATCCATCCATCCATCCATCCATCCATCCATTTTGTGACTTTATTCAATCAAAGGGACCTGGAGCATGCCAACTCTGCTGTCAAATCTTGTAGGATAAGCAGAAATGAAGACAAGGAATCCAGCTAAACCCAACTCTGTACTATACAGAACATTGTAGCTGTAGACCAGCCCCTTAAATTGTACTAGAAAACCAGTGGGTAGCCACTGAAGTTTACACAATGATGGTGTTACATGGGCATACCATTGGTACACCACTTGTATTTGTGTAATGGCTCTCTAAGAGTCATGCTTGCCAATTATTCTTCGAGCGGGGACAAAATTCTAGAAGTACACCCAACTGCATATACTTTGGTTTGGCCTGGGCCAGCGCAACCCCATTCCAGAATCCCCAGATCTTGTCATCCCTAAAACCCATAGCCACCTAGTTTTGCTCGGATTCACTCTAAGCTTATTTAGCCACAACCTCTACTACCTTCCAGACATTGAGGAAGAACATTGACAAAAAAGAACTTTGACAGATATACAATTAAAAAAGAATTAGTGTCCTGATGGTACATGATCCAATGCCATCAGGTGACCTACTCGAGTAGCTTCATACAGATATTGCTTAGAAGATGAAAAAGGCAGAAGCTATTAAACCTCAGAAATCAAAGGGTTAGGGCTGGACTTCTCCCTCCCCCCCCCTACAGAAACACAACCTGGAACCAACCTGGATCAACATCACAACCTGGAACCAAGCCCACTCTCACCCTCAGTCTAATTCATTGAGCCGGTCCAGAAGGATGCTGTGTTGATAGGATCAAAAGCTACTGAAATCTCAAGGAGGACCATAATTTATTAAATTTATATGCTGCCCATCTCACTGTCCAAAGTGACTCTGGGCAGCTTACAAGAATACCACCACCCTTCCGATCCTTGCAGACATCATCCACAAATAGGATCAAGTGCTGTGTCAGACCTACACCCAGGTCCGAAACTTAGTTTGAAAAGAGTCCAGAAAATAGACAGGATTAGAAACCCTCATTGAAAATAAAGCCCAAATAAGATTTCACTCTCCTTTTGCTTTTTATTCCCTCCCAGATAGATTTTTTATGTCAAAACAAGAATAGAATATGGGCTGCTGCGGTTGGCTCTAACTTTTTGGGGATCACTTGTTCTATTAAAATACATCTGGAAAACTTGGGGAAAGCAAATATCCATACTGGGGTCTCCTAATGTTTAATACATCTCTGCCCTGAAGGTAATTGAGGATTTGAGCCACTTCCTTCCGTTGTGTGAAATTTATGAGCCAGGAGATTTGACCAAATCTTCAGATGTATATTGGGGAATGGAAAGACAACCTGACCAGGATATTAATACTTGGTACGAAAGACGTTGGGAGAAACTGAGTAACAAGTACTTAGTATTGACTGCACAGAAACTTGGGTTCCAGAAGATACATGCTCTTCCTTCCTTCCTTTTCATGTTTTCACTCTGTCAGAAGCCTTAGTTGCCACTCTTCCAAACTAGCAACCAAAGTGATTATTAGGATTTAATTATCTGCACAATGAGCAATCATATTAAGTAAATTAATTAAATTTAAATTGCATTTCCATGTAAATGCCAATTGCATTACATCTAGTTTTTGTCCTGGCCCGTTCTATGTTTTAGGGAGTAGAGCTCCTGGTATAAACCACCGAGTCCGAAGGCAGATCTTCCCGATAGCATTTCAGGCTATCTCAAATGCCTCTGTGTTCTGCCCATAAAGGGCCCACATACTGTTCTGATGAGTTTGACCAATTGTCCTGCTTATGTGAGTCGTGATGTTGCTGGTTTTCAAAATGAATGAAAGTGCTTCAGTTAGAGGGGAGGGAGAGTTTAGGAAGAAAGAACTTGTTCAGCTTGCAAATTGTTCTGAACTGTCCTGACCAAGGGTTAGAACTCAGATTCAGATTCTGAATTCTGAATCTGGAAAAGATGCTCCAGATGAGACATCAGTGGAACAACCTGCCTCCGGAAGCTGTGAATGCTCCAACACTGTTTTTAAGAAGAGACTGGACAGCCATTTGTCTGAAATGGTATAGGGTTTCCTGCCTGAGCAGGGGGTTGGACTAGAAGACATCCAAGGTCCCTTCCAACTCTGTTGTTGTTGTTGTTGTTGTTGTGTTGTTGTTGTTGTTGTTATTATTATTATTATCACATGAAGTCGATCAAACTACTTGGACAGCAGCAGCAGTTAGATGCGGATGAAGTAAGGCATCCCAGCGCCAACATCTGGTGAGTAGAGATGATTGCAGAGGACATGTGTTCCATGAAACTTCTCGCAGAGCAAAGGAGTAAAGCAGGGGTCTCCAAACTTGGCAACTTTAAGACTTGTGGACTTCAACTCCCAGAATTCCTCAGCCAGACACGCTCTCGGTATCTTGGACTGGTTTTGAACTATTCTTCTGCACACTCCTATTTAAAAACCAATCATTCAGACAACCCTCTGAGACTCATTTTGATCTGCATTCTTTTCTTATTTCTTTGACCTTGAATAAACAGTGAACTACCATAATAACTGGGTGTAAGTATTTGGAACCAGAAGCAGCCCATGAGCTATCTTCTTTAATAAGCGTCAATAGAGGCAGTCTATAGCTAATCTTCTGATCTTAAAAATGCTAAGCAGGGTTACAGCTTGTTGGGATTTGGATGGGAGAATTCCAAGAAATAGTAAGATTATAGAGTAGACGATACTGAAAAATAGCCCTCCTCCCAAAAAGCAACCGTGGACTATTTTTACACTGTTGCTAACATAATTTTGTGAATACAGTACGTCCACAAAATAACTGGAAGTTGAACTTAACTCGTGTTTTATTTTATTTTTTTTCTTTTCACCCGTTAGTTAAAATAATGAAATCCCAACACACTATGAACCTCATAAATCTTTGTGTTGGGTGTTTTTTTTCCTTTGTAGTAAGGCTTTCTATTTTATTTTTCACAGTTTTGAAGCATCATCTCCCTCCAGCCAACGGAAAGCCCAAGGAACACCTACAAAGACATTTAAGGGATACAGAAGGGGGGGAAAAGTCACTCCTGGAGAAAAGGAGATATTCTAAGAGCAATCTTGTTAAGTTTAAAGACAATGGAGGGCAATTGTGAATGTTTTCTAGAATTCTTGAGATAAGCCTTGTTTCCCCCCCCCCTCATCTTCTGAAAATCAGAAGCACAGTATGAATGACACCTGACCCTACTCTGTGAGGAGTTTCTCTAAATTGTTCCTCACCTAACTTCCTGTGGTGAGTACAAATTGCTTCCAGGTATCCGGCATAGCGGTTGTTGTAAAGCAGAAAGAGGTTGCCTCTATTTTGGTGTGATGCCTGTGTAGGTAAAAACACAAATCTAAAATAGTAATCCTTTGCGGTAGCTATTGTCCTCTTCTTTTCAAGTCTAAGTGGTAAATTTGCTTTTACACAATTAGCCAGCCAGCCAGTATTGTTCCATGTGAAATTCTCCTTGTCATTCTCTTGGGAAAATTCATCCTGCACAGGCCACAAATTAAAATGGTGTCGGCTTTAAAGGCCGTACCGTGATTCCTTTTGAATGTGCATCACGTAGGAGTCCAAACACAAAGCCATTTCAAAGGAAAGCGTCCTCAAAAGAGGATGGGAGAAAAATGCAGAGGTCTAAGAATGCCTATTATGGATCAGAACATTTGGTCTATCGCTTGCTTTCCAATTGCTGATGCCTCTGAATATCCACAAGTGGAGAATTAAAACAAAATTAAACAGGACTTCTTGGAAGGACAGAATGCAGGTGAAATGAGTTAGAAAAACTGGGCGTTTTCTTTTTACTTTTAAGGACTGAAGTAGATATGAGAATAGACTGGACAATCACCTGTCTGAGATGGTATAGGTCCTCCTGCTTGAGCAGGGGGCTGGACTAGAAGACCTCCAAGGTCCCTTCCAGCTCTATTCTATTCTATTCTATTCTATTCTATTCTATTCTATTCTATTCTGTTCTGTTCTGTTCTGTTCTGTTCTGTTCTGTTCTGTTCTGTTCTGTTCTATTCTACACTTTTAAGAGAGCTGCTTGGCTTTTCAAATAAAAAGATATGTGTGCTTGGTCTATTTTTTAACTGATAGGAAGTGAGGTAACCCAGTTTCAGGCCAGGATGGGGACCATTCCTCTTGCACTATTCTATAGTCCTACTTCAGATCTCCCCACCCCATCAGTCACTTAGTTACAAACCACAGTGATGGTTTTCAAGAAAAGATTGGACAACCATTTGTCCGGGATAGTACAAGGACTTCTGCCTTGGGCAGGGTTGGACTAGAAGACCTCCAAGGTCCCTTGCAGCCCTCCAATTCTATGATTCTATTACTTAAAAGCAGAAAAAGGATTATATAGGATGTCCTGGTTTAGTGACTCGCGACTGGATTGTTAAGCAAAGTGATCACTAAGCGAGACTGCAACTGTGCTTATAATTTGACTTCAACTTTCCTTTGCTTGATAGCAGGGGTCTTCAAACTTGGCCCTTTTATGACTTGTGGACTTCAACTCCCAGAATTCCTCAGCCAGCATGCCTTACGAAGGTTACAAATGCAAGACTGGTTGCCAAGTTATTCTTTTTCAAACCTATTTATTTTTCTTCTATCACCAAAGATAAAATACAAAACAGAAAAGCTACTTTTTAAAATCACCGTCGTAACTGTGAAACGGTCGCTGTCTGAGAAAGTCCTCTAAAGAGGACCACCTGTGTAAGATTCACCACCACGTCTAGTTTGGGTAAACATTTTTGTTTTTAGCTGAATTCCAGTACGTTTAGCAAAGCACATCTTGTTCAGCTTTTCCAGCTCAATGCACTCTCATAAAGAGCGTGACAAAAACAGGCACAAAAGAATGCACCAAAATCATACAGTACATCAAATATGAGAAATTGGTTCCAACACCCTTTATATTCTCCTAGGGTAAAAACAGGTATCAGCACGGATCTATTTTCTTTGGTTCTTTCAGAAGTGGGTGAAAGCTGAAGTCCTTGGTTATACTTTCCTTTTATTTCTTTAATATATTCTTTTGTGCTTTTTAAAATAGTGACAATAAGAAATGAAGAAAGAACAAAACGCGAAAATAAAAATGCTTACATCATCAAGGAAACAAGGCAAAAAGTGTGTTTCTTTAAAAAAAAACTAAAGTAAAATACAAAGAAGAATTGTTTTAACCGTAACAATTTATAAATATTTATATTTATCTAATGCAATTATTCAAGTGTATATGCATTTCTAATGCACTTCTATAACTATATAACTATCATTTTTAACCTGTTTTATTTTGTATAAATGAGCTCTGTGTTTCATTATATTTATTCATTATATGTAAAGTCACGTCTGTAAGCTCATAGGTCTAAGAAGCTTCTCAGTCATCCAGGTGATGGTTGTCCCAAAAGTGCTTTTTCAAGAGGCAACTGGACTTGAAGACATTTTGCTTCTCATCCAAGAAGCTTCTTCAGTTCCCTAACATTCAGTCAGAACTGAAGAAACTTCTTGGCTGAGAAGCGAAACGTCTTCAAGGAAAAACAAAGTCCAGTTGCCTCTTGAAAAAGCATCTTTGGGACAATCCGTTCATAGGTGGCAAGTACAATTAGGTCCTCAATCCACTTTAGGGGCCATCTTTCCAATTTTGCAATATCAGCCTTTGGGCCATAGTAAGGGCGTGGAGAATCCATTTATGTGGTCTGGTTGTCAAATTCCAAGAACTGAGTATGTAGTTCAAAAGAATATTATTGTCTGAAAATTTGAAAACTGTGTCGCACAATCATCTTCAGACTTGTATTTAGCACAATCACAGAGGCACTTGGGTCTACTGGTTGAGGTGCTGGCTTAGGAACCAGGAGACTGTGAGTTCTAGTCCCGCCTTAAACATTCAAGTCAGCTGGGTGACTTTGGGCCAATCATCAGGAGATAGTGAATTCTAGTCCCGCCTTAGGCATGAAAGCCAACTGGGTGACTTTGGGCCAATCACCAGGAGACTGTGAGTTCTAGTCCCGCCGTAAACATTCAAGTCAGCCGGTGACTTTGGGCCAATCAGCAGGAGATAGTGAATTTTAGTCCCGCCTTAGACATGAAAGCCAACTGGGTGATTTTGGGCTAATCAAAATGAGACTGTGAGTTCTAGTCTTGACATAGGTATAAAAGCCAGCTGGGTGACTCTCTCTCACCTCAACCCACCTGGCAGGGATGTTGTTGTGGAGGAAAATAGGAGGAGGGGGGAATATTAGGTATGTTCACTGCCTTGAATTACTTACAAAACAATAATAAAGGTGGGATAAAAATTAAATTCAGAAGGAATACCACTAGAAAAAGTTGAAAGGATCACGCACCTCGGTTCTAATTTACATGAAAGCTGGGACATGACCGCTGAAGTAAAGACAAGGATAGAGAAAGTTCGAACAGCATTCTTCAAAATGAAAAAGGTCTTCTGCAGTCACGACATGAGCCTAAGACTGAAAATCAGGCTTGTCAGATGCTATATTTTTTCTATCCTGCTCTATGGAGTAGAGAGTTGGTCTCTGACAGAAGGCCACCTGAAGAGACTAGAAGCATTTGAAATGTGGATTTACAGGCGGCTGTTACGTATAAGCTGGGTGGACAAGATCAGAAATGAGGAGGTTTTAAGCCGCCTGGGAAAGCCAAGGGAAATCATCAAAATAATTAAAAAACGAAAGTTAGAATATTTCGGACATGTGATGCGACACCCAGAAAGATACGGCATACTCCATTTAATCCTCCAAGGAAAGATTGAAGGCAAACGAGGTCCAGGCAGAAGAAGAACATCATAGCTTCAAAATCTAAGGGACAAAACTCAGCAGCACTTTTTTGTGCGGCTGCTGATAAAAACAGGATCGCCAACATGATCGCCAACGTCCGATAACGGATATGGCACAAGAAGAAGAAGAAGAAGAAAAATTAAATTACATTTATATTATAGTCCATTACTTTCTCCAAAAACTTAATAAGTAAAGGACTTTATAAATTTGTGTTTTAAAGAAATAGTATCCTTATTCCACCTCCAGCAAAATGCTGTCCTAAACAATCCCTTTCTACGGAGACCTAATGGAGACCAGCACATTTTGAACCTTACTTTTTGTTGTAACAAGTCATCGTTTAAGATGCACGGACACTGCTGGTCGTGCTTTCCTAGTGGGCAAAGAGAAAAGGAGATATTATCTTGCTCTCTGCTTCAAGCGGCTTGCCCGTCCACCTGCAGGATAACACAGTAAGACCGATGCGAATCTCCGCCGTCCCTTTTCTTTTCATAAATGGACCGTACCTTAAAAAGAAGACATGCAGTGACATTAGCTAATCAATGCCGAGAGCTGCAGAGCGAAGGCAGAGCCGTCTGGAAAGATTATAGCATCAGGCAAACCACAAGCAGGTACATGATTGGCAAAAGAAGAGAGGGAAAAACACACATCTGGGTCATCAGACAAGCTGACAGATTGATTCTGAATCCTGCTAATTGTCTGGTCCAGCATGAGGGCTCAGATGCTACCCTGGGAGAAGGAAGGCAACACAGTCTCCTTTTAGATCTAAGATGGAAGACTTGAACTGTTCACTTACTGACTTACTTATTTATTTATTTAGCGTGTAGCATCCACAGAGGTCATGCAATCAATTGATATACAACACTAATAAACCACACGATGCATATTCAAGCACAAACACATGTAGCCCTCGGCTTACGACCCCAATTGAGCCCAATGTTTTGGTTGCTAAGTGAGACATTTGTTAAGGGAGGTTTTTTTTTTGCTCCATCTTACATCGTTAAGTGAATCACTGCCATGGGTTAAGTTAGCAACACCGTTGTTAAGTGAATCCGGCTTCTGTATTGCCTTTGCTTGCCAGAAGGTTGCAAAAGGGGATCCCAATGATCCCGGAGACATGGCAATCCGTCATAAATACGAGTCAGTTGCCAAGCAGCTGAATTCTGATCACGTGACCGTGGGGATGCTGAAATGGTCGTAAGTGTGAAAAACGGTCATAAGTCAATTTTTTCAGTGTCGGTTGTAACTTCGAACTAAATGCACTGTTGTAAGTCGAGGGATAAAGCACCAGAAAATATACATGTGTATGTATATATATATAAAATATGTGGGCAACATAATATATGAGATACGATGTTAAATCAAGGTAAACCACTAAAAAAATCAACCTAATATGGTACCATAGAGTCAAAAATGGATAGTTGTTATAATAGGCTAATCACTGTAGCTGCTTCTCATGTGGCACTCAACTGTTGATGTAGAAATGCAACAAAGCTTTGGAGTCTTTGCTACCCACAAAGTTCCTGCACCAGTGCAAAACTCTTAGACAAGTATAAGAGGGATGCATTTTTATTCCAAAAAATAAACCCCTACTAGGTGCTTTGGATTTAAGAACACAGGATTGTTTGTTTGTTTGTTTGTGTGTGTGTGTGTGTGTGTGTGTGAGAGAGAGAGAGAGAGAGAGAGAGAGAGAGAGAGAGAGAGAGAGAGAGAGAGAGAGAGAGAGAGAGAGAGAGAGAGAGAGAGAGAGAGAGAGAGAGAGAGTGAGAGAGAGAGAGAGCGTCAGTAAAATGTGGAAGGAGAAGGCAAAACTCAGAAGCTGCTGGCTGGACAAATTTGCATTTTAATAGCTTTCCAGTATCATTTACTTTTACAAAACATAGGTGTACTAGCACAATTTGAGTGAGGATTTAAGAGTCTGGGTTTGTAGAACAAGTTAGACAAGGCTAAAATGGAACCAAGCTGTTTTTCTGGACCGGTGGCATTGCAGCACCTCAAATATTATTGCACATTGTGCAAACTAGATCGTCATCTTACATGGCAATTTACTTTAATTTATGAGGATTTTAGGCTTTAGCGCGTAGGGTTAACCCAACCTCTCTATTTCTTTTAAGCTGACAAGCATAATCTTCGGATTTTCTTTTTTCTTTTCTTTTTCCCAGATCCTCATTTATTTATTTATTTTTCTGGCCCTCTGAGAAAGTCCCACCTCTCAAAAGAAAAAGTAGACCCTCTTCCCCCTTTGCGCAGAAAAGTTGAGAGATAAATATCGGCCGATTCAGTAAATAATTCAACGTATGACCTTGATGCTTATTGATTCCTCAAGCTGTTTATCTTTCTTGTGTGTTCCCCGGCAAAAACAATTATCACTTAATTATAAAATGGTCTGGCTTGAGGGAGCCTTCCAATTGGCTGGCAAACACACTGAAGGGATGAGATAATCTATGGAAACTAAACAGCCCCGACAGAAAATGCTGTTTAATATTCCAAACCACAAACTTCATTCTAATTTTTTTTTCCCCTGACACATTTCACCCCCCCCCCCCGTCCCTCATTTTAAAAAATCACTTAAGGATATTTAGCCAATCACAGCGTTGACTGGCCGGCTGAAAATTCTTACCCTGTATATGACTTTAGCTGGATAGCAACAGGTGCTGCTACACAAGAGAAATCCAAGGTTTTTACAGGTGGTCCTTGACTTACAACCACAACTGAGTCCAACATGTCTGCTGCTAAGCAAGACATCTGTTAAGTGAGTTTTGCCCCATTTTACGAAGTTTGTCACCACAGTTCTTAAATGAATCGCTGCAGTTGTTAAATTAGTGACACTAATTGAAGTCAATCTGGCTTCTTCATTGACTTTGCTTGTCAGAAGGCTGCAAAAAGGGATCACGGGACCCCTGGGACACTGCGACCGTCATAAATATGAGTCAGTTGCCAAGCTGCCTGAATTGTGATCATGTGACCAGGAGGATGCCTCAATGTAAACCTCTTAAGTCATGTTTTTCCCCTGTGAATTTAATTTGTGATGTTTACTGTTTGCTTGTGATAATTTTCAAGATTAGAGTGGTCTCTCTAGTGGGGATGGAAATGTTTTCCAGAAAAGACCCTTATATGTACCATCTTTTCAAAAGCTTTATGGTTTGTTTTTTTTAAAACAGGGCTACTGAAATTTGGGTATCATTTTGCTTCTTGTTATTATTTCTCTCTCTGTGTCTCTCTCCTTTTGAAGAGACAGCTATTGAAAATATTACAACAGCAGATTGCTAACATCACTGAGGGCAAATAAAAAAAATTGGTTTTGACCTCACAGGGATGACTCTCAGCAATCTGGGATTAGGCAAGAACCTACGGATGGCTTTGAAATCAAAAAAGCTTTCTTAAGCCAGTGTTTTGTAGGATGCTGGGGCATTTTCTTGTCTTTTGTAGCTGGTTATAAATCATTGTTCAAATAGATATCTAGCTTTTGATGGGAATGAAAATATTTGCAAACAACTGTTTCTGATTCAACTGTATCCATCCATTTCAAATCACTGGTATCTGCAGCTGCTGTGCAAAAATATTGTATATTTTTAACCTCCAACCAGATCCTGCGATCTCAAAGGAGCCTCCTGTGCAAACCATTAATGGACGGAAATTCTCAGTCATCCAGACCATGGTTGCCCCAAAGATGCTGTCTTTCAAAAGGCAACTGGACTTTCTTGTTTTTCTTGAAGAGGTTTCAAGGAAGCTTCTTCAGTTCTGATTGAATGATGGAGAATGGAAGGATTTATATCCCTTGCAGTCATCTGGTCATTTGCACTCTTTCTGAGAATCATTGAGGCCACTCGGAGGTTTATCTGTGCCCTCAGGGTCACCTGAACCCTGTGGTCTGCAAAAAAATTTTCTGGAAATCCGTTCATACTCCGCAAAATTCAAAGGGTATTCATCCGAAAATGCATAGCTAAATGTCTATGGAGATTCTCAGTCATTCAGGTCATGGTTGTTCAACAGGTGATTTATTTCAAAAGGCAACTGGACTTCCTTGTTTTGCTTGACACAGATAAACCTCGAAGTGGCCTCAATGACTCTCAGAAAGAGTACTAACGACCAGATGACTGCAAAGGATATAAATCCTTCCATTCTCCACCATTCATTCAGAACTGAAGAAGCTTCTTGGATGAGCAGCGAAACATCTTCAAGGAAAACAAGAAGGTCCAGCTGCCTTTTGAAAGAAAGCCCCTTTGGGACATCCAAAAAGGATTTCAAATCACTGGTATCTGCAGCTGCTGTGCAAAAATGTTGTATATTTCTAACCTGCAACCAGATCCTGAGATCTCAAAGGAGCCTCCTGTGCAAACCGTTAATGGACAGAAAGGTGAAACAGTATCTCTACATAACAGCAGCCTTTCAATTTCGTCTGATTTGGCCTGGATATTTTAGCATGGTCGTTAAAGTCTCCTAATCAAAGAAGTAGATAGATACGCTCACTTAAACCATTAAAAACACGGGCATTTGAAAAAATAAAACTCAAGAGATAACTCTGCTGAATCTGGAGGAGCTTCATCATCAGTAGCCAAGCATTTGTAGAGCTGATGGCTTTGCTTGATGCCTCTATAAATAAAATAGAGACTGATTTTTGTTTTCAAACCTGGAAATCTCAAAAGAAGAGATTAGAGGTTGTTTCCTGTCCTGTCCTTCAAAGGTATCTTTGCGAAGCAACCGGCAGCCATCCACTTTTCTATTCCGAGCACATATAAAGGAATTGTTAACACTCCTGGCCTCTTCCACCAGGATTGCTACTCAGAGCAGAGGGTAAAAAATATGTGCAGAGGGGCAAGGAGTTTGCTGACATCTGAAGTGGGTAGAATAAGACTGGCACTCCTTCCTGGTCGAACTATTCTTTACCTAAGCTTTTCCAAACATTTCTGATGGCTAAAGCAGGAAGGGGGAAAGAGAGACAATGTTGTTTTTGACAGTCGTTCATTACATTATAAGAGACACCGCCGTCCCCATTTGCATTCCTTAAAGTTGGAAGTGAAATTATGCTGAGCAGCTTTAGAAGTCAACAGAACATAACAGAGTTGGAAGGGACCTTGGAGGTCAAGCAGGAGACCCTATACCATTCCAGAGAAGTGGCTATCTAGTCTCTCCTTAAAAACCTCCAGTGATGGAGCACCCACAACTTCTGGAGGCAAGCCGTTCCGCTGGTTAATTCTTCTCACTGTTAGGAAGTTTCTCCTTAGTTAGGAAGCTGATTCTCTCCTTGATTAGTTTCCATCCACTGTTTCTTGTCTTGCCTTCTGATGTTTTGGAAAATAGGTTAAATAGGGAAAAGTGTTACTTTATTTTTCACAGGAAGGTGTTTGATCCACAGGCAGTATAACTTTTACCCAGTGGATTATGTTACACAGTGGGTCTGCTTGTTTTTTACTCTATAATGTGTGTGTGTTTTTTTGTTTTTTTTGCAGTTTGGAAGAACTTATTTTCCTTTGCTCATTTAAGTAACATTAATTTTCTGTTGGCTTGAACCATTGTTGGTCCTACTGAGTGTACACACTAGAAGGGTGAGATTGTCTGCAGAGATAAACAACAAATGAGAATTGATCACTTTGGAAGCAAAGCACTCAGAGCTAAGATTAGCCTAAATCCTGAATCCTGGTCTTTAACTCTATTCAATTCATCCTCCCCCCCCCTTTTTGTTGCAAAGGGACCTATCTTTTTTTAAAAAGAAAAGTATGCGTATTGTATTTTAGATACACAGACAGACAGATGAGAGGGGGAGGCAAATCCGTCCTGTGGTCTCTGCAGATTTTGCTTGCAAATTAAATGTTACCTTATTCAAATGCACACCCCAAAATGTTGATTTCTTGTTGTTCTCCATTTTTGGTTCAGGATACATTAAGGTCAGAACTGTTTGTAGGAAGATGAAAAATAAAATTCTCTCTTTTCATTTTTGTCCTTTGGAGGAGGGTGAAAAAATTGAAGACCCACGTCCACAGGATGTTCCTGCATGTATATTTCTGTGTTATTACCGGTTATTACCGGATCCTTCTGAAATGAAAGGGCCAAAATGTTTGCTAACACAACTTCTCACTGCTTGCCATGATGACAGCAAACCGATCTCCAACCTATTATTTACCAGGCAGGTACTTAGAGAGGTTGTTTGCAACAGGCATTTGGAAAGAAGAAGAAAAAACACATGCCAAAATAAATGTCCTCTTCCCTCTTATTCAAGTATGTGCAATCTTAAAATTAATACATGATATGTGAGTAAGTATCTGCAGGGAACTGTCATTTATGTTTCCTAGGAATAAATCAGCATTTCACCTCCATCTGATCTGAAAATGTTTCTTTGGGAAAATGGAACATAATTTACATAAATGGAGAATTCGCAGAACTCTGAGTGTCTTGCATTTCAAAAAAAAAAAAGCAAAGGAACAAGGAGATAAACAATCAGTCCATCAGCGATTATCCTTCAAAGAAGCAATGTCACATTTAGGAAATTCTTTCTGCTTAAAACACTTCGATTCCCCTCCCATTTAGATCCTTCTGCAGAGCTTTCCATTTTCTCCCCCACTCTTTCCAAGGGCTTCAATTTATTATTTCATCAGAAGTTCAGAGGGGAAAAAAAAAAAGAGTTGTAAGAGATCAAACAAATGTGAATGTATTAAGGAAGACAGTAGGTGAGGGAGGCTAAATTGTCAGATTAAATGAAAAGGCAGAGGATGAGGCTGGCATTGTGCTGGGACTGCCTTATAACATCCGGTGGAGGCTGCAGGTTTTGTGTAATAAACCTTTTATCCCTAGGCAGATAATGCAGCACCCTCCAGATGTTATACTACACTTCCCATCATCAATGACCATCAGTTTGGGCTGGTGGAAGTTTAGTGCAACCACATCTGGAGGGAATGAAATTTCCCTACTATGCTTTTTGCTTCTCATGAAGTGCATCCAACAGCTCCATAAGATAAATTGATGGATCGATGGATGGATGGATGACAGATAGATGGATGGATAAATAGATAGATAGATAGATAGATAGATAGATATATAGATAGATAGATAGATAGATAGATAGATAGATAGATAGATAGATAGATAGATAGATAGATAGATAGATAGATAGACAGACAGACAGACAGACAGACAGACAGACAGACAGATAGATAGATAATATCTAGCTAGCTAGCTAGCTAGCTATAATAAATAATAAATAGCTAGCTAATAGCTCTACCTACATAGATGATAGATAGATAGATAGATAGATAGATAGATAGATAGATAGATAGATAGAATAGATAGATAGATAGATAGATAGATAGATAGATAGATAGATAGATAGATAGATAGATAGATAGATAGATAGATAGATAGATAGATAGATAGATAGATAGATAGATAGATAGATAGATAGATAGATAGATAGATAGATAGATAGATAATGGATGGATAGACAGACATTGCTAGCAACCATAGTGAGAACATGTCTATGTTCAGGGCAGGAATCACAGTTCCTAGGAAGTATATGATAAGGCTATTCATTTCATATTTTGCTAATAAGCTTTCTGTAAGTAGAGGGCTCCCAGAGAGGTGGAGAACTGAGATGCTGGAATAGAATAGGTCTCATCCCTCCAGGGCTGCAGGGAGTTACAAGGGCAACCATGGTAACCAAAGATGAATATAAGCAAATGAATTTGCAACTGGGGGAGGGACAAAGAATTAAACCAAAAGCTTCCTTGCAAAGGTCAGCTTCAAAATCAGCTCTGTAGGTAGACAAGTATGCTCAGCGGAAGATATAGTTGTCATAGCATGAAAGAAGAAAATCCTGCCAGCAGAAAAGGGCGGTGTGTGTGTGTGTGTGTGTGTGTGTGTGTAATAAAATTAGAAATTGTGATACCGTAACATAAAGAGGCAAAGCCTGAGCTTTGCAATCCATGTGATGGTCTGCTTTCACTTGGAGATATTCCTGCAATATTTTTCATCACTTCCCCAGTCACCAAGTTATTAACAGTTGGAGGAGATTTGCAATCCTCTGTCTCTGTGCTTCCTCTAGTATAGTGCCTTTCATCTGTTCAGCAGCTACCAGTGAAAACTCTTTCTGCTTTGGAGAATATTTACAAATATATGTAAATGAAGCAGAGCACTCCATGTCAGCTGAAACCCCAATGGCTCTGCCCTTTCTTTGCCCAGTTTTGGATTGCCGTGATCTGTCTGTCTTGCTTGCTGGGCTTATTTGCTGCTGCAATCATGTCCGACTTTGAATGGTTTATAGACTTTCAGAACAGCACTAATATTACTTAACATAAAACACAATTATAACAATGTACCAACATAATATATAACACCCCAAGGGCTAAGGCACAATCATAACACAACCATCATTCAGAAGAGATGACTATGGCTCCTTAGGACTCACTGAATCAACCATGTCTCAATGGTTTGGCAAAAGATTACAAAGTATGATCCTGTCTTGATATTGGGGTCGTCTACCTAAAATTAGTTTGTTAGGAACACTATTAACGTGGTCAGCCAATGTCATTCTAAAACAAAAAACTTGCACGGAAAGCACAATTTTGAATGATAAGTGACAGTTGGATTTAATTTATCTGGGTACAACCAAGAAGGAGTTCCAATAAGGTCTAACATGTTGGTGTCGCAGTAACTTACTAAGATACTTTTCACGTATCAGCTTGAAGACCACCTTAATGAAACCACACTGAAGAAGACAAAGGAAAAGTCTTCACTGAGCTGTGCTCAAGTCTTGGTGATTGTTGATCTTTGGACAACAATGCAGAAGAGGTTGTTCGTTGGGGTTATTTTTCCCAGTTCATTTTAAAGACCTGGGATTTCCTAGTAGTATTTCTTTGACAACTAACCAGGTCCAATCAATCCCTCTTAGCTTTTTCAAGATTATCTTAGGTTAGTAAATGGTGGCCTGGTGGCCTAGTGGTGAAGATGCTCGCCTTCCACCCAGAGGGTTGAGAGTTCAATCCAAGGTAGCAGCAGATGTTTCTCTCTCCCAGGGCACAAGGAAAATATATCTGCTGCCAACTCTGCGTAGGCATCAGGAAGGGCATCCAGCCAGTAAATGCTCAGCTCTATCCAGTTGACCCAACTCAACCCTGAATTAAGGGACTACAGGGTCATAAAAAGTTCTTCTTAGGTTAGTAAATGTTGCCATCTGTTGCAAAGGGAAAGTCACGCCTCAATTTAACATAACTTCCTCTCTCTTGACCTTTGATACCTGTTTTCCCACCAAGGATAAATGCTGCTCCACCTTTTTATGAATCTGCATCTCAACGCTCCATTCTCTACTTCCATTAATGTAACAGATGGGCATGACACAGAAAGAAAGCCATTCTGATCCCTGGCTGGTAAAACTCATATGTTGCAATGCGCCCATTGCTATACATCACCCTGTATCAGAGGCAAAAACAAAATGAATTATCTATAGTCATTGATATGGCTGCCTTAAAGGTAGTCAAACCTTTAAGGTACTCATGCATTTTATTGCCAAAATCATCCAGAAGACACATAATGTTCATTGTCCCTTTTACAAGAGACATTGATTTATTCATACAGCTTTTTTTAGTGACTACGAAGAGCAGTAAGAAACAATTGCTAATCACCGTTTACCAGACCATAACACAGAGCCCATCAGTATCATCACCAATATTTGGAAAAACATTTTCAATAATTTCAGAAGTATCAACACTATATTGATGCTCAGATTGTTGGAGGATTGTGTTACTCGTATCACTTATTCCATCAGGTGGTAGCTTCCCTCCATTATTTCCTTCTCCATACAGAAGGAATCAGCTGAGTTCACAAACACTAAACTACGGTTTATTTTAACCACAGATGGTTGTATAAGCCGTTATATAATGGCAGGTTTGAAGCCAAACATTAATGGTTAGATCTGCACAACACCTTAAACCGAAATTGATTCAGGATTCAAGAAGGCTTTTGAATAAGATTAGGCTTGATAAATAAAGCTTCATGGAAAATTTAGAATCTACACTGCCTTTTTGTGTTCATCTTAAGAATGACAGACTTTTATAGTGCAAGGCTTGGTTACTTTCCCCAAGAAAATCTAATGTGTATTGGGGGGGGGGGACTCATATTCATGGTACAATTCATTTACCCATATCTTTCCTCTATCTTTTGGTTTCTAGGTGCTGTAGTTCTGACTTTGCTTTCAGGAATGGTGGATCCTTCTTTATGTTATCAGATCTCCTGGCACCTAGTTTCATAAGTTTCAGCCAAGGATAGTGAGATTCATGGGAAATACCGAAGAGAAGAATCAGTATTGGAAGAAGTAGCTTTTTATTCTTTTGCTGAATTGTAGTGGTAGCATCTGTTTTGGTCTGCTCAGAACATAGTCGAAAGAGAGAAAAAACAACCCAGGTCATTTATGAGCATTCATGGGGAGCCTACGCAAGTCGAGAAATCAATGCCCATTGAACCTCACATCAGGATTTCATAAACTCCTTGAAAGGTTAAGAATCGATTGTGTTACTATTTGAAAGAGAAAACCTAGGCATCTGTGCGCACACACAGAGCCACACACACAACAGACCCTTTCACAAGTTGCTCATCTCTTAAGCAAAAATGACATGGGATGGATCCCTTCATCCCTATTAAAAACACCACCACAAAGCAAGAGAAATAGCCATGCAAAAAACTTGTACATGCAGACTCTCTATTCGAGGGGTCCCCAACCCCTGGTCCATGGACCGGTACCAGGCTGCTGCATGCCAGCAACCGCGCCGCACAGACAAGCAAAGTTCCATCCATGGGATGCAGGCAGCACACAAAACCACGCACTCTCCAGTCCGCGGAAAAACCTTTCTCCGTTGAACCGGTCCCTGGTGCCCAAAAGGTTGGGGACCTCTGCTCTATTTGGTGATCCTGGTAATGATCCTAGCAACAATGAAACCACAGTAACATAATTTTTAAACTCATGCTCATATCCAAATAAATAAATAATGTTCAAAAATCAGAACAATTATATTCTGTAATATCTTTGTACCATATAGTATCAACCTGGTTAACTCTCAAGACTCTTTTTTCCGCTATGTATTCAAAATGGACTGTGATGAATATACTGTAGGTATAGCCTTTTCTTTTGAGAGTGGACCATTGTGTACATAGAATGTCATTTTAATGTGTGCCATTGTGTACACAGAAAAATGACAATAAAGCTTATCATCTTCTCTTCTCTTCTCTTCTCTTCTCTTCTCTTCTCTTCTCTTCTCTTCTCTTCTCTTCTCTTCTCTTCTCTTCTCTGGATGGTTGAAAATGAGATTCTAAAGGTGAGGGAGGGGGAATCCAATGTTACTTATGAATAATGGCTGCAGGACTTGGGTTTGGCTAGTCTAAAGAAAGGAAGAAACAGCAGTGACATGATAGTAGTATTCCAGTATTTGAGGGGCTGCCACAAAGAGGAGGGTGTCAAACTATTCTCCAAAGCACCAGAGGGCAGGACAAGAAACAATGGTTTGGAACTGACCAAAGAGAGGAGCAACCTGGAATTAAGGAGAAACTTCCTAACAGTGAGGACAATTAGCCAGTGGAACAGCTTGCCTTCAGAAATTGTGGGCGCTCCATCACTGGAGTTTTTTAAGAAGAGACTAGACACACACTTGTCTGAGATGGTATAGGTTCTCCTGCTTGAGCAGGGGGCTGGACTAGAAGACCTCCAAGGTCCCTTCCAGCTCTATTCTATTCTATTCTATTCTATTCTATTCTATTCTATTCTATTCTATTCTATTCTTTCAGAAAGAGCTGTATTCTGCTTAGGGTTCCTTTAGGCATGTAGCTAAGCAAAAGAATACCGAACCAGGGTACTCTTCATAAGCAAAATACGGACCTGTTAGGAATTTCAGTTAGCTATCCAACAGGATCATGGTTTTCCCTCCAAAGGGTGTTGTCAGGCTGCAAATGCGGCTCTTTCTAAAGAGAGATAAAGGAGCATCTAAAATGCTCAATATACTCACAAGATTCTATTAAGGCAGTTTCTGCCTGTCATATAAATAAGATTCAACGGCTTCAAAGGAGGTCACCCCGACCATTCCAGTGGAGCTAATGGACTTCTAAAGAGCCAAAGGTGACTGTGATGACCTACTAAAGAGAGCTTGTCGATACCAGCCTTCAGGTGTGCCGGATCTGGAAAGGCTCCATCCAGAGATGCTGGATACTTGTGCTCTGTGTTCTTCTCTGCTCTGCCTCTGGCTCTTCTCCAGCATTAGCAGCAGGCGCTGACAGTTAATTGCTGCAAAATAGCTAATCTCTGTTTCTGGATATGGCTTTATTTTTGCTTTAGGAGCTGGTAAATGAATTCACAAAAAAGATTATAACGACTCTGTCTTGGGTTTTTAAAGTCTCTGTCTCAGTTCGCTCCTTCTTCCAGGGCTGAAAAATTATTTCATATCTCCCTCCCTTTGAAGTCTCCCTCTCCCTGATCTCTCTATCCATTCCTCTTTTCATAAGTCTGCCTGGCTTCGAGACAGCTTGAAACACTTGGCACTGTTTTCCCCCAGAGTGCCAGGGTGGCAATTTTGTCCAGAAGCCCTCAATCTTCTACGTTCTGCTCTCTTATTCTCATCAGAACACAAGGGAACAAAATATGTTACTAAATCTTTCGGAGCGTTCCAGTTCCCCGCCGTTATGCAACAGCTTTCAGCTCCACCCCAAATGTTCGCTCCTCGGAATGCATGATACGCTCATTTAGATTTAAAACATTTTTGGGGGGGGGGTATTTTTGTATTGTTCAACATCTTGAGGGCTATAAACATATCAATTTAGCAATGGGTCGGTCTTGCGAAGTAGTCCAGATGAGAAGCCCACTCAGGGCTACTAGCTCTTTCTTTAATGTAATGTTTACATTAACAGGATCTTGCAAGCCTGGAAGTCCATCTTTCCCTCCTGACCGATAAAAACTATACAGGTTTCCCCTGACAAGTCGATTCTGACTCTAGGAGGTGATGTTCATCTCCATTTCTTAGCCAAGGGAGCTAGTGTTGTCTGAAGACAACATGGCTACGCACTGAAGTGCACAGGATGCTATTACCTTCCCACCGAAGTGGTACCTATTTATCTACTCGCATTTGCATGCTTTCAAACTGCTAGGTGGGCAGGAGCTGGGGCAAGGAACAGGAGCTCATGATGTCGCACAGTGCTCGGGTCTCAAACCTGGGCTGTCAGTTTTCCAGTTGACAAGCTCTGCATCTTTAACCACTGAGCCATCCTGCCCCTTTCCTCACCTATGCAGTCCAAGAAACTAGGGAGGGTCCCTTCTGAGATGTTTGCCATGCCCCCCTTCCTTCTGTGGACTTGGCTGCCTCTTATCAGACCATTATCCAGTGTGCAGCTCTTCTTCCTCTTCCTCCCAGGATCATTCCCACATACCATTACATCATGCAATGCCTCGAAAGACAGGAGTCTAGGCACTAAAGAACTAGATGCTTATAAATGTAGAGTTCATTCACCCATAAAAATTGTTCCTAGAAAACTACAACTTTCAAATGATGACCTACATATGTGGCTACGTAATAAAAGCAGTCTGTTGGTATCACCTTACCTTTCCCCTAGGAATTCTGGTCATCCATGAGCTAGGCAAGGTCTGCAAGAAGTCAATGTTTGTCTTATGTTTAAATACTTAGTGGAAATGCAAGTGCCATTCTACTCTTAAGATGACCAAAGAAATACTGATCTGGAATCAAGCATTCAAGTCTTTCAAACCAGGATCCAGGTACATTGTTCAGATTGCCTTGCCCTAAAGTAAATACCTAATCATACAGTACGTGCTTGTGAATTACCCCTGCTGGATGGAAGATTTAGCAACAGTCTTGTTTAAATTGAAGGCTAAAAGGGAACTGTTTGGGAAATCTCTAGATCAGTGATTCTCAACTTGTGGTCCACAGACCCCTGGGGAGTCACAATTTGGTCACAGGGGATCCATGAAGGTTTGAAGAAATCTTATGATTTAAATCTCGATTTAAGTCTTGGTAGTCTGTGGCCATGGTCAGTGGCCACAAAAGATATTTAATGGGGGTCTATGGTGAAGAATAGGTTGAGAACCACTGTTCTACATGAAGCAGATGCTGAACTCAGGATCACCTGCTGTGTAAGATCGGGGTTACAAAAGCTTGTAAAGAAGAAATGTCCTGATTTGGATTAAAATCTAAGCCGAAGACACATTACCGGATCAGTATTCCCCCAAATCTTCGGTGAATTCTATGCCTTCCATCTTTCCCTCCATCAATTTCTCTCTTTGTCTTTTTTTTCTTCTGGAGCTAAGTCAACAAGACCTCCACATCTCACCTGTACGTGATTCCTTAAGTTTGGGACCAGTTAAGACGTTTGTAAAAATCCCAGAATTTAGGAAGCCAGGACTTGACAATGTCACCCCAACGTGGAATAATTTATGCTCAACAGATGTAGCCCAATGTCTGCGAACCACTCTCATAGAAAAATATTCAGTGGGAGGTAATGAAAAGTCTAAAGCATTTACCAAAGAGATTGCCAACAGTTTAAGATGGCAATTGTGCTGTTGTTGTACATCAGCAGCAGCAGAGATAACTAAAGATGAATGATCAGGCAGTATAGGCACTATAAATACGCTTCATAGCTGCAGGAAATTGGGTGTTTATTTTTTACAATAGAGCAGGTTATTATTATTCAGTTCTATTTTGAACTCTTGTCTGATGCTTTTTATATATTAATACATTAAGTCGTGGTTGATATTGCCACCAATTGGTTCCCTCTTTTTTTCCATAACACTTAGAACTATTAATGTCTCCTTGTTTGGGAAAATGACTTCTATGCTCCCATCCTATTCCCAGCTATCCCCCCCCCATTCTTCAGTACTTTCAGTTGCCCTCCCTCTCTGAGCCCAATTTTCAGACAACCAGATGTGGGATCAAAGGAGCCCATTGTTTACTTCCTCCATAGCACTGTTAACAGCTCATTTAATAGTTGGACATAGTTGGAAGGGACCTTAGAGGTCTTCTAGCCCAATCCCCTGTTCATGCAGGAGACCCTATACCATTTCAGACAAGTGGCTGTCCAGTCTCTTCTTAAAAGCTTCCAATGATGTAGCACCCATGCCAACTTCTGATGGCAAGCTGTTCCACTGATTGATTGTTCTCACTGTCAGAAAATTTCTCCTTAGTTCTAGGTTGGTCCTCTCCTTGATTAGTTTCCATCCGTTGCTTCTTGTCCTGCCTTCAGGTGCTTTGGAGAATAGCTTGACTCCCTCTTCTTTGTGGCAGCCCCTGAGATATTGGAACACTGCTATCATGTCCCCCCTCATCCTTCTCTTCATTAAACTAGACATACCCAATTCCAGCAACCGTTCCTTATATATTTTAGCCTCTAGTCCCCTAATCATCTTTGTTGCTCTTCTCTGTACTCTTCCTAGAGTCTCAACATCTTTTTTACATCGTGGTGAGTTGACCAAAACTGGATGCAGTAAAGTAGGGCAAACTCACTTAACAAATGTTTCACTTAGTAACATAAATTCTGGGCCCAATGGTGGTGTAGCCTGAGGACTACCTGTATTCCAGGTGAGGTCTTAGTAAGGCTTTAGAGAAACCAAGCTTTAGAGAAACAATGGCAGCAAAAATTAGTATTAGCAAGCTTGTGAGGATCAAGTGATTCAGAGTAGCTCACCTGCTGGTCAATGGCCTAAAAACAAAATTCCAGCAAGGCACGTGGGTGGATGAATTCCACTTAGTGATGGACAAATCCCAGCTGTGCTTACCTGGCTGCTTTCAATTAGTAACTCCTGCCCGCAGCATCTGCACCAACTTGTCTAATGCTGGGGCCAGCTCTGAGTGATTCCATAATTTCTGTATTCTTAGAGAAACAAAGGAAGATGAAAGGGAAGAGGCTGGCATATGGCAATAATTTTCTCTGTTGTAATCATTTGCATCGTCTCACATCTGGCAATTGGGTCTACTTTATAACCTTCCTTCCACCCACCCACCACCCCCTTGCTGAAAAAAACCCCTTGCATATGCTTTCGGCAGTCACGAAATAAAGGAAAGACAAGTCATTCATGAAGTGTCTCTCCAGCAAAAACTGCCACCTGCTATTTGGGGCAATTGAGGAATCGATGAGAAGCAGCAATAGCCGTAGGAAGAGAACACTATGTAAGTAGGGAGTAGCAGGCTGCCTAACTGTGCTCAGTATGAACCAGGATGTGGTGATGAACTCACCATGAGGCCACCAGCAACCCCAGGCTAACTAAACCATCTTCTCCCACCAGTTTCTAAAACTCCTCAGCAGTTTCTGAAGGGAATAAATTAAGAATGTCTGGAGATGTTGGTCATGTTCATCCCAGAAATGAGAACATTGCAAGCAGACAAGACAACTTTCTTGAAGGACCTGAAGTTCTGTCGTATAGAAGATGGGGCAGAATTATTCAGAATTGATCTTAAAGTCAGGACAAGAAACAATGGGTCTGAATGACACAAAAGTAGAGTTTGATCAGATATCAAGAAAATTTTATAATGGTAGATGTTGTTCTATAATGTAATAGGGATGACAAGTGAAACATCTTCAAGGAAAAAACAAAGAAAGTCCAGTTGCTTCTTGAAAAAGTACCTTTGGGACAACCATGACTTGGATGATGGAGAATCTCCATAGAGATTCCTGCACTGGGCAGTAGGTTGGACTAGATTACTGTTATCTCCAAGATACCATCCAACAATTACAGTCTATAATTCTACAAATCTTTTGGTCTTTCTTCTCAGTTGAAATTTGAGTTCCTTCCTGACTTCAGGTAATTTCTCAAATACTTTTTTCTGCCTATCTCCATTCCCTTCTGCCACTTTTCCAGATCACTTATCTGCTTGAGTTCTCTATAGACAACTTATATTTCCATAATTCAATCACCTAAGGCAGACATGTCAAACTCGCGATGTCACGTGACGTCACGCGACGTATCGGAGCTTTTTCTCCATTTGCCGGCAATGGGGTGGGCGCGGTTTCCTGGTGATGCGTCCATCCCGCGGGCTGGCAGTTTGGCACCCCTGACCTAAAGGCTCTCCTGAGTCAGGTGCCCCCATGAATGCACCACATGGACTATCATCTGGCCCCATTTGATGATATCTCCAGAAGACTTCCTATGGTATCCATTTTTGGGAATGTTGTCTCCAAACTCAGGCACCCTGAGTTTTTCATGGATCTGATAAGATCTCTGAATTTGAGAGAGAAACTTTTACTTTTGCAAAGGCGCTTCTTTGCTCACCCAAAAACATGAATCACCAAATAATTCAGGCAAAGCAAAAAGCATTTATTGGGGAGGGGGGGGGAAGAGTCAGGTTTCTTTTATAGGGTTCAGTAACATGAATGCACCACATGGACTATCAGACTGAAGTCTTTGATCATGAGGAACACTTTGGCATTGAGGCAGAGTCTGATGAAGTTGCTGTAAGCCTCCTTGGATCCATGTCACAAGGCAGAGCATAAATAAAAGAAATGAACTCAAACTTTCACACACAACACCCTAATAAAGATTAGGGAGCCAAGGAAAAGAAATACACATGCCCACTTCCGCACAACCACTATCAGTATTACCCAAACATTTTCTTTTTACTTCTCACACTTATAAATCACACCACAAAACTATAAGGCAGGAGAGACTGTCTTTGACTAATATCTTGGAACATTCTCAGGAGATGAATGGGTTGACCTCAGGATGTCAACGTTAAATAAGACAAAGTCATTAATGATGCTTGCTCCTTCCATCATAGTTGTTGTCACAGTATTTCAGCTATTCTAAACAAAGTGCCTCCAATTGTGGAAATGGCAATTGCAGGTGAGTTTATCCATGGTAAGGTAAAGGTTTTCCCTGTCTACTCATGTCCTACTCTAGAGGGCAATGCTCATCTTCATTTCTTAGCCGAGGGAGCAGATGTTGCCTGAAGACACTTCCCTGGTCAGTGGCCAGCATGATTCTATGTCGAGGCGCATGGAATGCTGTTACCTTCCCACCAAAGTGGTACTTTTTTATCTACTTGCATTTGCATGCTTTTGAACTGCTAGGTGGGCAGGAGCTGAGGCAAGGAACGGGAGCTCATCCCATTGCACAATGTTTGGGTCTTGAACCCCGGCTGTCAGCTTTCCAGCCCACAAACTCAGCATCTTTAAACACTGAGCCATCACACCCCATAAACCATGGATAGATGTCCTCCAAACAGATGCACCCTCCTTCTTGTGTATATGCTAAATCACAATTAGGCGGGGGGGGGGTTCCCCAAAAAAGTGAATCAAGGGACAATCATTGTTGAAAGCAGCACATTAGCATAGCAGTCCTATAGGAACTGACATCTTGCTGCTATTCACAGTGCTGTGCAGAGATCCAAGGGGGTGCTTTAAATGAAACAAAGGATCCTTTCAAAGCAACTCCTAGGATCTTAAACACATACAGTGGCTTCCAGGTAATTAGAATAAGGCATATTCAAGGTGGTGTCTCATTTGAAGACGGAGATCAGAAGATTAAAAACATCTAGAGAATTGAAAATACAGATCTTTTACAGGTGAGAGAGGCCTGCTGATGAATAACTGACTTTGTAAAGGAAGGTAAGGCCATCAGAGAGGGACAGGTCACCCGCAGAAGGAAGTTCAATAGACTAGTTATGACTAGAGAGAAAACTGCTCTCTTGACTCTGCCAAACAATAGTCAGATTTTAATGGAATGCTGAAGCTTGCTAGCAGGATAGAGAGGAGAGACCTATCCTTGGATGCGGTTTGAAACTTTTTCATGCTAGTTTCAATCTGATTTTGGAACAGGTAGCTTTCCTAGATGATCAGTGAGATGCTGGACAAAAAGAGAATATTCCTTTCCGTGTCTCTTGGAGCTCCCATTAGATTTCAAAAGCACCATCGTGGAATCTTCTGAAGTTGTCCCTGTGAAATTGAGGCTAGATCTGATAGGTAGAATGCAGAAACTAGTACTAGAGAACTGATATTCTGTCTGCTTATGAGATTTGTGGTGGTTCCATCTTATTTGTTTTTCTACTTCATATTTCCATGAAAGTATTTAGAGATCTGAGATGTCACTAATATATGGATTGTCTATCCCAGGGGTAGGCAACCTTGGCTCTTTTATGACTCGTGGACTTCAACTCCCAGAATTCCTGAGCCAGCCTGGCTCAGCTTGGAAACCTCTCCCTTTCCCCTCAGCATGGCTGGCTCAGGAATTCTGGGAGTTGAAGTCCACGAGTCATAAAAGAGCCAAGGTTGCCTACCTCTGGTCTATCCCATTCTATTTATATCTAGCTGAGAATATGGGAACATTTCTGAACCTTTAATATAACAGGTTGAGGGTGTAATATAACCAAATAATTGATATTTAATTCATGCACGGCAGACTTATTGCAAAATGTGACAGTGGTAGCAACAGTGAGATATGTCTTTATTATCTATGCACTCTTCCTAAACATGAGATGTTTAGCTCAGAAGGACCTCTGGATTTTGTTTTGCTTCTAGATATCAAAGAAGTAGCTATGGCTGGTTTTTTTTCTCCCCCATAGCTTCAGCCTGTGTGCTATCTGCTGCATTTTTCACTCAATTCCAGGTGGTCTTTCACACATGCTCTATGTACACTGAGATTAACAAACTACAACTCTGCCAGAGTGCTATGTAGAACTCATTTTGCTGAGCACGATACTCCAATTCAGCATTATCTGCCCTGGCTTTCAGTAACTGGGAGTAATTTAAAATGGGATTTCTACTTGTAGTGCCTTAAATCTGTCCCCATATAATGCTGTTTATCTATTGATCAGGTTTCCCATCTTTTTTTTCAGAAAGACAATGGGCAGACAAGCAGACAAGGAGATGGGTTCTGACGGGTTCCAGACCAAATATAGAAAAACTAAATGAATTGCAAGATCCAATCTGGATCGGTCACTGGGACCAACGTTTATTTCTTCCAACTTTGGGGCTCATGCTGGAGGCCATCATCAGGGAACCTCTCTCCAGAATACATGTACTGGCCTGTTCTATGCATTGTATTTATGTGTTTTTTGATTGTGCTTGGCTTTTAGTTGTTGGTGTCAAGGTTCCGACTGACGAACCCAGCTGAGTAAGCACCGCCGAGACGATCCAATCTCTTAATGCAAAACTTTATTGAGTACATCATTTCAGCACTGATGAAAGCAAAACCAGCTCTGGTTAATTCCCACGCAAACCAATAAAATTAAAACATAGAAACCTCCCTCTCCCAATTGGTCACATTATCCAATTGAGTATCACAATATTGCTATGATAAAATGTTGTCAAAGCATGCACAGTCTTATTGTGCTGAGATAACCCAGGATAAACACAGTAAACAGTGGTCTATATTAAATGGTGGTTTATCTTACACTATCTACAATATCATACCCCAGGAACAATATACATACACGTGTTAATACAGCAGTCTCCAACATACAGCAGTTACAGCAGGGAAACGGAAGAGAGAGCACACATCTGTGGAGCCTTCCCTTTTATACAAAGCTCTTAAAGGGACACAGACCCTGCTGGCTCTTAAAGGGACATATACCCTCCTGAGTCATTCCCATCATTACATCATACATCTCACATTACATCAGCTGGTTAGCTTTTAAATCATTAGCTTGACAAATGTCTTTGTGGGTAGCAGCCACCTGCTGAAATGTCCTTGGTTCACTCGGGCTGATTTCTTGATGTCTGGAGCCTGCATTCCACCTCCCTCTTCCCTACCCCCTAGTTCATTGACAAGCTGAGAAGCAGTAATGATTGCAACAGCATAAGCACACTTCGAACTTGACAGTTAGTTTAAAAACCAGGAACCATATAAATACAATGCACAGAATAGGCCAGTACAGGAAGTTCCCTGAGGATGGCCTCCAGCACGAGTCCAAAGCTTGGAAGAAATAACCTTTGGTCCCAGTGACTGACTCAGATTGGATCCTGCAACGTCATCCTGGGACACATAGATTTACCTTCATTCACTGAGTAAATTCTCTGTCCAGGTGAGCATATCTGGGTTTTTAAGGGACATTCCTATTTACCTAAGTGAGCGTTGTTGGGTTGGGTTTGAGGACAATTAAGGACCAACTATTGTAGAGTTTCGTTTTCCTGTAGCAGTCTTCCACTCACCCAGCTGTGAACTGGCGCTATCACTCAAGGAGAACCAAGGAGACTGTAAAAGCTGTAAACAATGAGCAATCATCTCTGGAGACAGAGGTGAGTACTCCAAGCTTCAAATGACATTCCTCAGTTTGAGGGATCTCTTGCTGGTTCCTTTTTTTAATAGAATCTTGCACTCAAGATAAGCAAGAGGCCATCCCAAGACCAAATATAATACTGCCACGTTGATCAGAAAGAGGAAGGATAGACTGTCAGAGTTTTAAGTTCCTGGGGTTGCATCAAGGACATGCTTGACTTTGAAATGCCTGAGCTCCCCAATCCTGGACACAACAACTTGAAAGGTGAGTGATATCTTTTCCCTTCTCGAACTGTGCACAGGGTGACAGAAATCCATTCCATTTATGTATCTCATTGTGGACCCATCTTGTTTCTGGGAGCTCAAAGCAGCCAACACAACGCGGTAACTATTTTTATGTTGTGCAGTTTCTCAAAAATTCTAGTTTCTTGCAAGACAAGCTTACTGATTTATGTATCTCAACTCTCAGGGGGCTTGACAATTTTTTTTTATTATTTTTCTCTTAGTAATATTCCTGAACACATCAGCACCAAAATATTACTGCTGGTGGTGCCACTCATCTCTTGTGTGTCTTTTCATTATCTCAAATCTTCCCTAGATGCCCATAAAAACCCCAGTGGGAAAAGGGCTAGGAGTTAAAGTTGGGGTTGGGATTAGGGCTTGATGAAGAGGGATTAGCCCTCTTGACTCTAAGTAGTTTATGAATACAGCTGGGACAAGAATTTCTGTTTCTAAGTAAGGCAGCGGTTCTGTGAGCTGTGCCTGATTTTATGATTTTTTTTGCCATGGCTGTTAAACAAATCACTATAGTTGTTAAATGAACTTGACTAGGGGTGACATGATAGCAGTGATCCAATATTTCAAGGGCTGCCACTAAGAAGAGGGGGTCAACCTATTTTCCAAAGCACCAGAAGGCAAAACAATGGATGGAAACTAGTCAAGGAGAGAAGCAACCTAGAATTAAGGAGAAATTTCCTAACAGTTAGAACAATTAAGTTGCCTTCAGAAGTTGTGGGTGCTCCACCACTGGAGGCTTTTAAGAAGAGACTGGACAGCCACTTGCCTGGAATAGTATAGGGTCTCCTGCTTGAGCAGGGGGTTGGACTAGAAGACCCCCTTCCAACTCTATTATTCTGTTATTGCTTATTATTCTGAGATTGTCCAGATCAGGAAACAGACTCCACAAGAAGACTAGAATTATTTGGACATAAGCTATATTAATGGGATCTGGTGGCAGTTTTGCTTCCCTCATTGTTACTCATGGGGGAACTAGCTGGAATCTTTTCCTAATACTTTCTCCCTTCGCAGGACTCACGGCATGCTTCTGTCCTTTTTTTTTATTATTTGTCTCCATGTCTCCATATATATTAATTGGGCCTTTAACTCTCATTAGTTCGAGAAACCTATTCAGAATACTGGATTCTACAAATACAGTCAACATAATTTCTGGATGAGGTATTGACTTGGATTCACAGGAGAAAGTCCCAAAGGTATAAGAATGCTCTGAGCATTACAGTACCCAAGGCAAGGTAGATGAAAACCAGATTATTTCCTGTTCCGACTCCTGCTCTCGAAAGACTACACTCTGACACGTCTCCCACAGTTGTGCTTCCACTAAATTCTACTTCATACATTCGTACATTTCTTCACTGCTGCAGCAACTCAAAAACTCTTTGCGTGACCTGGAAAGTGTTAAAAGAATATCATAGCAGCGGACATTTCCAACCATCATCCAGGTGGGAGATCAAGCACATCAGAATCGGCTGGCAACATGTTGCCCCAAAGGAGAAAACAGAGCTCTCTAAATGACTCTGACAATTAACTTCTTTCATCTTTTTAACCCATTTTTAAAGACACATTTGCTAACACTAACCGCAAAAGATATATGGGGTTTCATCCTCTACCTAGTCATTAAAAACGAGAAAAAGAGGGGAAAAACACTCTACTTCCACCCTTTGCATTTGTACACCTTAATTGCCATCGTTCTTTCATGCTGGCTTTCCAGCATCTTGTCATTTCCAGATGTCAAGAGCCTCCTAGTTAGAAGATGTTTCCTTTTTAACTCTCCTTCCTCCTCTCCTCTTTCTCCTCCAATATTTATGCCTTTAATTCTCCAGCACAGATTTTTTTGTTCTGCCGTGCGATGACATATGGATTGCTACTCGTATGATTTTGTATTTCCACATCATTGGCATTTTATGATGGAATAGCTTACAGGTGACCTCTAACCTCTCCGTAATTACTCCCCCAGCCTGCCCCACACTTACTCACCAAAGATGGAATGTCTGAAAAGCAAGGACATTTATTCGCCTCCAGCCTTAGCGTTGTATTCTGGAGAAATCTTCAGTGCCAAAGAAACGAAACATCAGAATTGTGGTGGCGCAGTGGTTAGAATGCAGTATTGCAGGCTAACTCTGCTGACTGCCAGGAGTTTGATTATGAGTGACTGAAGGTTGACTCAACCTTCCATCCTTCCGAAGCCAGTAAAATGAGGATCCAGATTGTTGGGGGCTATAGGCTGACATTGTAAACCACTCAGAGAGTGCTGTAAAGCACTATGAGGCAGTATAGATCCCTGGTGGTATAGTGGTTAGAATGCAGAATTGTAGGCTAACTCTGTCCACTTCCAGGAGTTTGATTCTGACCGGTTCAAGGTTGACTCAGCCTTCCATTTTTCCAAGGTCAGTAAAATGAGAACCCAGATTGTTGAGGGCAATATGCTGACTCTGTAAACCGCTTAGAGAGAGGTTGTAAAGCACTATGACATAGTATATAAGTCTAAGTGCTAGTACTATTGCTATCATGGAACTTCAGTTGAAGATGCCATCCAAAACAGCTGTATCAGTAGAAGCTTAGCCAGTATATGAATGAAAAACTAATTAGTGTCTGGCTCATACAGAACATCACAGTGTATTTTGTTTGAATCCTTGTTTGTTGAACAAACTGGGCTGGCCTGGTTTGGACATAATACTCAGCCTTACGTCACATTTTCTAAAACACCATAGCTGGCTTTTCCTAATATCCTAATCAAAACTAACCAACCCCTGTTCTGCATTAGTGGCAGGACCTTCAAACGATTTTAAACTAGAAGATTCAATCAAAAAGTGCCAGGCAAAACAGCAGACTGAAGACATACCCAACACATTCTAAATCAAGATAGATTTGATTATTTACTAACTCAGCACTGGATACAAAATTAGTTCTTAACAGTTTTTCTTGTATGTCCCCCATCACCATAGTAACTCAGCATCACACAGGCTTTAATAAACTGGCCTTCAGAGCTGCCTCATGAAGTACCTATCAAGGAAAAGATGAAGGTCGAGACTCTTAAATACAAAGATACACCTGTGATCTAATAAGAACCCTTGGCCCTGAGACCTTGTGCAGCTGTTGTGACCCTTTTAGAAGTAGAATAGCCATGGCTATGTTGATTTTACTCTTCAGAGAGTCTTCCCAGTGAATCCTATTCCAGTTCAGTTTACAAATGATCCTGAAGGTGGAGAAATAGCTCTGAAAAAAAAAATGTGCAGACAAAATGAAAACAAAAAAGAATATACTGTACCTTTAAATGTAACATCTCCATTTATCTGGGATGGATTGTATTTTTTTGACTTTGTCTCAAAACATCAGGCTCCTTGTTGTCCCTTTGGATTGACTTGGTCCTTGTCAAGACCCAAGTCCTAAGTGAACCCACTTCCAGTCCCTTAATTCAACATATGAACCCAACCAATAAGCAGACAGAGGTCTAAAGCCAGATGAAGGGAGCAAGTTAAGGTCAACAAGACCAGGAAGGATGTGAATAGAATAAATTATTGGTTAGAATTTACCAGTGTGGCAAGTCATTGTTTAACTAATTACTTTAAACTATAATAATAGGGTCATAACCCTACTAACCCTTAAACTATGGTTCATAAACTTCATTGACATTGGTGGATGCAACATATTAAGCCCAGAGTAGTAAAGCATTTGGACACTTTAGTGTTTAAGATGAATCATATTTGGAAGACCTAGGGGAGGAAAAAGACCCAGAAGTTGGTATAGTCTCAAATAACAGGATAATTAAATTTCTTTTTCAACACTGTTCTCCTGCTTCCTCAATTGCATTACCTAAAGTAACAGCCTCAGTACTGTCCAATTGCCCAAAGACAGGCGAAGTCAATACAGATGGCAAAATGCATGCTGCCATAAACCTCTTCTGCTAAAACAGAAGAGTATTCTCCAAAGCACCGGAAACCAGGACAAGAAGCAACGGATGGAAACTAGTCAAGGAGAGAACCAACCTAGAACTAAGGAGAAATTTCCTGACAGTCAGAACAATTAACCAGTGGAACAACCTGCCTCCAGAAGTTGTGGGTGCTCCAACACTGGAAGTCTTTAAGAAGAAAATGGACAATGATTTGTCTGAAATTATTGTCTTTCCTGCTCGAACAGGGGGTTGGACTAGGAAGACCTCCAAACTCTGTTATTTTGTTATTCTGAGTCAGTGGGCAGGAAGTTCAGGAGAGAACCAGACCTCAGGACAGATTAAGGAAGAAGCATCTAACTGCCCAAGAGTGCCTTAGGACAGTTAGGAATGAAGAAGGTGGACAGGTTAGTGACAATGGATTTCTCAAGGGTTACCTATCTCAGTAAGCCCAAAATGTGGTTTGCTGATTTGAAGCTTAGCATGTTACATGAACCCTCATAACCATGGATTCAGTTCTATCATAGTTAAATAACACTGGCTCAGTGTGATGTGTCAGCTAGGTTACAAGTTAGAGCAGGGGTCTTCAAACTTGGCCCTTTTATGACTTGTGGACTTCAACTCCCAGAATTCCTCAGCCAGCGTGCCTGGCTGAGGAATTCTGGGAGTTGAAGTCCACAAGTCATAAAAGGGCCAAGTTTGAAGACCCCCGGGTTAGAGAGATACCCCAGCAGCTGGGTGTTGTTGATTGCATGATTGCCTCCAATGATGGCAGCTGATTGCTTGGTTGCATCCAGGGATAGCAAATTAATTGCGTTCTGTCCCTGTAACTTTATCCTCCATCAACTTTAGGAAGAGCCTTAACACACATGACTGTTTTGGAAACCTAAGAGGGAATTATGTTTATCAATGTTAAATAAACATATTGGGAGAACTTTGTTCTGTGGTCTGTGTCAAATTTAGTAGACCAAAAGGAATATTTATCACCATGCTGTAAAAAAAAATTATCTGTTGGTTTTGGCACACAACAGTTGGCTATCAAAGGGAGATCAAATCTTCTCCGTCCTTTTAATCATTGACAATTCTGCAAAGTATCTTTTTCACAAGTGAAGCCCATATTCAAAGTCTAGTCGAGAAGGGAATGATGGTTACCAGTTCTCCCAAATGCCCCCCCCCCACACACACACACACTAACATCATTGCAAGGTTTTTATGCATTCTTCTTTCACACAAAAGCAGCTAGTATTAGCCAAGAAACACAGGCTTGCCAGCTTTCCACCAGCTCCTAATTTCCTGCTTTCTTTGCAGACATTAGCAAGTGACAACACTATAAAAGCTTCACCTGAGAATGTCTGCAAATGACGCTCCCCTTAATGCCATCTTTTCATGTAAATTGGCAAGCTTAGCATGAGCAAAGGGGTTGATGTCTTCTCCTTCCTGGCCTTTGCTACAAAGACATTTCCCATTTCTTTCCCTTTGCTCAGGAGGTGAGTTCCTTTTGCTTTGAACTATTAAAAAATATCAATGCTGCCCATTCCATTGCCAATTTGATCTCCTTACTGCTTTTTGTTCAAATAATTAACCTGTTCTATAAGGTCCAAATTAATGTCTCTTGGCAGTGCAGGAAGATAAGTGAAACCATATCTTTGAAACATTCAGGGTTATTTTTAGGTGCCCTGGATAGCTACAGTATCTCTGAGCCAAAAGGAAGAATTGTTATTGCGTGGAAGTGGTGCTGTGGGAGATTTTGGGATTCCTTAACATAATGAAAATAGGATGAATCAAAGCAATTTGTTACAAAAAGACCTGCCATGGACAAAGAAGTCAAATACTTCATAATCCTGATTCACACAATGCACTGGACCATAATGGGGTTTGTTTCATTTTGGCTTAAAGCACCCAAACCAACCATTATATCCTGGAAACTCAGACACTTGTAGTTTAGCCTATAAATCATGGTTAATTGTGTTTTTAGCATAAATGTCCACAGGAACATAGTGGCATTTTTCATTCTTATCTGAATTTTAGTTTATGCAGATGGACCATATAAATAGCTTCTGCCGACACCTGATGGGAAAAGAGCTGGGACAGTAGCTATAAGATACTAGCTCTAGAAATGCAAGCTCATGGCTGTGAGTGTAAGATTTTTAAAAAGGAAAAGTCCACAAAAGGCCAGCAACAGTTCTTAAAAAAAACAACAACACACATTTCACAAATGTCTACCAAATTCACGTTAACAAGGTAACAGGTAAGCAAATTAAGAGCAAGCAATTTGATGTATCTCTAGAGAAAATAAGCATCAAAGAGTTTGTAAACTGATAAACTTTAAATACAGGAAAGCCATGCAAAATATGTATTTTCTATGTTTCTTGCATTTTTTTGGGGGGGGGGCGTATTTTCTATAAACCTCACACTATTGACGCCGTCTACAAATAATGTAAAATAAATAAATAAATACATTGGCTTTTTTAATAAATTTCTTACCATGTATCTTGGTTGTTAACTTTGACTTCCTTGTTTCTCCTTTAGAAATAACAAACGTAATTGTTTTGATTTCTGTCTTTTCCCAAGAAAAAAAGGACAATCTAACTCGCCTGCTTTATTTCTCAACCAACCCACCCGCTCTACAAACTGTTGTTAAGTTGAGGACTATCTGTATAAAAGATTATTATTTTGTCCCCAAGGGGTGACTCTGCAACTTAGCTGACACGTCATATGTCAATGCTGCTAACATTGGATGGTCTTGCTTTGACAAAATATGCAGAGCTGTGTGGTATTTTTAGAGTTAACTTAGATGATGCTGGGAGGGGAGGAGAAAGAATGTATGTGGGGATTAGTCAAGATAAAGAAAACGCAGGCTACAGAAACGGAAGGGAACCTTTGCCCTTCAAACTGATTGGAGAACGTGATTTATGACAGCAAATTAAGGGAGGGAAATATGCTAGCAAAATATGTGCTCAGGGGAGGGGAATTCAGATCTTGGCATCCTCCATGCTGTGCCGACACTTTGTTACATGATTAAAGACTTTTTAGGATAAACAATGCCTGGAAGTTCTTTGAAGTGTTCCATTAGTCGGAACCATGACATCACATTGAGCTGGTGCTATCTAAGTAGAGTGCAGAGGTAGGCAGCCTTGGCTCTTTTATGACTTGTGGACTTCAATACCCAGATTTCCTGAACCAGCCATGCTGACTCAGGAATTCTGGGAGTTGAAGTCCACAAGTCATAAAAGAGCCAAGGTTGCCTACCCCTGGTACAGTGAATTGAATTCATGGGTACGAGGGTCCATACAACGTGCTAAGCTGCCTTGAGAAATCCATTGTCACTAACCTGTCCACCTTCTTCAGCTGCTTATTCATTCCTAACCGTCCTATGAGATTCTTGGGCAGTTAGATGCTTCTTCCTTAATCTGTCCTGATCTCCGGTTCTCTCCTGAATCTCCTCCCCACTGAATAACAGAATAACAGAGTTGGAAGGGATCTTGGAGGTCATCTAGTCCAACCCCCTGCTCAGCCAGGAAACCCTATACCATTTCAGACAAATAGTTGTCCATTTTCTTCTTAAAGACTTCCAATGTTTTTAATAACTTGCTGAAAAAAATATATGATGGGAGCCACACACATATTTTTTTTGGAGGGGGCCGGATATTGCAATACAGTAGGCATGCTTCCTGGGTCCTACAAGATGAGATTGTTTAGTTGATGAGACCCAGAGTGTGCGCCTACCTTGCTTCACCATCCTTGGTTGGCAGAGAAAAACTAACTCTCATTTCACTGCCACTTGTGAACACAATGAATTTTGGAGTGTGTAAGCCAGGCCAGATTTGCTCCAGGTAGCTGCTTGCAATTACCATCTCTTATTTTTTACTCAAGAGTCTTCACACAAGCAGTTGCTTTCAGTTATGGTAATGTGCTGGACACAACATGAGTACTTTTGCCATCACAACCTCACTTAGAAGATGTACGAAGGGAGGAGAAATGACACTGTACATTATTCTGAGGTTTCTGGAGAAACATGGGGATATAAACACAACACGCAGAAAGAAAACAGACATTTTGCACAGACTGATGGGGGAATGTGATTATAAAAACTCAAACTACACAGAAGTGCCCTGTGCACACAAATAATACGGTGTCAAGGAAATGCAATCTGTCTGCTTCCAGCTCCTGCCAAATTTTGCTTCCCATGTCCCATTGTCTCCAATCAAAAGTCTGTTCCATTCTGTTTCCTGTGAAATAAAAAAAATACGAAAACGTACATTTCTTCTCTTTCGCTCTTCTCATTATATTCAGGAAAATGCAAAAATTCCCCCAAAGAGCTGTGGTCCAGTTTAAGCATTAGTTAAATCACTTGGAAATTTTAGACATCTGTACCTCAATGCAAGTTCCAGACTAGACCAATCCCAAGTCTTCTCCTTGGAGAATTCTGGCCTAGTTTAAAGATACACGATCTTCAGTAGCTCTGTAGTCTCGGTGCTCATTCTTAGATTTTTTTTATTAAACCTTGGAATCTGCAAATCCCTTCTGGGCCACATCAACTTTTTGAATGAATGAATGAATGAATGAATGAATGAATGAATGAATGAATGAATGAATGAATGAATGAATGAATGAATGAATGTTGTCTGTATGTAGATACACTTTTGTGTTTGAGAGAGAGTCTAATATCAGAGTTGGATGCACTGTGTCTCCCTCTTTGAAAGAATAAAAGAGAGGAAGCTAAACTCTGCCATCGAACTCCTGCATGACTTTGAAAAATTAACTTTAAAAAATAATAACTGGGAGCACTCCTGATACTTGCTTTAGTTTTAGAGTCCAACAAGTGAAATTCTATTTATAAACAAAATAGGTCTGGGGTGACATCAGCAAGATTTTCTTTTCCTAAGCATACCAATTGAAAGTGAGATTTCTTCCCATCCTTATGGACTGATTGGCAATTTGAGATTTCATAAAGATCTTGTACATGCACCGTCATTGGAATGTTATATATTCCTAATGCGCTCTGTATTATTAACATTTATTGGTTCAGAGCCTCTGGTATAGATGAGGTAGCAGAGGAATAGAAAAAGGGGGGCTATTTTCTGGCTGTAGTCTAAATATAGCCACCCCCTCTCAAGACTGAAGGCAAATCACCAGCTTTCCAAAGCAGAATGTGTATCTTTTCTTTCTTAAGCAAGCATTCTGACAGATTTTTAACATACTGGGTTTTTTTTTTTTTTTTTACAGACAATGAAAACTTTCCCAAATAAAAATAAAGAAATGAATTTCCAAAGTTTCTGACCCATCCCTCCTGGAGACCTCACCATGTCACTGCTGTGTTCTTCCAACCTTCCTTTAGAAATGATCTATTTTACCTGCAAACAGGTAATCTTCTTTACATAAGAGTGACGAAGAAGAAGAAGAAAAAAGAGGAAGGGAGAAAAGGATAGACAATGGGAAAAGTAGGTTAAGAGCAAACAGAAGACAACGAACCAAGGTAATATAGGATGCAATGGGTTTTTGAGGACTGAAATGACTACCTATCAGAGGAAGCTTTCCAAAAAATATGTTTGCTAAACCACTTTCTGATGGCTGCATAAATAGCTTTTAAGCCAGCTCCACACCATGGAGAAGAACAAAGTAGATCTACTTTATTTCCTCTTTTAGTGCTTAAGGTGTCCAGGGAGAAAAAAAAAAAAAAATCTGATTCATGCACTGCTAGAGGCCTCAACCATTGTTACTTGAGGCTGCTGTAGAGCGCCTTTGATGTTGTCTCTCCATCTTCTTCCGGGTCTGCCTTGCTTTCTTTGGCTTTCTCCTCGTTTTGCATATGCCTTGGAGGGTAGAGAATCCCAAGACCATCTCTCCAGGTGAGCAAACCGTTTAACTTGCTGTCTTTGTGTGTAGTTTAGGATTGGTTCCATTCCAATTCTTCTCTTATGATCTCATTTTTTTTATTATTTTTATCCCTTCTGATCAGTCCAGTAGCTTTCCTCACACAAAATAGATCAAGGAAGAATAATGGTAGAATTGAATGGTTATGCTCTGGCAGATAATAATAATAATAATAATAATAATAATAATAATAATAATAATAATAATAATAATAATAATAATAATAATAATAATAATAACAACAACAACAACAACAACAACAACAACAACAACAAGTTGGAAGGGACCTTGGAGGTCATCGAGTCCAACCCCCTGCTCAGGCAGGAAACCCTATACCATTTTGGACAAATGGCTGTCCAGTCTCTTCTTAAAAACTTCCAGTGTTGGAGCATTCACTGCTTCTGGAGGCAGGTTGTTCCATGGTTAATGTTCTAACTGTCAGGAAGTTTCTCCTTAGTTCCAGGTTGCTTCTTCCTTGACTAGTTTCCATCCGTTTCTTCTTGTCCTGCTCAGGCGCCTTGAAAATAGCTTGACTCCACTCTTCTTTGGGCAGCCCCTGAGATACTGGAAGACTGCTATCATGTCACCCCTAGTCCTTCTTTTCATTAAACTAGACATACCCAATTCCAGCAGCCGTTCCTTATATGCTTTAGCCTCCAGTCCCCTAATCATCTTTGTTGCTCTTCTCTGTACTCTTTCTAGAGTCTCAACGTCTTTTTTACATCGTGGTGACCATGATAGAAACCTATTTGACTGATGGACTTATGGAAAGCTTCTCTGATCAGGTGAAACACCTGGCAGATCCCTAGATAAGGAATGTTAAGGAAATCTATCACAGATGACCTGCCAAAGCAGACATTATTAACAGATGCTACCGTACTGCTGCCCATTGTTCTGGGTTAGAAAACTTTGTCCAAGTCAGCTCAGAATCTGGAGAACTACAGGGAAGGTTTGAGGAATGCAGGGATTTTGTAAATAATATTTTAGAACCCCATTGCATAGGAAAAGTGGCATTTTGTGAAGAGTTGCATAAAAACAGCATATTAAAGAAATTTATGGTCTGTACAACAGCAAATACCACGTTCCAGGGCTTCCTCTTTTTCATGATTCACTGGAAATCCTTGCAGAAAGGAATAATTTGCAAGTTTATGACAACGGCTCAGAAAAGGCTTACACTTTACACCCACATAATAATCCTGGACTCAAGTTGTGGTGCTTGAGGACCAGACTGAATTTCTAGGAAGGACTTCTTCCATCTTTAACCCCTGGAAACGATGCCCCAAAGAATTATTCAGACCAACCAATTGGTAGCCACTTTGTCTTTTAGTTCACTGTGAAATTTAAGTTTGTTTGTTTGTAGATTGTGTTACTGTTGCATTTAAAAAAAAAAAAGCTCTCTTATGCACCCCGAGTCACATTTGTGAGATCGGTGGCTAATATAAATCAGTTTAAATAAATAAATTAGGAAGAAGATCCTCTCTTTGTCTTTTAGGTAGATGTTCTTGCTTTCTACTGTAGTTTCTGTAACTGCCATGATGTAGGAGAAGAAAAGGCAGAGTCAAGAGAGGCTTCAGCCTAGAATCATTATGTGCCCACAAACATTCCAAGGCTGCCACCCCCCCTTGAATTCCATTGACTCTTTATCTAGCACCAATTTAGTTCTAACTGTTAGTTGACTAGATTCTTGTGTATAGACTTGAGCAATAAATCTTCACTGAAATTTAAGTATGGTTCCAATTCTTTGTGCCTGACTGACCTTTGCTTGTCTGTGACCTTTCTGTGTAAGGAATATCACACAGGATGCTACTCTACTTCTACCAAAGAAGAAGAGTTGCATATTTTCAGCCCATCCTTCCCCAAAGACTGGGGATGCCTATTTACTTCAAATTGCTGAATTGCATTTTGAAGTCTCACGTGGTCTGCAGCTTCATTACTCCGTGAATGTTCATGCTCACTAGTTCTGTCTAAATCAGTAGCTTCCACAGAAGGAATTAGAACATGGTAAGAAGTAAGAAAAACCACCGAATGTTGTTGAACAGAAACTCCTAGCAACTTTCACCATTGACCAAAACTTTTGGAGTTTGGATGATTGAGCTATTTGAGATCAATGAATTCCAACAGGGCCTGCTCCCTTCCACGTAGTCACTAATATTACTTTGATCAGCTATAACTACCCATTGGATCTTAACTTTAAAGGAGATGTTGCGATCCAAGTTGGGGGTCAAAAATATTCAATTTGGGGTTTGGGTCTTAATAGCTGGAACCGGATGTGTTCTTAATATTATTCCCTACTCTTCAAAAATCGAACTTTTTTCCTGAAACAGTTACAAGTCCGACTTTAATTATCTCTTCCGAGCATAAACTTTTCCATTTCATCTGTTTTTTTTTTATTATTATAAAATTGGATTTTGATATCTGCCACGACATCTTGAGATTGAAGCCATTTGCTTTTGCACCGCGTATGCATTTCTTTTGGAGGTAAAGCATTTTTCGAAGGATTGGGGAAAATAGTGTAAAAATATTTTAATAAAGCAAATTTAAAAGAGGCCTGCTCTGCCTCCTTCTATTCTTCTTAGCAGCAACTTTTGACATTCAGCGGCGCTTGGGGGCCAAACACACACACACACACACACACAGGCAAACACACACATGGAGAAGGCTCATGAAGACAACATCTTTGAAAGAACTGCCAGAATCTTAATGTGTGGCTGGCAGGGTTATCAAATGTCTCGTGTGAAGGGCTTTTAGTCAATTGGGAGGCAGAGATGCTGCCAAGAAGGCAACGTGCAGGTAACACAACCTAGCACAAAAACTAGAAGCTTTGTCAGTCAAGGAAATAAGTGATTTTTCTTAGCAGGTTGATAGCAGGTTCTGAGGATAATCATTCGGTTGACTGTCAGCCTCTGCATACGTTTCTTGTTAGCTGGGCAGCTGGATTTGAGAGCTGAGATTTGACTAGCAGTCTAGCGATGTGATGGTGGTTCCTTTGGGAGGTTATGTTCTCACAAGCGATTCTTGGATCATCTGAAAGCTTGGGCAAGGAGGCTGGGTGCATGAATGAGCCCAAAATAAAGATGTCGGTAAAGGTAAAGGAGTCCCTACGGGTTTTACTCCACTCGTTGTAGCTGATTTTAGGGGGCGTTTTTTTCCAATTGCTACTTATGACTGTGAAACTTGAACTCTGAAAAGGGCAGGTAGGAGAAGGGTGGATGTCTTTGAACTGGGGTGCTGGAGGTGACTATTATTCATCCCATGGATTGCAAAAATAACAAAGAAGACCTAGACCAGGGATCCTGCAACCTTGACAACTTTAAGACTCGTGGACTTCAGCTCCCAGAATTCCTATGCTGGCCGAGGAATTCTGGGAGCTGAAGTCCACGAGTCTTAAAGTTGTCAAGGTTGCAGACCCCTGACCTAGACCAAACCTCACCAAAAATATCACTTGAAGCCAAGATCGCCAAACAGAGGCTGTCATATGTCTATGGAGATTCTCTGTCATCCAGGTGATGGTTGTCCCAAAGGTGCTTTTTCAAAAGGCAACTGGACTTTGTTTTTCCTGGAAGGCATTTTGCTTCTCACCCAATTCTCATCCAAAAAGCTTCTTCAGTTCCGCGAAACATCTTCAAGGATAAACAAAGTCCAGCTGCCTTTTGAAAAAGCACCTTTGGGACAGAGTCTGTCAGACTTTGGTCATGTCATGAGAGGTGACTCACTCGAAAAGTCAACCATCCGGGGAGTGGTCAGTGGAAAAAGGATAAGGGCTCACCTTAATACCCACTGGCTGGACACTATAAAGGATGACACCAGGATGACTGTGGCAGATCTGAAGGAGGGAGTGCGAGACAGAAGAGCATGGATGGAGAGTGGTGATCCTTAGAGTGACCGAGGATCAGACATGACTGAATGGCTGACGATGACAACACTTATCTCTATTTCTAGGCCATTTAGCCAGTGCTGTCTGAAGACATTTCTGTGGTCATGTGGCCACACTGGCATTTACATGCTTTCAAACTGCTTGGTTGGCAGGACCTGAGGCAAGTGACGGGAGCTCACTCCATCGCACAGAGGTAGGGCTCAAACCACCAGAATATAGACCTTCTCTGGTGTCTTTTAAGCCACTGAGGCACTGCGCCTCTTCAAAGATGGTGGGATGAAGGAAAACAGCTCTACGGATAATTTCCTCTTCTTCATAGCTTTGATCCTGGTGGCTGTAATAACCTGGGGGAAAACAGACTGGTTTACTGAAAGGAATTAGTCCGCTAAAACATTACTGGATGTACTAAATAATAAGGACACTTACTTCATATCAGCCTATTGCTGGCTTTCAGCCTGAATGGATAAATTTATGATGAAGAAAATGCACTGTCCCCACCCTCAGTTTAAGTGGATTTTTCTCCATGGTTTCTTCAGGCCTATTATAATTATCAAATTAGCCATGTAATGTAGCCATTAACTAATATAAATACCATCCTTAACATTATATGTGTGTGCATGTGGGCACGTGTACATATATTTTGCATGCATGCATATATATGTATGTGTGTGTGTGTTTTGTGTGAGTGTAAGCATGCATATGCACACCTTTCAATCTCATTCAGCTTGGCGTCTTACTAGATGCATGTTTTCCCTTCTAATGCTCTTTCATATTAAACTGGATTCTTCTGGAACTGTAAATCTGGTTTATTTCCACGTTTAAACCGAGCCTCCATTTAGATTACCAATTATTTATTTGCTAGTTGACTGTCTTACAAAAGAGGACAAATATCTACCTTCTTAATGTATGCACAGAATTAAGCCCATCTAGAAACTGTACTAAGAAGGACCTATTGCCATTCCTTTCCTACAACACTGTATTTGTGTTATCTGAGCAAGTGTGCATGTCGTAGATTCCCTTCTGATGCTGTGGACGAAGGGGTAATTTGCACAGAGTCTGTGAATGAACTTCTCTGTAGATGGGAGCCTCTGGTGACCTGCAACAGCTGTCATTTCCAACCGTTGCTACGGCAACTTGCAGAAAGCTCTGTTCCAGAATAAATAGGACTGCTTCTTCTTCCAACTCTGCTCTGCCAAAGACTGAATCTTATTGGCAGCCCTGATTGAGTAGCCTTTTTCAGGCACTCCCCAAGCATTCATTCACGGTTCCAAATATGGTCTCCATTTGTTGGGGAAGGAGGTTCCGGGTGCCACATGGCTAGAAGGAAGGAGAGACCACTAAAAGCCAGGAGACAGTCTGAATCTGAAAGGTCTAAGTGGAAGATTTTATCCTACATTCCAATCAACACTTTGAAATACAGTAGAATTCATTTATCCCTATGCCATAGAGTCCAAAGGATCAGTGGCATTGTTACATTCATTGAACACATGGAGAAGGATAGGCAGAGGGTGGGGGTGGAGTCAAGAGAGGAATCAGCCTGGAGTCATTACGTTCCCACACACAGTCCATGTCCTATCCCTCTCGAATTCCATTAACTGTCCTCAACTTTCTCTTCCAGCTGTAGGGCAGCTGTGGCTGCAGTGGTCCTTCTCACAGTCCTCAAGGAAAACCATCCCCCCCCCCCAAAAGCAGAAAAGGTCCATGTGCCTCAGTCTTCAGGGAGAAGATGTCATGGCCTCTTTGAACATTTTCACTCACCCTTTTTTCAACAGTAATTTCCCATTTATCTTTTTGCTAAATGCAATATACAGTTCACAGGGAGAGGAAACAGGAACAGCTGAGCTGTTGGCATCTCTCCTTGACCTTCAGTCTGGGAAGATGCCTTTTTGGTACTCAGTAAAGGAGAGAAAGACGTGTCCTTCTCCCTCCCACCTTCCCTCCAAGCTGCTTAACTGCTCTAAAATAACTATTCAGCCACATTGGAGAGAAAAAGCAAAGGCAATGGGATGTAATCCTATTCAGGTTCCATGTGTCTATTTAAACCCTGCCTTGTGCGCCTTCCTCTTCCAACTGGCTCCGAGCATAATGTGCCATCATTTTAGGATATTGTTATGATTTTGTTTTTGTTTTTGACTTGCAGACAGTCTCTGGTCCCTTTCTTCTGATAATCAATATTGATTTGACGGCGGTGTTATTATACCCAACCTGCAGATTTATTTTCTTGCTGTAGGTCGCATGGAGACGGTGCTTTACAGCAAGAGCAAGCTACTTTACTTGTTTCCGTCACAGGATAATTATCTTGCCCCATTGGAAAAATCAGGGCGTTTAGATTATATTGAAAAATAATCAAGGCCTTTCACCACAGCCACCTCTTCACAGTCAAGTGGTTGGCTTTGTTGTTAAACACTGAGACTAGAAGATAACCAGGAACTCACAACACACAAAGTCAACAGCCTGGGGATGGGGGGGGGGGCAGAAGGGAACACCAACACCTCCTTCCAGCCTCTCTATTTAGGAAAGCAGATGGTCTGCTTTTCTAGTCTTTATGGAATTCATGCGGCATCCTAAATCGTGGTTTGTTTGACCACAATTTGTGTAACGAGTTGAATTATTCTGGCTTATACAGGTCATCCTCAACTTGTGACCCTAACTGAGCCCCAAATTTTTGTTGCCAACTTCTTAAGTGAATTTTGCCCCATTTTACGACCTTTCTTGCCACAATCGTTAAGGGAACCACTGCGGTCGTTAAATTAGTAACACGGTTGTTAAGTGAATCTGGCTTCCCCATTGACTTTGCTTGTCAGAAGGTCGCAAAAGGGGGTCACGTGACCCCCGGGACACTGCATAACCATCATAAATACGAGTCAGTTGCCAAGCGTCTGGATTTGGATCACATGATCCTGGGGATGCTGGAATGGTCGGAAGTGTGAAAAACGGTCATAAGTCACTTTTTCCAGTGCCACTGTAAATTCGAACGATCACTAAACGAACTGTTGTAAGTCGAGGACTATGCAAATTCTAAGCCACAGGATCTACTAAGCCAAACCCTAATAAAGTCCCGGCTGATTCTGAAATTAATTAATTAATTAATTAATATGGCACCCATCTCGTTGTCAAGCAACTCTGGGCAAACTCAGCTGTTTCTCCTTTTTTGGAACCCTGAATTACAGTTGCACAGGTTAAAATCCCTGCCCTGTTTTATTTTGTAAAGGCAATAACAATAAAACAATAAAAGCAAAAAGCCCTTTGTTTCTACCCAGCGTATTTTTAACGTAGCTTGGACCGCGTCTTTCCTTTCTGAGTAATATCCCCTTTATCCCTTTTCTCCTTGGTAAAGACGTATTTCACAGCTTCGTCGCTTATCTTTCTCTATGAACCTCTCCCCTACCTGTATATTGTAGATGATAGGCCAGCTGTGGCTTCTGGATACTCCAGTGTAGGGTGACCCATAGCCAAGTGGGGCTCGCTTTCCTGGCATCTAATTAGCGGGACAGATGATGTGGAACTTGCTTCCGACGCTGGGATGACTTAATATTCATTACCGCTTCTTCAAATATTATTCCAGGAGCTCTTTTAAGTAAATAATACATGAAGCCCCACCCCCTTCCCTTTCCTTCATTTCCCAGGTTCGTGGACTTAATTTGCCTTAATGAGGATAAAAATCATCCTGAGAGACGGCTTCGTTGCAAGCCAGGTAAGAGAGGCATTCTGTTGAAATACCTGACTTCAGACCGCAAAAGGCTCAGCTCACCTTTTTCTCTTAAATGGGTGTCGAGATTCATACTTAGGAGCCTCGTAGAAAAGACCTAGGAAGTTATCAGCAATACAGGTAGTCTAGCTACAGTGGTGGGATTCAAATATGTGAACAACCGGTTCTCTGTGGGGATGCCACTTCCGGAAGTCCATTCTGGGCCTGGGCAACAAAGAATTAGCTACGGTTCTGCCGAAGTGGTGCGAACCGGCTGAATCCCACCACTGTCTAGCTACCTAATTAAACCGTCTTCTGTTTTGCTCGGTATATTGATAGAATAACAAGAGTACAGAGTCGGAAGGGACCTTGGAGGTCTTCTAGTCCAACCTCCTGTTCAGGCAGGAAACTCTATGCCATTTCAGACAAATGGTTGCCCAATCTCTTCTTTGAAAACCTACAGTGTTGGACCATTCACAACTTCTAGAGGCAGGTTGTTCCACTGATTAATTGTTCTCACTGTCAGGAAATTTCTCCTTAGTTCTAGGTTGTTTCTCTCCTTGGTTAGTTTCCATCCATTGCTTCTTGTCCTGCCTTCCGGCGCTTTGGAGAATAGCTTGACTCCCTCTTCTCTATGGCAGCCCCAGAGATATTGGAACACTGCTATCATGTCACCCTAGTCCTTCTCTTCATTAAACTAGACGTACCCAATTCCAGCAACCATTCTTTATATGTTTAGCCTCTGGTCCTCTAATCATGTTTGTTGTTCTTCTTCTCTGTACTCTTTCTAATAACTCATAGATAAACTAACCAACTAGACTGAGCTCAATTCACTCTTCCTGGGATTATTAAAACTCTGAGTAAAACCAGTAAGAGTGGATACTACATTTGATCTTAGCTAAAAAGCTGAGAAACTATGGGGTGCTGAGTTGGCTTAACACAATCAGACACAGAGTTCTAAATTCAGATCATTTGCAGCCTATGAATTCAGGGCCACTTCTCTTTTTCTCATATTTATAATAAGCATGTGAATAACTTAATCTGTACACGAATGCAGAAGTCTTCTCTACTTAAATTCTTATCACAGAAACTCCAATATATTCAGAGTAGCTTTGATGGTGAAAAAACACCCATTCAGAATATTTGCCACAGCCATAAAATCCGAGCTCAGGCGAAAACATCAGGAACTCCATTTGTTCAAACCGTTCAGTCCTTTCTGCTGAGGTCAGCAGATCTGATTATCCTGCTTAGGCCTGAAATCGAACTGGAGAGATACTGGAATATTTAGTAGCTTGTCTATTTGCACACATTCTGAAAAAAAGGAAGTCTGTCCAAAACCTAATGAAATCTATAAATCCCTACGGTTGATTAGAAGCCTGAACCAAGTATTCAAGCTGTTAACTAGCTGGCTGTATTATCCATTCAATCTCCCACTCTAAATACACAGCAGTCAACATGACCTCGGTATATATTCCTTCTATGCTGGTTTGTTTGCAGTTTGCCCTCTTAAGGTTTTAAATGGGATTACTGTTTGGAAGTCTTTTGTTCTCCATGGGGCAGACCTTGAAGATGGCCGTAAGCTACAGCTGGTCCAGTATACCACAGCACAGCTGGTGAGGGAACTATTCACTGTTGAAACAACCTCTCTGGTTACCGAACTGAAGTTACAATGGTATCTAAAGTCTTTCTTGACTATTTACAATATGTGTCAGGCTCCAAAAGACACACTGTGTTTCTTCTAAGCTGTTTCGTTTATTGTTCCTCACCTAGAGGCAGAAATCTTGCCAAGCTAAAGCAAACCCCTTGCATCATGAAAGATATATTCTGAGAACTAGGGAGAAACTTGGCCTAGGATGGGACACTTAGTTCAGATCCAACGACACGTCCATTTGACATCAACTATTAATGATGTTTTTTCATGTTGGGGCCCATATTAAGAACACACACACACACACACACACACATATACACACACACTGTTGAATCACAGTTCCTCCTATTATCGCTTAGGAGGCAATTCAGAACATATAGCCCATGTTTTTAGTGCTACTGTTTTAGTTTTGTGTTGTATATGTCCTCAATTTCTTTTAGTGTTGCTTTTATTGATTTTCTTAATTGTATTTTTGTTAGCTGTCCAGAGCCATTAAGAATGTGGGCAATATATACCTTTTCCAAATAAATCAGAAAACTATGTTAGGGATAAGAAAAAGTGTTGTGCTCATCAACTCTTCCCTGCATGAGGATCTGCTTCCCTTATTCAACTTAATTTATTAAAGCTCTTCATTTGTTTCATTTAATGTGAAGTTGTTATACAGGTAGTCCTTTACTTAATACCAGTCATTTAGTAACCATTCAAAGTTACGACAGACATTATCATATTAAATTAATACATTTATTTATTAAATTTACATGCTGCCCATCTAGCTATCACGTGACTTTCGGTATTAGCTTAACCACTGCCCACAAAAGTGCATAAAATCAGGCGAGGTCAAGTGGTAACTTTTTTAATGACTGGCGTGGCTTACAACCATAATTCCTTGCTGGCTGGGGCATTCTGGGAGCTTAAGTCCACAGATCCTAAAGTTGCCAAGCTTGAGAAACTGCTTTAAACCATATGATATGCAGATCAAAATAGAACATTGGCACATGCTTAGCTCCTAGCCAACATCAATGCTCAGAAACCTGAAGCTGACACCGCTCCTTGTCAGATTAATGCAAAAAACCCCAAACTAACAAAACACCTGCAGTGTTGTGAACCTCCTAGAGTCATAAAAAAGCATCTTGGAACAATGGTATTCCACACACACACACCCCATTCAGGGTCATTTAAAAGCAAATGGCGCTGACATATTTTTTGAAGCAAGTGGACATGATTGTAATTTTCTGCCTGGGAAGCAAAATAATTACTTGACAAGATACATGCATATGCCAATGTAGGAGCTATAACACGGTGCTGGCTAGTTGTGTGTGTGTTTGAAGAAAAAAAAGAGTGCAAGGGAGAAGTAGATTGTGATGAATACATCTAGATTGATGGCATTTACAAACAAGGTAGTCAGGAAAATTCAGCGCTGATTGTTGAAAGGAAAAAAAATGATAAGTACTGGAAACATAAAAGTTCTTGCTCGGCAAATAATCGCTCTGACTAGCTTTCATACATTTTTGCCTGCAAAACATTTTTATCATTTGGAAATAAAATACAAGAGGAGAAAATCTTTTCAACAATGGGACCAGAAAGAATCATTTCCAAAGCTTTATGTTTGAACGATAGCTGTACAATGAGAAATGGGGTAGGTCAGTCTGAAGTGAAAGCAAAAACACAGAAAGTGGGTGGGTTAGACATTCTTACACAGCTTTCAAATTCTTGTAGGTATCGTCACAAACTTTGAAGTTTCTGAAAAGCCTTTATTTCCTGAAGCTAAAAAAAGATGGATCATTCTTAAAATTGTGTAAGGGGATTTGGGGGGAGGGGAATCTCAGCCAATGTAGAGATATTAATCAGTGATGGATGCCAATGCTAGCTAATGTTTTGGGCATGACTCAATATTTTGCGTTAAGATTAATACCGTGATAAAATCTGCTTTGCGATTCCTTCCCCAGCCAGAGATATTTCTACATGATTCTCAGGATGCTTCAGAAGTTCTTTTTGGTGGCTTTCTAAAATTCACTTCTGTACTGGAGATACCATTGCTGTCAGTCACCTCTGTCCATCATCATTCTGAAATTTCTGTGGTTGCTCCCATATCCCAGTATAAGAAAGGCCTATGGGATAACCTCCCCCTGGAAGTCTTCACTTGGGATTTAAGGAAGTTAAGGAGGCTCAAACCTCTGGAGAGGTGATGATATAATGGAAGACAAGACATTTTCATTCATGTGATATCCTTAACACCTTGGACCTATAGAAGTACAACAAAACTACAACCTGCCTCTAAGAATCCCTCTTAGCTTGTCTTGTCCTATGAAAGCAAATTGTCTTCAAACCAACTGAAAATAACTAGGAGGGGGGGGGAAATGTAATAATGTTTTTGCCATGAATAAGGATGGCTACATTTTCCTTCAAGCTGGAGAATGAGGAAGAGACAACATCTGTTAAGAATGAAAAGTGGGCCAAGTTAGTTAAAGAAGAGCAAGGATTGTGCTGGGATTCAAATAGTGGGTGGAAGCACCGATTCCAGTGGTTACACACAGAAGCACATGAGGTAAAGTGATGTTTCCATCATTAATTCATCTCTCTAATGAATAGACTGTCATTGAAGTGATCCTTTAGGCCAACAGTTTAGGAATTACAGAGATAATGGTCATAGCAGTCGCTGGAATTTTATTTATTATTATCTACTAAGAAATTTTATATGGCCATTCACGGTGACCCCAATACATAAGCCAATAAAGCCACCCCATAACAACTATCAAGCCAGCTGCTTGATGGGATTTCATATCACTCTGGGGTGCCCAGGGGTCCCCAGGCAGAACCAGGTCTTCAGAGTATTTTGAAAGAATGTCAAACTGGGGTCCAATCTTCTTTTCACAGGGATGATGTTCCACAGGGATAGAACCACCACCATTTTGTTGTTTTCTTCATCCCAGGCAAGTGGGAATTACTTTAAGGTTTTTCATTCCTGTATTTAACCTGGCTTAGGTTATAAAACCCTTGTCTCTTTTTGTGTTGGAGGGGGAGGAGGGGAGAATACAATTGATTTGCACTTTGGGTCCTTTATGGTCAAAGGGCTGGATGAAACTTTTCTAACACAAGCAAAGTACTTGTTCAAATTAGATTTTACTGAGAACCCTGAAACATTAAATTACAAGGAAACAATATGACAGCAGACACCCAATAATTGTTTTAGCCTCCTACTCTGCTTCGCAAAACAGTTTAGTTTGTAGATGATGGGATTTCTTGTAGGCTGTTTTTAATGCCACCTCTGAACCATTTCCCTCTCCTTCAGCTTCCCCCTCCTCTTCCTTATAGCCGACGAGACCCAGAAAGAGATTGCCTTCTGCCCATTCCTGATGCTCATTATGTTGGTAGTGATGGCCTTCCACCTCACCGTTATGCTGGAACATTGAAAGGCAGAGACCTTTGTGGTGTGAGTGAATAGTTTTTGTCAGTATTCCGGGTGTTACAGGAGAAAGCATAATACATTCTGGCACTCAATTGAATATGACATGATAATGAGTGTTAACATCATGTGCGCCCCTTTGCCAGCAGAGGGGAAAGTCAAGTTAGATTACAGCAAAACACGGCAGCAGGGTGAATTCCATTTGGTTGCTTCTCTGTCTCTTTCTACATTCAATCTCGGGACCAATTCTGTAAATTTCCAAAGAACAGCAATAATATCTTTTACTCTGATTCGTTCAGAAGCTTGGGAAACTGCTTAGCTCCACTGAATTGAGGAATACGTGCTTATTATGCTTCTCCCTAACTCCAGTTGTTTATTAAGACTGATGAGGTGCTCTTAAGCAATGTCAACTAGTAAATCAGATGAAAGCGAGGGAAACTTTTTTCTGGCTTACAGAGAAAGGTGTTCCTACTAAAAATTACTATTGTGCCTCTACTATATACTCCATCTACTCTTCTAAGTCGAGTGGAATGTCATCCTTCCTTTTAGTAGATGATCCAATCTCAAAACAAGACTGACCTTCTTTCTTTCTCCTTTCTCCAATCCAGAAATTGTTCAACGTCTATTGTAGTGTTTTTCAAACTTGGCAATTTTAAGATGGGTGGACTTCACCCCCCAAAATTCTCCAGCCAGCACACTTGGTAGATCATCTACAAGAAGGTTTTCACTTGTGAAAAATGAGAACAGGCCTACCACCATGTTCTAGTTGATAAGCCCAAAAGAGGGATCCAGCCATGATATCTATGGAGATTCTCAGTCATCCAGGTCATGGTTGTCCCAAAGGTGTTTTTTTTTTTTCAAAAAGCAACTGGACTTTCTCTGTTTTCCCTTGAAGACATCCAAGAAGCTTCTTCACTTCTTCAGTTCTTCATCTAGAAGAAGCTTCTTGGATGAGAAGTGAAATGTCTTCAAGGAAAAACAAAGAAAGTCCAGTTGCTTTTTGTCTGGATTGTCCCATCTTTGGGAAAATCCAGACATGAGCAAAGATAAACTGAATCCTGCTCGTTCTTGTGAAAATCATACCACTGTCCCAAGGAAGAACTACTTCCTTGAGCTTGCACTGAGAGTTACACTATTTGGCTAATCATCTTGTGCAGGATTGTAAAGGTAAAGGTAGATGGACGTAGAAGAAGATAGGACTTCTGCATCTTTATAAATGAAATCTGGAAGGTTCCCAGAGTTATTCGTTTCCATGGAAATAATGCAGATTGAAATTGCCCTTTTGACACAAGGAATATAGGAGCAAGGGGTCCGCCCCCTTTTTCATCCTAGTGTTCAGTATCCCAAGAATTTCACACCACTTTTAAGGAAAAGGAAAGGGATCAATTCCAAATCTAAATTAAAAGTAAGTATCTACAAAGGAAAAGAGATGTTGAGATTTTAAGTACCAAAATAGTCTTTGAGTTTCTGCTGCCAGTGAAGACCAGTATGTTAAAAAGAAATAAATTTCAGAATCCAGCTATATAAACCGAACCATGCACAAAAACAGAAATAAGTTTCTAAAATGAGGAGAGACTAAAGAAATTAGTTGTAAATTGCGGTATACGTAATGAAGTTCATCAGGAAAATTGAACTTCTTTTAATAGAACAATTTCCTCAAGCTGGTACATACTCGGCAAAAAGATGCGGACCACTACAGGATTACTCTATAAAATAACAAGCATTGCTATTTGGGGAATAATTATGCAGTACAGATTCTCTTGTTGTAGACCTAGGCTTCGTATCTTTTGCAATCAGTTCTCAGGTTCCCTTGTCTTGAAGCTTCTAAGATGCGAAACAAAGGTGAGTCTCAATAAAGGAAACTATTTGTAGCTCAGGGTTGAAAGAAGGGGTCCTTGGTGCTCTCTGAGCTTGGTCGTTTTCTTGCAGATGTTTCATTAGCCAAACTAGGTAACATCATCAGTGCTAGAAGGGAGTGGTGGGAGAAAGAGGAGGAGGAGGAGGAGGATGTAAAATGAGGATGAGGGGGGAGGAGGAGGAGGATGAGAGGAGGAGGAGGAGGGAGTGTAAGTTCCCTTGTTGCTCTCTGATCTTGGTCGTTTTTCTTGCCGACTTTCATTAACCCAAATTATGTAGACACGCATCAGTCTAAAAGGGAGTGGTGGAGAAGTGAAGAGGAGGGGAGTGAGTCGTGCGGAGGAGGCAGTATGCGTAGGAATTTAGGAGGATGAGTATGGATTGGAGAGAGGGGAGTGTAAGTCCTTGGTGCTCTCTGAGCTTGGTCGTTTTTCTTGCAGACTTTTTTCAGTACCTCAGATTAGGTAGCATCAATCTGCTAGAACGGGAGTGGGTGGGGGAACATTGGACAGAGGAGATGAGATGATTCTATTGAGTCGTAGTATTAGAGTACGTAGGAGTCGAAGAGGAGGAGAGATGAGGAGGTAGTGTAAAGTTCCTTGGTGCTCTCTGCTCTGAGCTTGGTCGTTTTCCTTGCAGACGTTTCTTATCCCGCAAATTAGGTTCACTCATCAGTGCCTAGACGGGATGTGGGATAAAAATTAGGAGAGGAGGAGGAGGATGAGGAGGTTAGGAGGAGTATGAGGAGGAGAGGAGGAGGGAGGAGGAGGAGGAGGAGGGAGGAGGAGTGGAGGAGGATTGTAATTTCCTTGTGCTCTCTGAGCTTGGCGTTTTCTTCCGGACGTTTCATTACCCAATTGGTGCTGAGTCTGAGCTAGGGGAGGAGTGTAAGTTCCTTGGTGCTCTCTGAGCTTGGTCGTTTTCTTGCAGATGTTTCATTAGCCAAGTTTGGGTAATGAAATGTCTGCAAGAAAAGGACCAAGCTCAGAGAGCACCAAGGACCCCACAATCCTCCTCCTCCCTCCTCCTCCTCCTCTTTCTCCCACCACTCCCTTCTAGCACTGATGATGTTACCTAGTTTGGGTAATGAAACGTCTGCAAGAAAACGACCAAGCTCAGAGAGCACCCAGGACCCTTCAAAGGTGAGTCTTATTCCTTTTTGTTCACTGCTTTCCTTGAGTCCCTCAACCACTTGGGTGGGGATATGCAGAGATAGAAAGGATCTGAAATGATAGCAAAGGCAGACATTTCTTCCACCCCTGCACAGTTACTGTACACCTGTGCTAGCGGTATTTATTACTGTCTCATTCAGGGCCCTGCAGTTATATTTAGGGGGATGTTAAAAAAGCAGCTGAGACAGTAAAGCAAACAGCGGCAATCAAAGGGCTGCAATGCGGCTGGGTTGCTAGCTCCAAGCTAATGTAACTCAGCACTTCATCACTGATAGGGTGGGTTGCTTTAGAAGGTAAGGCGCCCTAAATGTGACACGCTGTTCCAGGGCAAACACCGAGGCTATTCATTTTGAGCCCGATGTAAAATGGAGGAAAAGCCATTAGCGTCGTTCCACCTGAAATGGAGCATTGAAAAGAAGAACAAGAAGAATCGAGTTGTGGGGCTCGCATTTCAGTGCTGTTGCAGAAAGTCCAAGGGTGCCACCCTCCAAACTGCAAGATCTAGTTAGAGATCAAAGACGCTTCTATACTTCATTGATGATATGAAGGACAACTGTAGAACTTGTTATAGTCAACCTTTCATTCTTAGGAATGCATCAGCACAGCCAAGCTATTTCAGAGGGTTTCCCCCAGCCTACATAACCATCACATTTTCCAACAGCATTTTGCAAAATGAGGAGTGTGTGGGGAGAGAGAGAGAGAGAGAGAGAGAGAGAGAGAAGAGAGAGAGAGAGAGAACTCAGTGGGGAACAGTGCTACCCAACATGGAATCAGCTGCACTTGTGAAGTCTAGGTTGAGTTTATTCACACTGCACAATAATCCCGTCCATACTTTTCAGGAGATGTTCAGGAAGAGAATCTGCTGTAGCAAATGCCCCTTCTTACAGTGAAGGCTTAGCTTAGCAGCAGCTGATGCTGACTCTTGTTTGCAGAGGATCCAACACACCACTATTAGAACATCTGTCACCAATCGGCATTGTATGGGTCGATGCTTCTTTCAAGTATTATGCCAGGTGGATCACTTCTGCACATGACCAAACCATAGGCCGGAAGCAATTAGGCTCTGAAGACAGGATAATCTTATATTGCCTTCCCTGGCCCAAAATGGAGGCCTCCATCTCCAAATGGTGATCACGTGACCCTGGGATGACACCAGTTGCCAAGTGACTAAATTTTGATCATGTGACTGAGGGAGAATGCCGAGACAGTGTGTGAGGTTGGCATGGTGGTGCAGTGATTAGAATGCAGCATTGCAGGCTAACTCTGCCCGCTGCCAGGAGTTCGATCCTGACCGGTTCAGGGTTGACTCAACCTTCCATCCTTCCGAGGTCAGTAAAATGAGGACCCAGGTTGTTGGGGAGCAATGTGCTGACTCTGTAAAACCACTTGGAGAGGGCTGTAAAGCACTGTGAAGCGGTATGTAAGTCTACAGGCTATTGCTATTGCTTTTGTAAGTCACTTTTTGCAGCGACATTGTAACTTTGAATGGTTGTTAAACGAATGTTTGTAAGTGGAGGACTGCCTGTATCTTATTTCTTTGTTTACCACAACACAGAAAGGAACTGTGTAGCATTGTGATTCTACCACATTGAGCTCTGCATGGGAGGCGGCATTGTTTGCCTTTTGTACGATTTTATAGGCGTGAAGAATCTTACCAGAGGATGATCATTCTTTCATAAACCGATGCAATTAGTTGCAAACCTTCCTCCTTCTGCTTGGTCCAGGCTTATTAACGTAACTGCACTGTGATTCAGAAACCTTTGTAACAGGCCTGCAAGGGAGCCAGTGTGGCTACAGCAACTGTAGAACATTTCTCGTTGTTATACTAGGGGTTTCCAAACTTGGCAACTTTAAGACTTGTGAACTTCAACTCCCAGAATTCCTCAGCCGATATGTTGAAGTCCACAAGTCTTAAAGTTGCCAGGTTTGGAGACCCCCGATGTAGGGCAACAGGAGTGAGGGGTGGGAGAAAAAAGGATGAGGTGTCTAGGCTAGCCCTGGAAAAATTGGAGAGGAGTGGAAAACGGAGAGCCGAGGTCTCTTCCACCACAATCAGGAAAAGTAGCAGGACAACAGCTTGGATTCTTGCAGGAAATGCAGCTGTCTTCTTCAGGACCATTTCTAACGCACTCCCGCTTGCATGTTTATTTAGAAAGGAAGAAAGGCAGCAAGGAAGGTTGAAATAGCAGCAGCTGTTGCTCAATCGCGCACCTGGTTCTGACAGTCCCTTAATGCTGTTTGGGAAGGAGACACCAGCTGCTCTGAAGACCTGGCAAAGCCACTCCTCTGGTTAGAAAAAGCAGCAGGAAGGTAAACATCCCGTTGCTGATGAGAACGACAGCCCCTTGCCCCAGGGCTTGCCAACTGTTCTGAGAACAAAGCCCCGCTCAGTCTTCCCTTGCGCTGCTAAACCAGGCAGCTCTGCGAAAAATAAGCAGGGAGAGCTTTGCTCTACTTCACAGCGGTTGCTGTTTTAATGCCGCCAGATCTCAGGACAGTAAAATGGGCAGGTCTTGCCTTTAGGATTGGGGTCAGTAGTGACTCAGGTTTGGATGTCTTGATTCAAGAGAAGGGAAATAAGGTTTTAGATAGCCAGATATGATGATGATGATGATGATGATGATGATGATGATGATGATGATGATGATGATGGTGGTGGTGGTGGTGGTGGTGGTGGTGTGGTGGTGGTGTGGTGGTGGTGATTGTGGTGATGATGATGATGATGATGATGATTGATGATGATGATGATGTATATTAAAAGTAGTAGTAGTAGTAGTAGTAGTAGTCATTAGTCAATTGCAAAAGGCGGCCTTACTAGGAACTGCTTCCATCCTGCGACGATATCTGTAATACCATCAAAACATCCACATCTGCCTATCCCAGGTCCTTGGTAAGGACTCGATAGGTAGACAAAAATGCCAAATCCAGTCTGAACATCTGGCTGACTGTATGATGATCAATAATGATCAACACTTGGAATACTGCATCCAGTTTTGGTCACCACGATGTAAAAAAGACGTTGAGACTCTAGAAAGAGTGCAGAGAAGAGCAACAAAGATGATTAGGGGACTGGAGGCTAAAGCATATAAGGAACGGCTGCTGGAATTGGGTATGTCTAGTTTAATGAAGAGAAGGACTAGGGGTGACATGATAGCAGTATTCCAATATCTCAGGGGCTGCCACAAAGAAGAGGGAGTCAAGCTATTCTCCAAAGAAACCTGAAGGCAGGACAAGAAGCAACGGATGGAAACTAATCAAGGAGAGAAGCAACCTGGAACTAAGGAGAAATTTCCTGATAGTTAGAAAAATTAACCAGTGGAACAACCTGCCTCCAGAAGCGGTGAATGCTCCAACACTGGAAGTTTTTAAGAAGAGACTGGACAGCCATTTGTCTGTAATGGTATAGGGTTTCCTGCCTGAGCAGGGGGTTGGACTAGATGACCTCCAAGGTCCCTTCCAACTTTATTATTATTGTTATTGTTATTGAGAGTAGTCAAAAGCACTCAAAGATGCTTTTCCAAAAGGCCGCTGGGTTGTCCTTTTTTTTCCCTTGAAGACATTTTCACTTCTCGTTCGAGACGTTTCTTCGGTTCCAAACTGAAGAAGCTGAGCTGAAGAACTGAAGAAGTTTCTTGGGTGAGAAGTGAAATGTCTTCAAGGAAAAACAAAGAAAATCCAGTTGTCTTTTGAAAAAAAACCATCCAGGGGACAGGTGTTCCTCACTTAACAGCCACCTTGCTTAGCAACGGAAATTCTGTTCCCATTTGTGATCTTAAGTTAAGGGCTACCTGTACTTACACGTCTTCCCGTTATCTTTCCCTGATCTCTCATCTATGTGTGTCTGGATTACTGCAGCATGTTCTACATGGGGCTGTCCATGCTCAAGAGCACTTGGGTGCATCGGAGTGGCCAGCATGTGGAGTGTTGGATACACTGAAGTTTGGCCTCTGCTGCAACAAGGCCACATTATTTGTGTGACTGCTTGTTGTTAGTTGTCTTCACCAGATTCAGCAGGGTGGGTATACTCCATGTCCCCTTGGTGAAACAATACCATTCTGTGGGACCCTGGAGACATGCTACAAAGAAGAGGGGGTCAACCTATTTTCCAAAACACCAGAAGGCAAGACAAGAAACAATGGATGGAAACTAATCAAGGAGAGAAGCAACCTGGAACTGAGGAGAAATTTCCTAAGAGTGAGAACAATTAAGCAGTGGAACAGAACTTGCCTTCAGAAGTTGTGGGGGCTCCATCATTGGAGGCTTTTAAGAAGAGACTGGACAGCCTCTTATCTGAAATGGCACAGGGTCTCCTGCTTGAGCAGGGGGTTGGACTAGAAAACCTTCAACATCCCGCTTCCAATTCTCCCCCCCCCCCCCGTATTCTGTATTCTTCATGCACAAAGCTTGACCATTCAACTATAACCATGCTGGGATGCCTAGAGGAACTAACATAGTTCTCAAAGCTTCTGTCCAAGATAGGCTGCAGGAGAACCATCCACCTCCTTGCCAAAACCTGTAAAGGTATCTGCCTGACTCAACAGGTGAGAAGAGAGCTGCAAGAAATATAAATGGATTCCCTCCCTTAAGGGGAAGCAGTTAATTTCCTGTGTCCCTGCTGATGCATTGCTGATTGTGATGAATGTCAAAGCAGGAGCTTGCTCCACAATCTATGAAATGATAATTTTGTCTCCAGAGCGTAATTGATTGTCAACAGGAGCTGAAGGGCCAGGCACTGGGTGCTCGGTGGTGGGGAATGCTTCAGTTTTGGCAGGGGTGAGACCAGCAATGCTTACAAATGCATCATTTTAAGGAGAGAAGGAGGGAAATAACAGGATGTGGTTCAGTTAAAGCTAATGAGGTAGACCTTTCAATTGGAACAGGGACATGTTGGAATGGAAATGATCAGTGTGACTGGTAGGAAGTTTTGTCACTCACAATCTCAGCATAACATGCAATTTTTATGCACGCAGGGGCCTCCTACTATTGTTTCCAAGAGCGATTTTAGAACAGATGATGGATTTAGCCATGGGTAATGACTCCGGGGGCACTAACATTTGTTTCACCAATTGCCAAGTCTTTGTCCATGGTGGTTCCCAAGGTGTGGCACGTTCTGTCTCGTTTAAGCAAGAATCAATGAGAGAGGAATTGATTTATATTCCTTTTGGGATGAGGACCAAAAGGAAGCAATTAGACATTCCAATTCTGTTTCTCTCGTTTTGCTTTCTCCACATTTGTTTTAAGATTGTTTTGTGTGGATTTCAGTTAAGAAAGTCTCTGTAAGTTTGACTGTAGAATATCTTTACTTCCCCCTATATTAAAGCTGTGAACTATTTTTTTTCCCCCTTAAGGAACAGGGATTGGAAGTTTTGGAGCTTCTTCTGCAACTATACACACCCACTCATCTGGCTGAAGTGTAAGGATTTTTCATACAGTAGTATTGAAATTCAGCATGAATTTGCTATCTTGATAGTAGGGAAGTCAGAATGAGTCTGATTTTAAAAAAAAACTTGGGTTCAATTTGCAATCAAAATCTGAGATCGCTGACTGAATTCTTTTGGGTTTAAGATGCAGAGTTTGGATGCTGAAAGCTCTCAGAAATACAGTTTTGCTTCACCACTGCACCGATTAGATCTGGGATAATAGGGGATGCCAGTTCATTGGTGCATAAGTGCTTTATGTATTTTCATCACTGAGTTTCATCAATGAGTCTCCTGCTCTTCCCTTCCCTTCCCTCCCCTCCCCTCCCCTTCCCAGCAAGCAGGCAAGTGGTTGCTGCTGGATGCGGGAAGGACTGAGAGATTGCAAGATTGGCTGGGAAACTGTCACAGAAGGGTTGAAAATGAAGATCACATGACCGCAGCGTCAGGAGCAGCCCAGCAACAGCCAGTAGCACTGAAATATCCACAATGTCCACAAATTTCATTCCCTTGGGAGTTATGGGTCTTGGACACATTCAGTAAGTTACCCCTATAGAACTATAGACTCATAGCACTGGACAAAATCTTGGAGGTCTTCTGATCCAACCTGTGTCCAAGGCAGGAATCCTTATTCAAAAAAAGAAAATTATCCTATGGTGCACCATTTCACCCAATTAAAGGTCACGTTTATAGGGGTTTTCATAAAATAATGATAGAATAGAAATGTTAAACCTGGAATTGGGAGAAACAAATGAACAAACAATTAGGACTGTTCCTCAGTGTTCTTGGCAACAGGGGGGGAAATGCATTCTGCTGTCTAAAAGAGAAAAAGCAGTTTATCCATCTTTTTTGGCATTATGTGAAAGGTGGATCCATCATGGCTTTCCCTTGTTCCCTGTTTTCTTTCATTGGCAGTTCATTATCTTGTCAACTGGCACAGTCTGGCTCCTCCAAATCTCTCCATCATTCTTTTGTTGTGCATGAAAGAGGAGCCCAATTTTTTTCTCTGTAGCAAATGGGCTCGCCGCATTCATCTGTACACTTCAGCGAAGGTCGCAATACACTGTCAACTATCACTTACAGGACATTACAGCCTAATTTGAATTTCATGGAGAATACCTTCCTTAGGTATTGGAAATCATGGGTGTGGTAGTCAAAATACATCTCTGGAGATCTAGATTGTTTTCTGTCCACTTCCAGGATGTAAAGTCTCTTTGTGAGCAGTTGCCTTTAACTTGGAAAAAAAGAATAGAGCATTAAAAAAAAAATAGACAAAATAAAACGATCGCAGCGTGCCGGCTACATTTGTGTGGGCAGAATGAAACAGCTGGAAGTATAGATAGAATCTTTTTCTATTTGTTCCCTCGAAGGTTGTGAGGGTTCTTTGCTTTCCAAGAACGAGATATACCACAGCATATAGGCAATCACTGCACAAAATATTTTATTGTAGCACACACCTTTCCTAACAATAGGCTTTTGCCCTGGGTTAACTCCATCCTTCTAGGCTTTGCCAGTTGATCTAGCCACATAAATAAGTCTTTGATGGTTACTCCTTCTAAGAAATAACAGTCTTAAAGTTTGCAAAGTGGCATACAACCTTTCCCTCCCTCACAAAGTTCTTGCATTTGTTGAGGTTAGGGGCTGCCTCAGCATGGTTTCTCTCTTCTCGTTGCTGCTGTGCTCCAGGTCAGGCAGTCAAAAGAAAAATCTAGGAATAAGCAAAGTATTTCTTTTCCTGTTGCCAAGAAATCTGCAGAGACATGTACACAGAATCACCGGAAGCCATTCAAAGGTGATTTTATCTTTCAGCTCTATCAAAAAGAGTGGGATTTATTTCCAAATAAGCATGCATAGCATTGTGTTTTTTACTATTCACATACCAATGCACTGATATTAAATAGTGCTGATTTTTTTTCCCCCTTGCTGGAAGATTTAAATTCTAAGCATCCTGCAAAGGAAACTGATCACTGAGGAATGGCAAGCCTAGACTTTTCTAGTAAAAAATGTAATCAGTGATCAGATAAACAGGGAACTTGGATTACATGCATTAGTAAGGAAAGAAGGTGATTATTCAGCAACTGTATAGGTCAGCAACATTTAATTGTAGTTAGAACAACATACGTGGCCTGAGCTCTTAGCCATGACCACCGTTAGACCATGCGCGTGTAATTCTGTTGCAGAATAGCTTTGATTCTTTCCACAGTCCCTCTCACACCAATCTGCCATTGGCTACAGTGAGGGTACAGTTTCAAACAGGACCAAAAGTTATCATGATCAATGGATGATGAACATTAGGAGAAAGCAAAGGCAAAGGTGGAGGTGGAGGCAAAGAGGGAGAAGAAGGAGAAGAGGGGGAAGAGGGAAGGGAGGAAGGAGAGGAGAAGGGGGAAGGGGGGAAGGGGAGAAGAGGAGGAGGAGGAGGAGGAGGAGGAGGAGGAGAAGCAGAAGGAGAAGGAGAAGGAGAAGGAGAAGGAGAGGAAGGAGGAGGAGGAGGAGGGAGGAGGAGGAGGAGGAGGAGGAGAAGAAGAAGAAGAAAGAAGAAGACGAAGAAGAAGAAGAAGAAGAAGAAGAAGAATAAGGAGGAGGCGAGGAGGAGGAGGAGGAGGAGGAGGAGGAGGAGGAGGAGGAGGAGGGAGGAGGAAAAAGAAGGAGAAGAAGAGGAGGAGGGGAGAGAAGAAGCAGAAGAAGAAGAAGAGGAGGAGGAGGAGGAGAAGAAGAAGAAGAAGAAGAAGAAGAAGAAGAAGAAGAAGAAGAAGAAAGAAGAAGAAGAAGAAGAAGAAGAAGAAGAAGAAGAAGAAGAAGAAGAAGAAGAAGAAGAAGAAGAAGAAGAAGAAGAAGAAGAAGAAGAAGAAGAAGAAGAAGAAGAAGAAGATGATGATGATGATGATGATGATGATGATGATTTCTTATCATTGTACCTTTGCTTCCAGGTACTTGTGAGATGTTCAATCCCCAGTACCAAAAGTGGATGGACAATCCTTGAATATTGTCTCTGACATTTGACACAAAAGAGAAAAAAGCATTTGCTCCTCCAAGGAGGCCCAAAATGTTTTGCATGAATCCTGCTGAGTACGTGCAAATCCTTTCACCCAACGGTTTTCCTACATTATAAGCTCTGCTTGACTAGCCAGAAGCAAATCACGTTACATTTAATTGGACTTCCAGGGAAGGGGGCATAAGACTTTAGTTCCTGTATATTTACCAATTATGCAAACTTTCCAAAAGGAGCTGCATATTATATGAGGATCCCAGGAAATTAAACTGCAATGGTAGACACTTTACAGTACCTGGAGGAAATATGTTTGAAAGAGGCAGCTGCAGTCTTTTCTTGGTCCTGAGGAAGGACATATGTTCGCAGAGAGGACTCAATATGATTCCTCTAGATTTACGCCAGAAGGGAAAACAAAGAAAGTGTCGAGATTGTTGGCAGTTCATCTGTTGGCTTTGACCATTCTTATCGCCCTTAACAACTCGGGTTTTGGATTGCTTTTGTACAAAAATTTCCAAGGCCCTTTCCTCCTGTAAAAATATAAGCGCAGTACAGATGGCTTCAGCCATAAAACACCGTGTTATGTCAAGCCACTGGAGTTACCAACACAGCCTTCAGTGCTTCACTTTGCACTCTTTGTCCTGGTTGTTGCCGTTTATTTATACAATGAAATTCCCAGTGACTTTATGAAATATTGATACGGGAGGGAAGAGACCAAGAGGCAGCAATGGCAGGTGCTTGCATTGACTCTGCCATTGCAAATCGCTGATCTAACAAATTAATAATGGCCCAGTGGAAAGGCAGCCACGGAGAGAAAAGGACTGAGATTATTTGAACATTTAAACACAAAGACACACACAGACAGCCACACCCTGTGGGGTCTATCTCTCTTGTGGATTCAACTTCTCTGATTGAAGCTACCAAGAGCCAATTTAGTCTAGAGGTTAACGCACCAAGATAGAAACCAGGAGTTTGTGAGTTCTAGCCCCACCTTGAAAGCCAATTGAGGGACTTTGGGCCAGTCACCAGGAGACTCTGAATTCTAGTCTCATTTTAGGCATAAAAGCCAGCAGGATGACTTTGGGCTAATCATTCTCTCTCTCTCTCTCTCTCTCTCTCTCTCTCTCTCTCTCTCTCTCTCTCTCTGTGGGGAAAATAGGAGGAGGCAGGAGTATTAGGTACGTTCGCTGCCTTGAGCTATTTATAAAAATAATTAAAGATGAGAGGGAGAGAGAGAGAGAGAGAGAGAGAGAAGGAGGAAGAAGAAGAAGAAGAAGAAGAAGAAGAAGAAGAAGAAGAAGAAGAAGAAGAAGAAGAAGAAGAGAGAAAGAGAAAGAAGAAAGAAAGAAAGAAAGAAAGAAAGAAAGAAAGAAAGAAAGAAAGAAAGAAAGAAAGAAAGAAAGAAAGAAAGAAAGAAAGAAAGAAAGAAAGAAAGAGTTATTATTCCAGACTTGTCTATTTCCACCATCTACAGTTCCCTCAATCATTTGCCTCCAACTTTTTCTTTGAGTTGGATTTAGTGGCAGCTCTAGTTAAATCAGACTCTCACCCCCTTTTCTTTTTCAGATAAAGATTTCTGAAATTACTAAAATTACTAAAGATCTTTGGGAAGTCCTTACTCACATTTTTTCCTCTGTCTAGCTAAAGATATTCCATAGGACACCAGCCAGCATCCATTTTGAAAGTGGTGAAATCCAGTTAATTATCTAACATTCTACATAGCATCTTTTTAGATTCAAAAACTTGACCCATTCCATTACATGTGCTTTCTCATATGCTTTTTTCTAACAAGTAGGAAGAGTCAAGGAAAGGATTAGTTTTTTACCCCAAATCCTTTTTTCCCTTAAGTTACTTGTGTGTTTTGCTTGCTGTCATTGTTTAAAGCCAAAATATATACAAAAGCAAATCAGGAATCCTTTTACACTGAAGCTAATGTGATCCTATTTGTTGAGAGGCTGAAAAGCACAACATAATTCCCTTAGGCGGGATAATTAAGCTGGAGGAGAGATAATTCTCATCTTTCCACTAATAATATTGGTGTCAAAATTGAATAACATACTCATTATCTCATACAATAGGCTGAAGCCAAAAGAAATTGGATCCCATGAAGCAAAATGTTCTTTCAACTCAAGTTTTGGAATTTATCAGTTTTCTCTCTCTCTCCCTTCTCTTTCCTTCCTTCCTTCCTTCCTTCCTTCCTTCCTTCCTTCCTTCCTTCCTTCTTTCCTTCCCTGAGTAAAAGCGAGAAAGCCAAACAATCTACCTTTTAAAATAGACTTAAAATATGGAACAAAACTGCAGTTTTGAATTGAATCTTAGATCAGGCTTAAACCTTTTACTTATAAAAGATGGCCCTTCAAAATGGAAGGAAAATTCTGTAGAAATCATATAACCTAATTCTCCTCTGTAGGACAGATTGAGGTCTAACATTCAAATTCAAGTTAGAACAATCAATCAGTGGAACAGCTTGCCTCCCTGAAGTTGTGGATGCTCTAACACTGGAGGTTTTTAAGAAGAGATTGGACAACCACTTGTCCCGAAATGGTATAAGGTCCCCAGCTTGAGCAAGGGTTGGGACTAGAAGACTTCCAAGGTCCCTTCCAGCTCTGTTATTCTGTTATAAAACTGGTTCCAGGTTTTGTAATGCCATCACCAGAGCCCCTTTTGTGGAGGGTCTCCTTTTCCATTTCTATTTTCCTAAAAACAGGCTATTTCGTGATATGTATTTCATACACTGAAAAGTCACACAAAGATTAACAGAAAACTGGAAATAATGCCAAAGGGTTTTAATCTATTGGTTTCTGTTTATTGACATTTTTGGTTAGATTGTTGCCACACTCCACCCCACATTGTTCAATTGTCATAGTTGTCATAAACTTTCTGCAAACTTCTTAAGACCTGGTTGCTGTCCTAGATCCTGAGCAGCGTAAGTTGATGTTTGACCCTTTTGTTGTTTGGCTTCTGGTCAATTTACTTCTTTTTTTCTTGATGTACTTTGTTTCTTCTAATTTTTATCTGTAAACTGCTCAGAGTTGCTATGGAGCCAAGTGTCCTCAAAACTGAATGAGTCAACAGCTCAACATATAGGAAAAAAAGGAAGTAAAACATCAAAGAACATTTAGATAGGTCTAACTTCTGGAAGATCTGTGAGCAGCTGAGCCCAAAAAATAAGAATAACCCATCCATTAGTCCAAGGAGACAATTGTCCAAAAAAACCGAGGCCTTCATAGGTTAGTTGCTAAGCATTACATTTCCCTCTACTTTTTTTTTTTATCATAACATCCCTGGTCATATTTTTGACTCTGTTCAGTCTTTTTTTTTCCCCCAAGATGGAAAAGGTTGAGTTGTTGTTGCTAGGCAACTATAAGACCCAATCCTAGCAACCTCTAGCTCTATCACAAAAGAAGAACTGTTGTTAGAATTCAGTCCATTTTGGAAGCTGAAATATTGGAATATTGGCTCAGAAGTCCAATGCGTTTTGTACAATGTGTCATATTTGGTCTGTTTTTTTGGCTCTATCCTGGAGCAACTTCTCACGGCAACAAACAAATCTCATTCAAACAAATCATTCAAATGCCCAGCAATTTGCTTGCAAATATGATGAACATTGATAATAAAAAAGAGCAATAACTAATAATAAAACGCAAGATATAAAAGGAAGAAAAAAATATCTTTTTTAAAAAAAATCAGTGTCGCAGCCTGAATTGAAATGTGTTGTTTTCTTGTTTAGGAAATCTTTCTGTAGATCATTTTTAAAAGACCGTTTTTCAAAAGGCCAGTTGAAGATATATATTTTCAGGAAAGGACTAACCTCATTTCTTGCAGCAGCTAAAAGTCTTCCATAGACTTTTTACTATTTGCAATAAAGATCTGGTCCTTTGTGTCTACCAGTCATACTTCCCCATTCCCCATTGGCAAAGTTTGCATATCACAATAAGCCAACAATTTTCAGAATTCCATTAGTTCTTCCCATTAGTAGGAAACATGGATCGTTCCATCTGTAATTTGCTTACTGTGTCATCCAAACGAAATACTCTGTCTAGCTCTCTTCAGAACAAGCTAGTTTCAGAAATTGGTCACTTTTATGGTATATGCTGATTAGATGATCCTTCAGCTATTTGAGTTCACAACCAAGAGAGGATTTAAAGGCAAACCAATGGAGCAGAGTGCACAACTAAATTCCTAATTTTACCCAGGATGATTGGCAGATGCAATCCTCTTTGTTACGCCATCACAGCAAATGTTAGTGGATATCATCTTGATTATGGGGTCCTTGGTGTTCACTGAGCTTGGCTGTTTTCTTGCAGATGTTTCATTATCAAACTAATTAACATCATCAGGGCTAGCTCATCTTCTAGTACTGATGATGTTACCTAGTTGGGTAATGAAATGTCTGCAAGAAAACCACCAAGCTCAGAGAGCAGCAAGGACTCCACCGTTCAACCCTGAGCTACAAATATTTTCTTGATGACTTTGCTTCAATAAGATTCTTTAAGAATCCGATCCTTTGAAGTCTGAGTTCAAAATATGATTGGACAACCATCACACATGATCCCTTCCCTGTCCATTGGACATAGTTCTCTTATGCTCCTAGTTATACTGGCTTTGAAAATAAAAGTACGACTTTCTTTAGCTCTACAGACTGATTGCTACAGCATCTCTGTTTTACTTACTTACTTACTTACTTACTTACTTACTTACTTACTTACTTACTTACTTACTTACTTACTTACTTACTTACTTACTTACTTACTTACAAATATTTATTGGCCACCCATCTTACCACGAGGTAACTGTGGGCAGCTCGCAATCGTAAAAGATAAATATAAATGTACTAAAACATAAATAAGTTAAAACAGACCAAACACTAGGACAGGAGCAGGACGGGGCAGAATCTGTTATTAATTGATCAACGACCTCCCTGGTGATGTTCCCCCATTGGAGTCCCAAGCCATTTAGCAGAGCCATTTAGGCTTTTATGGAAGGCCCGGAGGATTGGGTCAGACTTCACACTGGTGTGTGTGTAAGATGTTCTAGACGAGGACAAGTGCACCAGCAAAGAAGGCCTTTCTCCTGGACGCAGGAGAATGTATTAATGTATCCAGTCATTTCATTGTAAACAAAGATCTTCAAATCCCTATTCAGCTATCCGTCTGTTTCTCTTTTTTTTTTTAATCTTCCTAATCAACTGCTCCTCTGTTTCTCTCCACTGAAAGAGCATCTGTCTGCCTTATAGGTTTTTGCTGTTATTATTACATACTTAATCAGCCTAGAAAATCAGGTTTGGAAATAAGAAACAGTCTATCCATATAAGTGTTATTATCTAATAGACACGATTTAAAAAGGGTGGGAAGGAAAGAAGGAAGGAATAGAGCAGGAAGAAAGAAGGAAGGAGGAAGGGAGGGAGGGAGGGAGGAAGGCAGGAAGGAAGGAAGGAAGGAAGGAAGGAATAGAGCAGGAAGAAAGAAGGAAGGAAGGAAGGAAGGAGGGAGGGAGGAGGGAGGGAGGGAGGGAGGGAGGGGAGGGCGGGAGGAGGGAGGGAGGGAAAATAAGCACTGATCCTTTCCTGGCTGGTGACATGTGTGGCCCATACAGTGAAACTTAAATACAGCTAGTTTTCAATTTACAATACTTCATTTAGTGACAGTTTGAAGTTACAACAGCAGTGAAAAAAGTGACTGACCATTTTTCACACGACCGTTGCAGCATCCCTGTGGTCACGTGATCACAATTCAGACGCTTGGCAACTGATTCATACTTATGACGGTTGCAGTGTCCCGAGGTCATGTGATCACCGTTTGTGACCTTCTGACAAGGAAAGTCAATGGGGAAGACAGATTTACTAAACAACCGTGTTGCTAATTTAACAGCTATAGTGGTTCAATTAACAACTGTGGCAAAAAAAGTTTGTAAAATGGGGCAAAACTCATTTAACAAATGTCCCACTTAGCAACAGGAATTTTGGGATCAGTTGCGGTCGTGAGTCAAGGACTACCTATAGTATTTTAAGACCCGCCACTAAAATTGTGGGCAAAGAAATGAGATGTAAAAAATATTTGAAATTCTCATTTCCTTCCTTCCTTCCTTCCTTCCTTCCTTCCTTCCTTCCTTCCTTCCTTCCTTCCTCCCTCCCTCCCACCCTCCCTCCCGCCCTCCCTCCTTCCTTCCTTCCTCCCTCCCTCCCTCCCTCCTTCCTTCCTTCCTTCCTTCCCTTCCTTCCTTGTGCAGATTTGCTAATGAATGCTGATGAGCAATTTGTGAGCTGTCCTTAAATATTTTGATTTTTACTTGCCTTTTGGGTCCATTCTTTCTTTGATTTTCCAATTCCATCTGACATCAGTAGATCTTTCTCTCTTTGCTTCTCTCTCCCAGAAAAAAAAAACAACTTAAGAGCAATGAAGGGAAATAATTACAATGACAAGCACCATTCAAACGGTGGTTACAATTGAACACTATTATTTCTCTTATGTATTTTTTTTTATTATTCACTGTGATTTGGGAAATGCATTCATCGAGGCCCTGTACGCTTTTTTTAGTTTATGGTTCCCAGCATCAAGAGTTTTTTCGTTCAATCATTTGCAGATTTCTGTCCATCGGTGGATAAAAATCTTTTAATGATCAATGCAAAAAGAAGGCAATTATCTGTGCTCTGCTTTGCTTCCCCCTCACCAGTCTTCTGTTAAAGAGGTCACAGAGGGAGTGATTGTGTTTTAATACAGGAAATTGATTTGCTTTCTCCCACCCTTTCCTCTTTTTTTTAACAAATACAAACATTCTGTAGATTTTCAATGATTTATGAACACAATTTGCAAAATTATTTGTCTATTGATTTGGTACAGCTTTGTTTGCATGTAGGAGAGTATGTGCAGACACACACAATTTACCTAGGATGAATATAACTACTCACTTTTTTCAGCAAGAAAAGAGAGACCTTTTTTCTTGTTTCTTTCCAATTGTTGCCCGTTTACAATGGCAACGAACAAAACCAAGTGCAGGGAACTTATTTCTGTTGAATAATAAAGGTTTGCACTATCGGTTAAAGCATATAAATCTAATAAGGTTACAAACTAACAGAATAACAGAGTTGGATCTTGGAGGTCATCTAGTCCAATCCCCTGCTCAGGCAGGAATCCCTATACCATTTCAGACAAATGGTTGTCCAGTCTCTTCTTAAAAATTTCCAGTGTTGGAGCATTCACAACTTCTGGAGGCAAGTCGTTCCACTGATTAATTGTTCTAACTGTCAGGAAATCTCTCCTTAATTCCAAGTTGCTTCTCTCCTTGATTAGTTTCCATCCATTGCTTCTTGTCCTGCCTTCAGGTGTTTTGGAGAATAGCTTGACTCCCTCTTCTTTGTGGAAACCCCGCAGATATTGGAACACTGCTATCATGTCACCCCTAGTCCTCCATTTCCTTAAACTAGACATGCCCAATTCCTGCCACCGTCCTTTGTATGTTTTAGCCTCCAGTCCCCTGATCATCTTTGTTGCTCTTCTCTTCCTGCATGGACGTAGCCCACATTCCATAACTGATCTGATTGGAAAGCCATCGTACTTTCGATCCAAATCTGTACAAACTGATTTGTTAAAAACACAACGCACCGCATCATTTCACTATTTCAAGCACTCCCTTCCCCTTCACTTCTGTTTGCTGCTTCTCTGTCTTCAGTGGACCAGAACATTGAAAGAAAATATTACAGTGACAGACGATACTGGAAAAAAAGAAAATTAGGGTTTGAGGTTGAAATAAAAAAATTCTGCTCCTTGGCGTCTTGATTCTTAAAAGAAAAAGAACGTGCCTTCTCATTTTGCTTCAGGATTCCTACATGCAGCTGTGAATGGTACAATGTTGGATAACGAATAAGAAATAAGAAACCGTAATGTTATGGTGGTGCATGCTTGAAAGAACTCCCTCCTTCCTTCCCTTTCATATAAAATAAACATGAATTAAAAGGGAATGTTTATAGCTTGGGGTTGAAGTGAGGGGTCCTTGGTGCTCTCTGAACTTGCTGGGTTTTTTTTGCAGATGTTTCAAGACCAAACTGATGATGTCACCTAGTTTGGTAATGAAACATCTGCAAGAAAACCCAGAGAACCCCAAGGACCCTTCCAATATGAATTATTTGACAGACCTTTTGGGTGGACAAATCAGATTTTTGTTGTTGTTCTTAGTTGCGAAGTCGTGTCCGACCCATCGCGACCCCATGGACAATGTTCCTCCAGGTCTTCCTGTCCTCTACCATCTTCTGGAGTCCATTTAAGCTCACGCCTACTGCTTCAGTGACTCCATCCAGCCACCTCATTCTCTGTTGTCCCCTTCTTCTATTGCCTACCCTACCCTACCCTATTCTCCTCAGCTTGGGAAAGGAAGCACCCCAAAATGGAGGGGAATGTTAAATCAGATGGCCAAGTTGTAGCCTTGTCCTCTCACATGTATTTCACACCTGGTATAGAAGGGCATATAAACCAATATATTTTGCACACCTTGTTATATGCAAATTACAAAAACGACCTCAAAACCACAGCTTTCCCAACCCTGAGATTAAGCTACAGTAGCATTGAAACACTTAAAATAGACATAAAGAGCATCACAAGATCGTGGATTGCTGCATCCTAGTTAAAAAATCAGCAGCAGGTGGCAATGGTAGCATCTTAAGACATTATCGTCCTCTTTGGTCAGAATGCATTCTATGTCAGCGGTCCCCAACCCCCAGTCCCTGGACCAGTACCCAGGCCGCAACATGCCAGCAACCGGTCCGCACAAACAAGCAAAGTCCCACCCACGATGTGCAGGCAGCACAAAAAACCACACACTCTCCGGCCCACGGAAAAACCTCTGTCCACAGAACCGGTCCCTGGTGCCCAAAAGGTTGGGGACCTCTGTTCTATGTCATCTCTTTTGCAAGAGCTGCATTGGTTACCAGTTTGTTTCCGGGTACAATCTAAGGTGCTGATCATCTACCTTTAAAGCCCCACATGGCCTGGGGTAAGGTTATTTAAAGCATCGCCTCTCTCTCCATTACATCCACCCAACCCACCAGGAAGGGAAGATAGGGTATGCTGTGGGTCCCATCCATCCTAATTCCTAGTTGTCTGATGAGACCATGAAAATGGACCTTCTCAGTGGTGGCCCCTTCTTTATGGCACACCATGCCCTCTAAGATACCATTGGGTCCCACCCTGTTGCTTTCCCAAAAGGCCCTGAATATGGGATCTTGTCATGGGCCAAATGGAGATGGAACCGATCAAGTGGCTGATTTAATTGTGTTGTTATTGCATCAGTGTGTGGGGTTGAGGGGGTTATAGATTCTTATGCTGTGGATTTTTAATGTTGTAAGTCACCTGTGTATAGGTTGAGTGGCCATTTAAATTTGTTTAATAAAATAAATACTTTCCCCCTCCATTTGTGGGTGAACTATCTACATAATAAACTGGTATTAAATTACAAATCCAGTAATGGTTTATTTATTTATTTAGCAACCAAACAGTGCTGCTCTTTCAAAGATGAGTCTAGTTCATGAACTTTCAGCCTGTTCTGCTCTGGTGGTTCCTGTCTAACCCGTAAGAATCTCAGAAATTGGATTGGTAATGGGATCAGGATCTTTTCACCTCCAGACCAGCCTCACAAAAATTCAGCTCATGTAGGCAATGCGAAAACTTTCCTAGTATGGTGTCTCTTGTGTCACATGAGATGACTTGGTACCATGCTGAAGGAACACATCAAGAAGGCAAAACGTTGTCCTGCTAATAGCATATTTCTTGGATTCTCAACTTTTGAGAAATAAAAACATGTCCTTTTTTTTTCCCAGTCCTCCTGATAACAAATCTATTTGAGACCTAATCAAGAGTATAGTTGTGTGTATGGGTGAGTGTAATGCAATCTTTAGGGAAGCCACGGAAGACAAGACTTGGCCAAACAAAAGTTGCTAGCCTTGGGATCTGCTCGGTCTCAAGGCTAGCAAATGAACATTATTTATGCATACAAAATATGCAAAGTATCTCAGGAATATCTGTATTGGAAGATGAATGGGAACTTGTAGCGGCAATGCAGAAGTTCATTCTGAGCCAATCTGCTTGCTTTCACCTTTGCTTGTTGAGTAAAGGAGAAGGTGCAAGGAATCTTCGCATGACTGCCAAGCATCTCTTACTGTGGAAGTCTCAAACTTTTGATTCCCATACCAAAGTCATGTGCCATCCAGTCAAGATCACGTCTTGCAGTCTCCTGACCACAGCAGAGCCATGAAGTCCTGGTGCCAGGTTTTGATAAAAAAAACACCTTTGAAGTCGTTGTCCTTATGGTTGGTTGGGAGCTTCTGCACCAAGCTTCTGACCAATCATATTTTTAGATGGCCTGACCTCAGTCACTTCCTCCCCCTGCATGTTTTAGCAAGATTCCAGAGGCACGACAAGAGTCTGTTCCTGCTACTGAGGAATTGAATCTCCTTGGTCTCTTGTCTTTGAGCAAGGATAATGATACTCTTTAGTATGCTTTGAGTAGAGCCCTAAATACAAAAGAAAGGGTGGGTGTCAGTTAAGCAAATCTGTCTTAGCCTCCCTGCTGATCTACTTCACCCAAGATGCACATTGCATGGAGACCATTTAATGCTATTATTCCCATACACACTAGGCTAATCTACATACCTCTCGTTGCTGTACAATACCTACAGCAATCTGTTGAGCTAATTTGTTGAACAGCTTTGTTCTCCCTGGGGAACAGAGGTTGTTGGTCACAGAAGATTGATTCAGCTCTTGGTGAATCAACATTAATGAAAATCTACTCTGCTTAATGAATGGGGATTTTCTTTGCTGGTGTGTATGTAGGACAGCCCATAAAAAAAGAAAGCAAATAAAAATAAGTGTTAGATGACCACATCAGTAAGCTTCTCACTTGCTCTTTTATTTGATCCTCTAAAAAAGAGAAGTCATAGCAAGAAATGCTGGAACAACCAGTAAGATGCAAGCAGTGGGTTATTTATAGGTTTTAAAAGTGCTATCTCTGGCTTTCTCTAAGCTAAGGAGGGAAATCTGGGAAAAAAAACATTGGACTGCCATGTATTTCTTTGGGATTTTTTTTTTTTCATTTCAGTGTCCTTGAAATTCAAGTTCATTCAAATTTCGAAAACACTCTCAACTTTTGTACCTGCCAAGCAAACCCTTGCAGAACAAAGAAGGATTATTGCAGCACAGTTGACGTCCTTCTGGGGGCATTGTCACCCCACAAGTAAAAGAACAAGATTTCAAAAGAGTCATTTATCTACTTCTTTATTTGTCTGGCCACTTGCAAGCAATTCTAGGCAGCTTACAGAAGACTGAAAACTTCAAAACTATGTATAAGATTTAAAAACGGAGCCAGATCACCAGTGACAATAAGACACATACTTCATTCTAAAGCAGGTTCATACAGCATCCTGGATCAGTGCCAGAGGGAAAAAAACCAAATTTTCAAGGTCTTTCTAAATGACTTAGGGTTGGGCTATTTCAAATTATTTTATTTTATGAAACCACCGGTCTCAACTACCACATCACTTATATGTGTTTCCTATGTTGTGGTGCAGAACTATTGTAGTTTTCCCCCCATGATAAAGATCTGAAGGAACTTCATGAGATGAAAAACCCATGATTTTTCATGGGTTACATTAGAAAGTTAAGGTTTCTAATGTTACATTAGAAGATAAGGAAGCCAATACACACCACACAGAGATCAAAAACATCTAAAAGACAGCTTTCCGTCATAATCATAGTCGTGTCCAAGAAGGACTATAAAAATGTCCTTCACCTCAGGTCAAAGAAGAGAGGACAATCCCAATGTTGTTAGGATTTTATAGACTATCACCAACATTTTAGAGTATATAGATATTAAATGATGCACCTGTTTCATAAAAAGAGCCCCGAGGTTGCATCAAGTAAGGAGTCCTACAAGAAGATAAACTCCCTTTTTTTTTACTCTGTCTATTCTATGTTGTGTAGATCTTCAGTCTGTTCATGGGAGAGTATAAATGTGACAGAGTACAAATTATAATTGCAGTCTCATCGCCCCTCAGTGTTTTTTTCCTCCATTATTCCAAACCTTGATCTTCTTGGGTTTTAAAGGAAAGCCTATAGAGATCTATTTGCTTTCATTTGAAGCTGACTAGAAACCTCCTTCATATTTTTCCATTATTATATTAGAGACTGAATAGATTGAATGGTGTGATAGCTTAGTAGTGAAGATGCTCGCCTCCCATTCAGAGGGTTGAGAGTCCAATCCTAGGTAATGGCAGATGATTCTCTCTCAGGGTGCAAAGAAAAAAATATCTGCTGTGAACTCCACGTAGGCATCAGGAAGGGCATCCGTCCAGTAAATGCTAAGCTCCATCCAGTCTCCCCAACTCTATCCCAAACTAAGGGATTACAGGATCGTAAAGAGGGAGGTTTTCATTAGAGACTAGTAGTAGACAAAATGTTGGGTTTGGAGAATGGGACACAGTGTGTGTCCATGTCATTTCCGATTTTAAACCTTCATAAGAAAACTTTTGCTCTGGGCGGATTAAGTTTAAATTTATCACCTTCCTTCCCTTTTCTAACAATAGCTCAGTTCACAGTTCAAGCACTTTTCTTGGAGAAATTTGGGGGGAACCACAAAAGAAAAGAAAAATAGAATTGATCTGATTTCATTAAGATTCTTCTGGAACGGCGTTTCACTGATGTGTGCATTTTGTGCTCCTATGCGCTTGCAAAATGCCACATGAAAAAGGAGCTATTTGCATACTGCTATCCATTCTTCCCCTTCTTTGGTTTTATCAATGCCCACATGATAGTCGGCAACACAAATGGGAGGACAGATGCAAACGATCTGAAGCCTGAAGCGAATCATGCATACTCTGATCCCAGAATTACTTAGCAATGCCGTTTGTTAAACTGGAATTCTGAAAGTGTGTGATATGGAGCACAGCAATTTGTAGAGAAAAGAGTAGAAAAAAGTAGGGGGAAATCATCCTCCCATCACTAATTCATGTTCATCCTCAACTCAGCGTTTTGACAAATAGTTGCCAGTTAGAGGAATAGGAGCGGCAAGCTTCTTAGAAGCCAAAAATATGTGCTGCTGTGTGTTATTGTTTTCATTATCATAATAAGTATCTGTGCGTATGTGTTAAGGGTGAGTGAATACAGGATGTCAATTTCAATTTCTTCCTCTTTTTCATTTCCCCCCCCCTCTCGTGTTCATTTAGCTACATCCCACTTCTGAGTCACTTTGAAACAAAATTGTGCACAAATTAAAGGCAACAGGCTGAAGAATGGGGGGGGGGGGAAGAGAAATCAAGAAGCATCAGCATTGTCTTCTCCTGTGCACCTACAAACGATTTTTAATGTTGGCAATTTATTTATTCAGCTGAACTTGCATTGTGTCTCGATGCACGGATCTATTATGGATCCTGAGAAAGGGGACTATGCTAAGGCCCTACCAAACAGAGAAGAGAGAGAAGAGAAATATATCACATTGATTGACAAGGAGGACAAGGGGTGACATGGCAGCAGTCTTCCAATATCTCAGCGGCTGCCTCAAAGCAGAGGGAGTCAAGCTATTCTCCAAAGCGCCTGAAAGCAGGACAAGAAGCAATGGATGGAAACTATTCAAGGAGACATGCAACCTGGAATTAAGGAGAACTTTCCTGACAGTGAGAACAATCAACCAGTGGAACAGCTTGCCTCCAGAAGTTGTGGGATGCTCCAACACTGGAAGTTTTTAAGAAGAAACTGGACAGCCATTTGTCTGAAATGGTATAGGGTCTCCTGCTTGAGGAGGGTGTTGGTCTAGAAGACCTCCAAGGTCCCTTCCAACTCTGTTATTCTGTTCTGTTCTGATTGCATCATACCACACTGCCGTCCTCCCTCAACGTGGATAGATATGCGTTCTCCATCTTCAAAAATTCTCCAGACAGTATTTCCATTGCTGAGAGTTCTTGAGGTTGAAAATCTAGAGTGGGAACCAGATATTAAGCTACAATATTGCTTTCTTGTTTGCAACATCATGCCATGTATAAATCAAGATATGATTGCTTCCTCAACAAACTTTGGTGATGGCAGTCCAAGGCTTAATGCACAGTAGAAACACAGTGATTAATGCTTCCAGAAAAATATATTAGTCCATACTTGTTCTCCTAGTTCAGCTGAGGATATTCTGTTGACATTTTCCATAGTGATGACTGCTTTCAAGACAGCTTGTTTCTAGTGTTCTGGAAGATACTCCATCACTTTTGATCTTGCAATCCACTGTGAGGCTTGTAAAGGAACCAACTTTATGGATACCACATACGCCAGGACTGGTAAGTCTCTTTCCCTACAGTCTCCAAAATGCCACGCTTGTGCATTTCCTTGTTCCTGTACAGGGAAAACAAAGCAGATAAAGATTAATTCATAGGGAAATCTTAACAGCATCTTTCTCTCCCCGTCCTCCAATTCCTCTTTCAATTACTAAGATTCCATAGAAAGCACAGTGGTTCTACTGCAGCAGAAGTCACTTCCCTATATCAGTCCTGGAGATCGGATTCCTCTCCAGTTTCTGCCTCCTATGTGCCACACCATTCCCCACCTTTTGTTCTAAATCTGTTAGGCTATTTTGTCTCTTTAGTATTATTGTTGCATTTCGGAAGCCTGAAATGTATACCATTGTGTTACTCCTTTGAGGTATTTTTTCTTGGTTGAAATCTCAAATTGTGTGAGATTTGTGTGTGTGTGTGTGTGTGTGTGTGTGCAGTGAATTCTTTTCATGTCCTTCCTTGTGCAAAGGTTCTTTTCTATCTTTGCAGCACAAACACGGATACCAGCCTTCTTTTGCTGTTGTGTGAGGCATATTCTAAAAGTCTTTCTTCCTTCCTTTTTTATTGTTTTGTATTGTCTGTCAGATGTTGTGATGGCTTGCTAGCTTAATACACTTGTCTCCTCCCACCCTCCTCCTCCTCCTCCTCCTCCCTGGAAGACTGGGAGCAAAGGAAGAATTTTAAAAAAATCACCTGTATTTTCCATCCTTTGTGAGAAACAAGAGAGGGAAGAAAAATCAAGCTGAAATTTCTTTAAATTCATGTGTTTGCTTATTCCTAAAAAAAAATATATCAGAAATTTCACCCTTCGGTCATTCTTATCCTCCTGGGGAAAAATATTCTACAAGTATTCTCCCCTGAGGGGGGGAAATCTCCTCTTTTCCACTGACCCTCAATTCCACTGACCCTCAATTCATGAAGATGACTCCTCAGTTGATACCAAAAGTGCCAGCAGAAACGGTTTCTTAGGGGGGGGGGAGAAACAAGCCATAGAGGTATTCCATAATAAACCGTATCAGCAAAGAAATGTTGAAGAATTACTTCTGTGATGAGCTGGGGGAAACATTCCTGAAATGTTCTCCCCAATGCATAGAAAAGCTGGAGAACAATCCAAGGCCATCTGCACAGCTTCCTTCTCCCCCAAAAGAAGACATCTGCAGAGCGCTCCTATTTAGAAATCTCGACGTGTTCTGTGGGATTTGCTATTCCCTGAAATATACACAGGACTACAGCATAAGGACTCAACTACACATTACACCAATAGCAAAGGTGGCACTCGGGCACAGACCTGGTGAGGTTTTTTTTAATTTTTAATTTTATTTTTCATTTCACCAACCTTTCGGCTTGCCTGGGCTGCACTGAGTGAATAGGAACTGTCGTGGACTGCATATAAGATATATAATAGAGTAACTATCAGTAAAAAAAATAACCACATAATAATATTTAATCTTGTGGGGGTCGCATAACTAGCTGTTCAGGGCTGTGGGCCACGGGTTGTACACACTTGATTTAACAACCTGCCTCCAGAATGCTCCAACACTGGAAGTTTTTAAGAAGACACTGGACAGCCATTTGTCCGAAATGGTATAGGGTTTCCTGCCTGAGCAGGGGGTTAGACTAGATGACCTCCAAGGTCCCTTCCAACTTTATTATTATTATTATTATTATTAACCCAAACTGTACTGACGTGATTAACGTGAAGGCTGCAGAATACAGGGGAAAACAGATGAATCCTTCCTTTTTCAGATCAGGGTTTGATTCCGATCCCTCCTTTCTCTCTCCGCCCCCCCCCCCCCCGGCCCTCCATCCAGTGGTTTAAAATGGCGACTCATGTCAAAAATATCTAATCCTCCTACAGTGTTAATACCAGCTGCTATATTAGAGCCGTGTTGGCACAGTGGTGAGAATGCAGTTCGTCAGTTCGATTCTCACCGGCTCAGGGTTGCCTCAGCCTTCCATCTTTCCGAGGTCGGTAAAACGAGGACCCAGATTGTTGGGGGGGGGCAATAGGCTGACTCTGTAAACTGCTGAGAGAAGGGCTGTAAAGCACTGTGAAGCGGTATATAAGTCTAAGTGCTGTTGCTATTGTCATTTAACAGGGCAATTTTTAGTAGCTTTTCAGCTGGGAAGGATCTGGTTAAAGTTGTTCCCCTCAGGCTACGGATTTCCCATAGCAAATGTCCAACTTCCATTCTACCTAAACAACCAGATGGGAGATGCCACCTAATGACCAGGTGGTGGAGCTCCAACTGGTGATTAGTTGGTTCCCTCTGCAATTTAGTGTTCTCAGGGTGGCCATATTGCCCAGGCAGCTCCATTTTTCAACAAAAGGGAATGGACTCTGCTGACCTCTCAGCCTCTGTTGGGAAGCATCTGCTGCCTGAGGTAACTCACCTGGCTCTGCCAGCCTGGTAGAGTTGACCTTTGTGATGATGCCTCAACCACTATTCTTCTTTTGGCAAGCCAGGAAGAATGCTAAGCCTGTGCTCTTTGCAGCTGCCCCATTTGTGAAACGGAAGGAAAGCAGAATAAACTTTTATTTAAACCTCAGTCGCCCTGGCAAAGAGAACCCATCCTGGTCTAGCAGTCTCCTGAAATGTTGAGATAGACACTCTCAGAACAGCCATCAATTCCTGTACATTACCAGTTGCAAATCGTGGAATATGGGCTTCCATTGCATCATCGCCTTGTGCACACAGTGAGCAGTGTGCCCAAAATGATGCAAGGAACCATTTGCAGTTTTATTGTGTGAAGCGCAAGTGGTGGTGGTGGGGCTTCTGTCCCTTACAATAGCTCCCCGAGATTCAACCACTAACACTTGGCTGCAAACTGACTGAATTTAGCTTCATCTGTTTGTTTTTCAAACTCAAGAGTGGGTAGGGAGGCAGGATCCTTCTGGAAAAACCAACATTTCCATTTGAAACATCAGCCTGAAATGCTCCCAGATGGCCTGAAATTGCACTGCTGAAATTCAGCCATTTTGTTGTCAACAGTTAGCATAATTTGAGATTTTTCTCTTCTTCTCTTCTTCTCTTCTCTTCTCTTCTCTTCTTCCATTCCATCCCATCCCATCCCATTATTATCCTATCTTATCCTATCCTATCCTATCCTACCCTACCCTACCCTACCCTTGTTGTTGTTGTTAGTTGCGAAGTTGTGTCCGACCCATCGCGACCCCATGGACAATGTTCCTCCAGGCCTTCCTGTCCTCTACCATCTTCTGGAGTCCATTTAAGCTCACGCCTACTGCTTCCGTGACTCCGTCCAGCCACCTCATTCTCTGTCGTCCCCTTCTTCTATTGCCTACCCTACCCTATTCTCCTCAGCTTGAGAAAGGAAGCACCCCAAAATGGAGAGGAATGTTAGATCAGATGGCCAAGCTATGGTACAGACGGGCATATAAACCAATATATTTTGCACACCTAGTTACATGCAAATTACAAAAACCACCTCTCTTCCAGAGTGTAGTTTTTGTAAAAACAGCAACCCTGAAATATGGCAAGGCAAGACAAGAGGAAGGTCAGGTCCCCCGGCCAAGTGCTGGACCTCAAATCATGCAAACCCATTTTAGGTTTGTTTAATGATATGAAAACCAGACGCCCATATATCCTTATTGCTGCCCGTACAGCAATAAGCAACTTCCTGATAGCTACTTTCTCCAAGTCTGTGTCACTGACCTGTCCTTCCTTCTTGTTTCCTCGGGGTTTCCGTGTAGTTCCATGTAAGCTGTCATATTTTCCCCAGGAGGAATGGCTGAGCTTATGGTTAAGGAATGTTGACTGAGGCTCTACTGACACATATAGGTCAGAACGAAATTGTGCACTGGAGAAAGTCCGGTTATTTGAATCTCCCAAAGGGGTTAATAACACCGACCTTGAGGTTAGGAGGCTAACTAAAACGGCTTGCCTGCACACCCCTTTGAACTGATTCGACTGCCCAACAGAAAACCAACTCTCCACTCTTGATTTCAGTGTCAGGCTAAAGTCAACCCATTCTTTCACTCCACAAAATGAATCCTTTTCTACAAGGGGGCAGGGTTGATTGTTACTGCATATTGACAATGCTTGGCCCTTTGTGCATCACTTGGATGAGTGACATTAATGATTAAAATAGCAAGAACAACCTAAGCTTGGAGACACGGAAGCTATTTATGTGTAGGGAATATTAGCAGAGATTAGAGTTGTTGTGTCTTATTTATGCCGATATATATATAGTCTGGCTTTTGCTAGTTTTATCAGCAAAGGACAACCTTGGGCCACAAAGCCATAACTGTGAGGCAGGAGACAGAGAGGAAATTGAACGGATAAAGCTGAACAGGACTTACACACATACAGAGAGACAGACACACAAAACAGCTACATATAAGTAGCTGAGTTTTTCTGTACCCTGGAAAGGGCAAGTCTAAATTTTTTTGAAGTTGAGGGCTTGGCAAAATGTCCATTTGTCACTAGGTCCCATTTTATGTGGATTAGACCAGGTAAGTGTGTCTTCCCCCCCCCCTATTCTTCCATCTTTATAATTCACAATCTTGGTGGCATAGCCTCATTGGAAAAATGCAAAATGCCAACTCCAGCACCAAGCTGCCTCATGTTCATTGAGCACCAAGAACAATCCTGTATTATCCATTATTATAACAATCCTGATTGGGTGACTTTGGGCCAATCAACAGGAGACTGTGAGTTCTAGTCCCCCTTTAGGCATGAAAGCCACCTGGGTGACTCTGAGTCAATCACCAGGAGATGGTGAGTTCTAGTCCTGCTTTAGCGATGAAAGCTGGCTCGTTGACTTTGGGCCAATCAACAGAAGACTGTGAGTTCTAGTCCCACTTTAGGCATGAAAGCCACCTGGGTGACTTTGAGTCAATCACCAGGAGATGGTAAGTTCTAGTCTCGTCTCAGTCATGAAAGTCGACTGGGTGTCTTTCGGCCAATCACTAGAAGACTGTGAATTCTACTCCCACTTTAGGCATGAAAGCCAGCTGGGTGACTTTGAGTCAATCACCAGGAGATGGTGAGTTCTAGTTTCGTCTTAGTCATGAAAGCCAGCTGGGTCAGTCCCTCTCTCTCAGCCCAACCCAAATCATAGGGCTGTTCTTGTTGTGGGCAAAAATAGGAGGAGGAAAATATGTTCGATATGTTTGCCGCCTTGAGATATTTGTAAATATAATAAAGGTGGGATACCAAATAAACAAATGTGCTAAAATATGGCACTGACATTAGAAATGCCAGAAATGTACAGCCTGAGCCACTCCATACATTTTCTCCCAGGGCTGAAATCCTTTCCAGAATAATAACCGGTTATCATTTTGGATATAGGACAAGAGAGAGGTTATTAAATATGTTAGGTTTAGAGTAACTAATGTAATTTAAATTTAATCAAAGGCCCTTTTGTTCCTCTCTGTTCTTCCCCCCAAGGACTTCTGGGCCAGCCAGCTCCATTTTTAAAGACCAAGTTCAGTTCTCAGCCCAGTTTCTCAAAGAAGTGCCCTACAGAAAGAAAAGAAAAGATGAGTCGTATGTGCAAGAAATAATTATTACAAAAAAAATATATATTAAGTAACCTGAAGAGTAGTTGGTCTGGCTGGCAGAATTCTTGTGAGATTTGTCATTTGAATGACTCACCAGCGTGCCGTACAATACATACATCACCAATCTTTAGCCCTTCCAGGTGTTTTTACGTTTCAGTTAAAATTGCAAGGAAACCCTTTTCAGGGTGGGTGCAAATTTTTTTTTCCCCCTGCGTTAGCCAGGCTTAATTCTGCATGGCTTGAGAAACTGCTGGAGAATTTCTCTTCCTAAAATTTAGTGAAGAATTTTGAATCGCCAGCCTAGCAATAAGAGAACATCAGCTGGATGGCCCCGAGCTCTGAGTAAATCTGCTGAAATCAATCTCCTGAAATCATCGTAATCATTTTTTTTTTTTTTTTTTTACTCTACAGAAATAAACCAAATTATGCCTAGACTATATTTTCCCCAGTGGCGTTTTCTGATGGGGGAGAAAAGAAAAAAAAAACCCAAACAAAATCAAAATGGTTTTCTCTCTCCTCTCTGTTCTCATTTGTTCTTTGGACCCCTTTTCCTTCTCTCTTTGACTAATTAGTTTGTTAGTTGTTATGGCAACTATGCATTGCTCTAGGCATCCGACGTTACAGATCAAGCTGCAAACAGAGATGTCTAAAGAATATAGATGGGTTTTCTTGGGTTATTTAAATCCTGTTCTACCTCTCTCTCACACACACACACCCTGCCCCCCACATGGTCCACTGCTCCAACTATCCAGGCTGTTTATTAATGTCCCGGCGTCTTGTCTGAGACATGGGCAAATGAAGAATCACCTACTTTGGGCTTTGCAAGCCTTTCTTTCCAGCCTAGGGCACTGTGTGACATTCAAGGGACTGATACATTTTACAGTAATAACGGGCACCCCCTGTGCACAAAATGTGATTTCGGAAGACGCCTGACAATATAACAGCAGTTCTTAGTCCAATGCTGCTTTTCCTGGGCTGGCTTTTAACAAACACCGGGTACATATTGTGGATTTTCACTCTGACTCTCTGACTGTCACGTTATTATTTCCACCAACTGGTAACAGTATTTTATTTCAATGTGTTGCGTTGGACAGTTGATATATAGACCAATATTTAACAGCCAAAAAGTTATGTAGTTTAATTTTTCCCAGGATTTGATCACCGATATGCAAAAGTTATTTCGTACCTGGTGTTATCTGGTAGTTCGCATGCGGCAGTATTTTATTATTTGCTAGGATTTTGACAATTAACTGGGATATATTTCATACCTGAACTTCTCCCAACAAACGAAAAGAGATGGCAACCTATCCTGGATTCGCTTCCACAGTGAAAATCGCTATGCAAATGTTGATGTTTTGAAATTCAAATGGCAACGTTAAGTTGTTGGAACGGTGGGTGCATATTTTGACAGTTTTCCCCTTTATTCATGGAGGTGAAGGGGTAGGGGAAGAAGGTAAATCCCATTCTGCAGGAAAATAGAACAGTAGGAGAAGAAATTACAAAGGTGTATTGAATTGTGTGATGGTGCAAAAGGTAGCTGTAAGAAAAGAAACCCAATTTGTCTTTCATGTTCCTATAGCTACTTGCTATAGACATGTAATGGGCAAGGAATTCTTCTCGGTGTCAGGCCCAACCCAAGAACATCTTAGAAAAATGTGAGAGTATAGGCTGCTTGCAAAAACCAATAGCAATAGCACTTAGACTTATATACCGCTTCACAGTGCTTTATAGCCCTCTCTAAATGGTTTACAGAATCAGCATATTGCCTCCCCTCCAAAAAAAATCTGGCTCCTCATTTTCCTTGGAAGGATGGAAGACTGAGGATGGGCTGGTGAGAATCGAACTGCTGGCAGTCGGCAGAATTAGCCTGCAATACTGCATTCTAACCACCGTGCCACCACAGCTCTTGCTGGCTAGCACCTGGACTCCTGTTCCTTTAAGACAGTCCAGAAGCTGGGTGTGATGGTGTTGATGTGAGAAGGAAGGTGTTTTACGTTTCTTTGGGAAACTAAAACAGCCTGAAGCAGCCTAAGGTAAATAGAAGAGTTACTGTTCTTCAGAAGTAGGGCTCATAAAGAGAACTAATGGAAGAACAGGAGTTGTAGCAGGGTTAAGGTAGGCCAAGCAGCATAAATGCTCCACTCATCTCATGTTCAAGGTTACTGCGGACATTAGCTTGTACTGCTGGGAGCCAGGGAGGAATTTTCCATATCTGCCAGATTATACAAGTGTATACGACTCCTACAGCTTTGTCATATGGAAAAGTAGCAAAGGCTAAGATATCCTGAAGGTGACCTCATTTATGCCTTTACATGAAGTCAGGAGTTTTTGAATAGTGACTGTCCAAGAATTTTTGGAACTGTTCTATAGGACCATCACAGCAGAAAGCTCAAGCTTGAGTTATGCTCATGCCAGTTCTTAGGTCAAATGAAGATTGATTATTTGTTTATATAAGCATCCGTATGCTCCTGGTTCCAAAGACTAAATGTGAAGAATAAAAGCCCCATAAAAAAGAAAGCCATTCTTAACCACCAAGAAATCAAATCCCCTATAAAATAATAAATTAAAATAAAACATTGTCTAAGGAAAACAAAAAAATAAAAAAGCCATCCAAGCCCTAATTAGCTTCCAAAACCTTGAGAGCACAAGATAGGTTTTAACAGCCTTGAATAAATAGCTATGGAGCTTCTCAGTCATCCAGGTCTTGGTTGTCCCTAAAGTGCTTTTTCAAAAGGCAACGGGACTTCATTTTTTCCTTGAAGATGTTTTGCTTCTTATCCAAGAGGCTTCTTCAGAATGGAGCTGGAGAAACGTCTTGGATGAGAAGCGAAACATCTTCAAGGAAAAAACGAAGTCCCGTTGCCTTTTGAAAAAGCACTTTTGGAACAGCCTTGAATCTAGCTAATCGGCTGGCGATTCCCTGTGACACTAGGAAGCAAACTGTTCCATAATGTGAAGAAGGATCACTTCTGGGCCTCCAAACTCTTCAATTCCTGTATGTAGAGTGGGGGCTTTTAGCATCCCTTCTCTGGATAAATCCTCCGGATTGACAGGAGCTGTTCAGAAGAGGTGGTGCTGAAGCAGACAGTTGCCAAGCCACATGCAGTTTTATAGGTTAACATCAGCACTTTGAATTGGACTGGGAATCTATTGTTAACCAAAGCAGTGATTAAAGCCCCATCTTCTGCTACGGTACTAAGCTTACCTATTTCCATTAGTCCCTCTACTCCATCTGTCAGCTGGAGTTTCTAAGCATTTTTTTTTTACAGCAGCCTCCCTTAAAGTGTATTGCAGTGCTCTTATCACATGGTGAGAAGGGCATAAGTCACTTTCTCTATTCAGAAAAGCCTGCAGTTGATGCAGCAGATGAAGTTAGGCAAAGCCTCCCCTGGCTACTGCTTTCACCTGCTGCTTAAGCAGGAACCATGCGCTGTTAATAGAGAATACCCAGGTCACAACTGTTCATTCAGAAGGAGTGCAATCCCATCCAGAGCTAACCTTGCACCTGGAATGCAGCCAAATCAATTACCTATTAAGAGCTCTCCAGCTTGCTGAGATTTGCTACTCTTATAGTCATTGCATGGGTAGGCAATTGTGTTTAGTCATACTCACTCTTTCTTTAGTGCCGCCACTACTCCACCGTAGGTCTCTCTTCTGTCATTTCTCCCAAAGGTCTTGAGTAAACCACGGAGTCTCCTGGGGTCTGTAACCAGAGAGAGGTTGTTTAGATGCAATATCAGCCAATGCTCTTATCATCTCCAAGTTCAAGAGCCCGGCAAAGCATAAGATAGAACTACAGGTCTCAGAGCTTCTCAGACTATTCAAGGGATCCATTAGGTTCCCACATCCCCCAAACTCAGGTGTGCCAACCATGTCCTTATGAACAATGAAATGATTGAGCCATCGCAAAGCGTCCTCCATTTTCAGATGATGCCTAATCTACCATAAGATGAAAACCACTAACCTGGGACCACTAATATGAGCTGGGCCTGAGATAAGCTGCGACAAACCCATGGTTGCCATTAAAAGTTATGAAATCACTCACCAGGACGTAGAGATTGAAAACTCACAATTCATATTAGGCAGAGGGGCTCCTACTCCAGTCCAATTATGCATAGACTTAACTGTTGCTTGGCATCATTGGGTTGGTACAATACTAGCAAGATCTGTCTTGTCCATAAGGCCAAACCTAACATTAAAGCACCTACGAGCTGTGATGGCGCAATGGTTAGAATGCAGTTTGGCGGTTCGATTCTCACCATCTCAAAGTTGGTAAAATGAGGACCCAGATTGTTGGGGGCAATAGGCTGACTCTCTAAACCACTTAGAGAGGGCTGTAAAGCACCGTGAAGCGGTATATAAGTCTAAGTGCTATTGCTATTGCTACACCTGATGAGTTGTGCCCAGTGTATTTGATCACTGTCTCATGAGAGATATTGCTATATCTCTTCCTCAAACTCAGCACCATGGCTGTGGCAGTACCAGCCCTCACTCAACTAGTTTCTATGATCCAGGCTAGGTCTACCTACCATAAGGGGATGCAGTCTTAATTGTGCACAAATTTGTCATTCACTAGTAATATCCAAAGGAGTCAATGATGTGTAGCTCCCTGGCCCCGGGAAAGTAGTACATGGGCCAGAAATGGGACCTTCTCCTTAAATGTCTCTTCCAAAACCATTCATTGCCTATCACAATTCTTCCCATGCCCCCCCCTCCCATTTTCAGAGTCTATTGACAAATCAATACAATTGTGACCCAGCTATAATCTGACATTTTGCCCTCTTTCTTGCATGCTCTGATGGAAATTGCATGGTGCTATCATCTCCATAGAAGAAGGAAAAAAAGAAAGGTAATGTACATATCTTGTTCTTCTTTCTCCTGACCTTTCCACAGGGGATATTCAGAGAAGATTCATGCTGTCCAGAATTCTAATTGGTCTTTTCTTGTGACCTTTACAGTATTAATATATAGGTTTTTTTTTTTTCCTGAACCCTGGTAGCCTTTGTTTACCACTTCCAGCTGTAGCATCTTAAGATACAGCAGTCTGTTTTTCCTCCCTCCCATTTTCACTCAGGAAAGTTGGAACTCTCTGGTGGGCTTGAACGATTGCTTGCTCACTCTTGTCCACTGCTGAATGCACCTATTTTATTTTATTTATTTTATTTATTCATTCATTTATTTATATCTCACCTTTGTTACTTTCACGAACAACCCAAGGTGGCAAACATATCTATCTCACCTTTCTCTTCCTATTTTCCCCACCACAACAACAACCCTGTCAGGTGAGTTGGGCTGAGAAAGAGTGGGTTGGCCCAAGGTCATCCAGCTGGCTTTCATGGCCAATGCAGGATTTGAAGTCATGGTCTCTTGCTTTCTAATCTGGTGTCTTAACCACTAGACCAGGGGTAGGCAACCTTGGCTCTTTTATGACTCGTGGACTTCAACTCCCAGAATTCCTCAGCCAGCCATGCTGAGGGGAAGGGAGAGGTTTCCAAGCTGAGCCATGCTGGCTCAGGAATTCTGAGAGTTGAAGTCCATGAGTCATAAAAGAGCCAAGGTTGCCTACCCCTGACCTAGACCAAACTGGCTCTCAAACTTCGGAATGGGACAATTGGTCACAGACACATGGCTATGATGACTTCACCCTCACCTCTCCGACTCAGCTGACTCACTGTGGGTGTTCCTTCTGGGCTGGTCCCCACAGACACTTAACCACACACACACCCATCTCAGGCAACCCACCATGGACCTTCACCCATGACTGGCCCTCTCCCAGTTCTATACCACCACCAGTACTACCTCAGTGCTTCTCCCATGCTGTCTAGTTACAGGCAACGCACCGCAGCACAAATCTCCATGGCTGATTTCCCCGCAGGACGATTAGTCCTGCTTGTGGTGTGCCCACCAGCGGGAGGCGCAGGGAGCATTGGTGGCAGGCATTTCATGAGCAAGTGCCTGCAGGGAAGTGCCTGTGGGATCATGGCCTCCGTGGAGACACAGGGGACCGTTGACAGAAGGTGGAGCAAGGGTGCCAGTAGGACCCTTGGCCCAGGTGTACTTGCAGGTGGCATCAGCAGCAGGTGGTGCCATGGTGGGCACTTGCCTGGAAGTGTCTGCGGGATCATGGCCTCTGTGAGGCGCAAGGGGCATCGGTGGCAGGTGGGGCAGGGCAGGGCAGGCACTCAAACATCTCCTGTTGTTATTTTTGTAGGAAGAGATCTTGCTTCCTACCCTACAATCAGAAGCAGGTCATGTTCTTAAGATGTTAGCCCCACATATTATTTTTTTTAAGCATTTTGTTTCGCTAAGAAAGTGGTAAAATCTGGGAATGCTTAGAAAATAGTTGCCTCTTTAAGACTTGCACAGACTTCAGTAGCTCTAAGCTCATCTTCCTGGGCAATTTAATATACCTCCAGGCAATAGAATGACCATCATCTTGATTGAATTAGGCATTGCTTTAGGAACAATGTATTCTTGGAGAACATTGCACTTCTCTTGGTTTCTCCCACAGGTCATTGTTCCTATGTCCCTTCAGTCTGCTATCCTCTACACAAGCCTAACAGATACAAATACACAAGATTTACAGCTTGGATTCCTACTTTATCCAGAGAAATACGGAAAACAACAGACTAGTCAGTGGAGTTGATCTATCTGCATGGATGTGCAATTCAGACCCTGGATTAGAGAGGTGGTCAGCTTCCGAAGCTCACCCCCTCCCTTTTTTTCTTTGACCTGTGGAAATCCTGCTAGTGTGTCACCAAAATTCAGAGCAAAATATGGAGATGGTACATGTTAGTGTTCTCGGCTTTAATTAGAATAGACACAGAAACCTCAAGAACTTGCAAACCTATACAATTTCAGACCCACCATCTTACAAAATAACAGAGTTGGAAGGGACCTTGGAGGTCTTCTAGTCCAATCCCCTGCTCAAGCAGGAGACCCTATACCATTTCAGACAAATGGTTGGCCAATCTCTTCTTAAAAACATCCAGTGTTGTAGCACCCACAACTTCTGGAGGCAGGTTGTTCCACTGATTAATTGTTCTCACTGTCAGGAAATTCCTCCTTAGTTCTAGGTTGCTTTTCTCCTTGATTAGTTTTCCATCCATTGCTTCTTGTCTTGCCTTCTGGTGCTTTGGAAAATAGTTTGACTCCCTCTTCTTTGGGGCAGCCCTCAAACGTTGGAACACTGCTATCATGTCACCCCTAGTCCTTCTTTTCACTAGAGTAGGCATACCCAATTCCAGCAATCGTTCTTTATATGTTCTAGGCTTCTGATCCTAGATGAGAGGGCAGGAGGGCAGGAAGGATAGAAAAATGGAAGGAAGGAAGGAAGGAAGGAAGGAAGGAAGGAAGGAAGGAAGGAAGGAAGGAAGGAAGGAAGGAAGGAAGGAAGGAAGGAAGGAAGGAAGGAAGGAAGGAAGGGTCCCTTTGTTGTAGATATATTTCTGAATTTCTAATCAGATTTGATAAAATCTTCTTGTGCCTAGAAGGCATAAAACTGCCTGCAACTGCCTGCAGTGTAGATTCTTGCTATCAATATAAAGAACTGGCAGTTCTAATTTAAGAACAAAAGTATGGGATTTAAACTCAGGAGCATCCAGATATTGACTATGTTCACATAATATTATAAAAAAGCCATATTGCATGTTTGAAATAATTAGGGAGATAATTCCAAACTAGAAGTATTGATACAATAATGTTCTCATACAAACTTACAATGAGAGCAAGCCTTGGCATACTGTTTATAGTTTTAGTCACTATTCCCTAAGAAATCTATTACGAAGCTCAAAAAATATGCCAAAAAAGAGCAGTCTAATCGTTGAGGGGATGAGAAACAAAACAACTGAGCTCTTTGGTTTGGGATGAAAATATGAAATATAGAAGATCACGCGTGGCATAGCATCAAGAGTGACATTTTGCCATCTCCTCCCAATGTTAAAAATTAAGGTTAACCATTAATATTAATGCAGAGAGTTTTAGGGCCAGGAAAAGGAGAAAGAGAAAGAAGACATCATTAAAATGAGGAATTCAGCCCAGTACCAGCAGTTCTGATCATGAAAGTTAATTTAGATGTTCAACATAGAGACTGGACAAATTAGTGGAAAATGAGGCTATCATTGCCTATTAATATTGATGGCTGCTTACTATCTCCAGAATCATAGGTAGCAGGTCTTAAAATACCATTTCTTGGGAACAACACTGGAAAGAGACTATCCCTTTTTAGTTTAGGCCTTGAGCTTCCCAAATTATCTCAGTTGGCAATAATGCAACTTATGGAACTGTCATGCTTAAGGATATCTAACCATGTAGTAGGGCTCTATTACCATTATCCCTTCTCATCTTCCCTCTTACCTACTCCTATTGATATGACTATCACTTTGTTGGTTGTATCTTTTGATTTATGACTGTATTTATCACTTTGTTGCTTGTATGTACACTGAAAGCTTATGCACTAGAGACAAATTCCAATCACAGTTGGCCAGTAAAGATTCTATTCTATTCTATTCTATTCTATTCTATTCTATTCTATTCTATTCTATTCTATTCTATTCTATTCTATTCTATTCTATTCTATTCTATTCTATTCTATTCTATTCCATTCCATTCCATTCCATTCCATTGATGGGCTTTGAACTGATCCTATTGGGCTTTTCTATGTTCTTCAAATACCTAACCAAGTCAATTACATACACACAACCTGGGCCTAGTTAGAGATGGGGAGGAGGTAGGTTAGGGTTTTTTGAACCCTGATCATTTGATTAATCAATAGTTCAGTGTACGGGCAGAAAATGTGTGTTGTGTGAATGCAGTCTTTCAAAGATAACTCCTCCGAGACCTCTACAAAATAAAGGCCATATGGCCAACTTAAATTTGGTTGCCATCTGCAATGAAATAAAAACCTTAGGGAAGAAAAACAATCTATGGGAGTTCTTGTATAATTTCTACATCCTCCCAAAGACATTAGCTCCAACATTTCAAAAGGCCATTTTCTGAGATCTCTGCATGCAAATAAACTCAGCGCTTAGATTCCAGTCATCCAAACTTTCATTCTGTTTATTTAATGTACTTAGTCCTACCTAATAAAGAGTGTTAACACTTTATTAATAACCCTTCTGTTCTTCCTTCCTTCTTCTCTTTCTTGTTTCCTCCCTCCCTCCCTCCCTCCTTTCCACCCCCACCCCTCTCTCTCCTATCTGTGACAGATGTTCCCTCAGGAAGTGGGGATAGCCTGGAGCACAAGCTGTAAAACCTCCATTGGAAATAAGTTTGCTTCAAATCCCAGGTCTGTGCGTTTTGAGCATCGTAGACCAATGAACCTGCCAGCCCCATTTATTCCTGCACGAATTGTAATTTTTATTTTTCCATATATGTGTTTTGTTTACGCAGCATGGGTAGGTAGTTATTTGCTTTGTGCGGTTGAGCTCTGGTTGAAAAAATAATAATAACGTACAGGAAATTTCAAGCAAGCGTGCAAAGCAATTTTTCATTGGATAAAGAAAAGAAAGCAAAAGAGAGGGAATCAAATCAGCTAAATAGCAGTCACTGGAATCTGTCAAAAAATGGGGAAACAAAGTTTTATGAAAGGAGCAGTAATCAATAAATCATTGCCATTCACACATCCAAACAGTGCCGTGGCACACAATTAGATAGCTAATGGTGGTGAAAATGCTCTTGTGTGCAGCTAGTGATCCTTCCCCTGGGAATGTCTTCTGCCTCTGCTCATTTATAACAAAGCTTCTGGCTTGCCGAGAGGTGTAACAGATCAAGCCAGAGCAGTCTTGAAAAATGGAAGACTTTATTTTACTGAGGAGTCACCGAGGGCTGGGAAATATTGGATTCTATTTATATGCAAGCCTTCAAGTACCCTTCACGTATTTCACTTGAGATAACTAGGGGTAGACCTAAAGCTAGGCCTGCAAATCTGTGATCCAACCACTAAGCCGAATGTAGTCATGCAACGCAGTCCATTAGGAGCTCAAAAAAGATCATGGTTTCCCTAGGGAATGAACACAACAGTAGCTACATGTTAGGGGACAGTCCTCAATTTCTAAAGCATAGAAATCATAATCTACAATTTATGCACACGGCATCTATGGACAGCCTGAAATTTTTGTCCTCAGAATAGGATGACAGGTTTTCAACTGCAGGATTCATTATTTTATAGGTGTGGTGGAATTTAGTCTGGATTCCCAGATGGGAGGGGCTGCATTCCAGAGGACCAAGAGACAGCAAAGTTTAGATAGTTTGGTTAAGATGAAAAGGTTCAAGACAGCTCCTCCCTAGGAGTTCCATACAGAAAAAAATTATGTTTACTACTTAACCCCAACCCACCTATCAGGTGGCTGAATATGTTTTATACAACTGTGCAAAAGTTTCAATTAGATATGCTGTTTTATTGTCCTATATCTATTTCCCCTTCCCCGATAACAAATTGTTGTGCTAAACTATTTCTCTTTTGACTGTACTCTCTTTATTGTAAAGGCTGGTCAAATAAAGGTACCTGATTTGAAGGAGCTTCATTGATTAGAAAGGGACATCGGTCCAAGCCAGTGGTGGGATTCAGCCGGCTCATACCGGTTCGGTAGAACTGCTAGCTAAATTTTGCTGAGTTCGGAGAACCAGCTGAATGCACACTGCTTCCAGAAGTCCAGTTTAGGCCTTGGAGGCCTGGAGGAGGCCTCCCAGGCCTAGAACAGCCCATTGGAAGTTCGTGGATGCCACTTCTGGAAGTCCGTTCTAGGCCTCGGAGGCCTGGAGGAGGCCTCCCAGGCCTAGAACGGCCCACCAGAAGTTCGTGGATGCCACTTCTGGAAGTCCATTCTAGGCCTTGAAGACCCAGGCCTGCATCCAATAAGAGAACCGGTTGTTCAGGTATTTCAATCCCACCACTGGTCCAATCCTCCATCTAGTCAAGGAAGGGTTGGATGGCTGCAGATGCGTGGAGCTATTTTAGACCTCAAGAGTCCGTTTGTAAAACATAGTTCAGCTGAATCTTCAAACTGAAGACTGTGTGTAAATTGAGGAGAGGAAAAGACTTGACATAATCATGCAATTAAAAAATCCTAAATAGACACTGGCCAGTTTGCCACTAGAAAATAGCAACATCATCAAGAAAATCCAAGACGCCTCCTGGTCAAACCGAATTCTCTGTGAAATTGAAATAAAATAGGATGTTACACCCACTGCCACTTTCTCTTTAATCTGCATTTTTTCTAGGAAATGTTTGCCATCTTGTGGTCAGTATGAAAAATAACAAGGAACGTAAACCTTGAGGCATTTTTATGCCTTTCTTGTTCTATGGTCTCCTATCTACTTCCGCCTGTATTATGAACCCAGGGTGTGGGTTTTAGGGTCCTTCAGATGTTATTGATCCACATCTTTCAGCAGCCCCTCTCAGCATTGGTTATTGCTGAAAATTTCAACTCCGCATTCTCAAGACACTCTCAAGTCCCCTGCTTTGATATAACAGGAAAGTAAGCTCAGTAACTTTGGGCCAATCACCAGGAGACAGTGAGTTCTAGTTACACCTTAGTCATGAAAGTCTGCTGAATGAGTCTGCGCCAATCACCAGGAGACAGTGAGTTCTAGTCCTGCCTTAGGCATGAAAGCCAGATCAGTAACATTAGGCCAATCACCAGGAGACTGTGAGTTCTAGTCCTGCCTTAGGCATGAAAGCCAGATCAGTGACTTTAGGCCAATCACCAGGAGACTGTGAGTTCTAGTCCTACACCTTAGGCATGAAAGCCATATCAGTGACTTTAGGCCAATCACCAGGAGACTGTGAGTTCTAGTCCTGCCTTAGGCATGAAAGCCAGATCAGTGACTTTAGGCCAATCACCAGGAGACAGTGAGTTCTAGTCCTGCCTTAGGCATGAAAGCCAGATCAGTAACATTAGGCCAATCACCAGGAGACTGTGAGTTCTAGTCCTGCCTTAGGCATGAAAGCCAGATCAGTGACTTTAGGCCAATCACCAGGAGACTGTGAGTTCTAGTCCTGCCTTAGGCATGAAAGCCAGATCAGTGACTTTAGGCCAATCACCAGGAGACAGTGAGTTCTAGTCCTGCCTTAGGCATGAAAGCCAGATCAGTAACATTAGGCCAATAACCAGGAGACTGTGAGTTCTAGTCCTGCCTTAGGCATGAAAGCCAGATCAGTGACTTTAGGCCAATCACCAGGAGACTGTGAGATCTAGTCCTGCCTTAGGAGGAGGAGGAGGAGGAGGAGGAGGAGGAATATTAGGAATGTTCACTGCCTTCAGTTATTAAAGTAGGATAAAAAAAATCTAAAATAAGTTCCCCAAAGCTAAGACAAAACAACAGAAGCTTGGGGGGGAAAGCCTATTGAGAAGCTGATACTTCTTTCCTTCCTTCTTACTAACTGGGTCAGTGCATCCTCCCCACTCAGCCCTTCCTACCTAAGGTATGTTTGCTGTTTCAGGGAATGATCCTGAAGAGAGCAAGGGATCGGGATCTCTGCAGTCGTGATTTCTTTCACTTGCTGCCTCCCGTATTTCTCCTTTGGCCCGGCATTCATCATGCATCTTGGCAGCTCATCAATAATTGTGGGGAAAGTCTGGAAAGTTGTAAGCTGCCAATGGGAGGGAGGGAGGCATGGTGGGAGGAGGGGGGGAAAGAGCTGGCAAATGACAGGGCCCTTATCTTAATTACTGGCTTATTTGCATTTAAATGAAGGTTATTCTATAATTACCAGCAAATGTTTTGTGCTGGAGCTGAAATACTTCTCCATGGCCTGTCAGTTCCTTTCCATTTTCATTTTCTTTCCCAGATTCTTTGGCTTTGTAACACACACTGAGAGAGGCACTTCCCGTCAACCTCCTTTTCTGCCCGCATGGTTTGGTTAATCAACTTCATTTGCAACAGCTCCTTCTGGCCCTGGCATCTCTCGTGGAGAGAGAGAAAGAAGGGCACTGGCACAGAAAACTGGGCCATCATGGAATAGAATAGAATAGAATAGAATAGAATAGAATAGAATAGAATCTGGTAGGGACCTTGGAGGTCTTCTAGTCCAGCCTCCTGCTCGAGCAGGAGAACCTATACCATCTCAGACAGGTGACTGTCCAGTCTCTTCTTAAAAATCTCCAGTGATGGAGCACCCACGATTTCTGGAGGCAAGCTGTTCCACTGGTTAATTGTCCTCACTGTTAGGAAGTTTCTCCTTAATTCCAGGTTGCTTCTCTCTTGGATCAGTTTCCAACCATTGTTTCTCGTCCTTCCCTCTGGTGCTTTGGTGAACAACCTGACCCCCTCTGCCTTGTGGCAGCCCCTCATATACTGGAACACTGCTATCATGTCTCCCCTATTTCTTCTTTTCTTTAGACTAGCCAAACCCAAGTCCTGCAGCTGTTCTTCGTATGTTTTAGTCTCCAGGCCTTTGATCATCTTAGTTGCTCTTCTCTGAATTTTTTCCAAACTCTCAACATCTTTTTTTGTGATATGGTGACCAAAATTGGCTGCAGTATTCCAGGTGTGGTCTTACTAGGGTTTTATATGCCTTCAGTGATCTACAGTTTGATGTGGGACCTTACAGTCACACTGAGCGGAAGATACTCTGCCCCATTTATACAGTGAGTCCCAAGCAGACACTGGAAGATGAGTCTCACCAAAAGGTGGATTTAGCTCAGAATTAGCATAGCTTTATTTCAGATCTTGGAACCCAGGAAGGAAAGAGGGATGGCAAAAAAGGCAACTGCAGGTTTATTCCGGAAATGGGGAACTCCTGCTATGACCACAACAGAATCCTTCCATGTATGCAAAGGACAAGATACACCTATCTGACACCAACAACTGATTATCAAGGGATATTTTATTTGGACTGTAAGTTCAACCTCACAGATCAGTATTGAAGGTGGCCTTAGCGAGCCCAGAAGGTGGCTTTAGCGAGTCCTGAAGCAGAATGATTAAGCAGAAAGCACTAAGGCAGGGGTAGGCAACCTCGGCTCTTTTACGACTCGTGGACTTCAACTCCCAGAATTCCTGAGCCAGCCATGCTGAGGGGAAAGGGAGAGGTTTCCAAGCTGAGCCATGCTGGCTCAGGAATTCTGGGAGTTGAAGTCCACGAGTCGTAAAAGAGCTGAGGTTGCCTACCTCTGGCCTAGGCCTAGGCCGCTTTACGACTCGTGGACTTCAACTCCCAGAATTCCTGAGCCAGCCGTGCTGAGGGGAAAGGGAGAGGTTTCCAAGCTGAGCCATGCTGGCTCAGGAATTCTGGGAGTTGAAGTCCACGAGTCGTAAAAGAGCCGAGGTTGCCTGCCCCTGCACTAAGGGAACAACACAAGGGGTGTTTGTGGGATGCTGCTTCCAGCAATGTTCTTGAAACGAGAAAAACATTGCGCAATCAAAACAAGATTAATCTTCTATCCCTCACTGGCCGGTGATCAGAATGTTCCCTGGACAGTAAATATGGTACAGACCCAAGAGCCCACCCTGGGCTCCTAACTAATTATGGCTAATTGAAGAGAGAACATGGGAAGAGGCCGGTCAGCAGGAAACGTTGGCCAAGCGCCAGCCCTCTTCTCCTGGAACAGTTGTGATTGGGAAGCTGCAGCATTTAAGAGTTTTAATTAATACCATAAGGAGGCAGGAGTGGGGAGAAAAGAAAGCTTTAATTTTCTGTCCCCTCCTGTTCCATCAAATGTTCCTTGGAGAGGGTTGGGAAACCACAAAAGGGGTCCTCTTAAGGCAGCCCAACAAGATCTAAACTGCCCTCCAGCTGCATAAAGGATTGAAATGGGAAAACATGACTCAGCAAGGCGTGTATTTTTCAATCTCCCCAGGTAAGGGGAACCTATGAGAATCCTCCTTTGATCCACCTATTTAAAATTAGGGAGATTTCTTCTCCGTCATATGGCACGGCGCTCTATGGAATGCATAACAAGAATATCCCAGTGATCCATAATTATTTCTTTTAGTAGCATCCATGTGCCAGTTCATAGGTGAAAGATTGGTGACAGATGCCAAGTGAGTTCAGCCAGGTGTAAGGTACGAAATGTAATTTATAACACATTCTCACAACAGACTAAGTAAAACAAGCCACTTTGTTGTGATAGGGGAACGTAGTCATAGGAAACAAAAATGCGCATTAATTGGCCCCGAATTTGAGTCAATGAGCTAATTCCCTCAGCTTTGTTGAAATACTGGCTGGGGTCACACATCACTCTAATCAGTAATCATATATGGAATGCCTCATGGTTGGCTAGGCTCATATATGCAACTAAATCATAGAAACCCTGATTTGAAAGCCAGAAAGACTAGATTCACGGTAAGAATAAAGTGATAATTTAAAAAAAAAAAACACTTAATGGCTTACAGCATGAGCGATACAACGCTTGATATATAAAAGATTTCTATATATTGTCAGGTTGATCCGGTGTGATGGATTGTGTGTACCAAGGGAGAGGGGAGGGGATGGATTACAGTGAAATGGAAATTTCCCAGGAAGGAGGGAGGACAGGCCAAAGGGGGGAGAGTGAAATGAAATAGTACAGCCCACAGCTGGATAGGAGACAGAGGAATATAACAATAACAATAACAATAATAAAAATAAAAAAAAAGTTGGAAGGTACCTTGGAGGTCATCTAGTCCAACCCCCTGCTCAGGCAGGAAACCCTATACCATTTCAGACAAATGGCTGTCCAGTCTCTTCTTAAAATCTTCCAGTGTTGGAGCATTCACCGCTTCTGGAGGCAGGTTGTTCCACTGGTTAATTGTTCTAACTGTCAGGAAGTTTCTCCTTAGTTCTAGGTTGCTTCTCTCCTTGGTCAGTTTCCATCCATTGCTTCTTGTTCTGCCTTCAGGTGCTTTGGAGAATAGCTTGACTCCCTCTTCTTTGGGGCAGCCCCTGAGATACTGGAACACTGCTATCATGTCCCAGCTCGTCCTTCTCTTCATTAGACTAGACATTCCCAATTCCAGCAACCGTTCCTTATATGTTTTAGCCTCCAGACCTCTAATCATCTTTGTTGCTCTTCTCTGTACTCTTTCTAGAGTCTCAACATCTTTTTTACATCATGGTGAGTAAAAATAGTCATTTCCTAGAATCTCTCAGGGTATATCTGTTAGGGTGGGAGCAGTAAAGGTTTAGCCTGGCAAGATTCTGTCTGTTGACTGTAAGCAAATAAAGAATTGAACCTCAGCCAGATTTTTTTCTATGTTGTTCTTAGGCTGGGCCTGACAGGTTTGCGTGTGCACACGCACACACACACACACAAACACCACACACGTTTAAGTATGTATAGAATAAAGGAGGTGGCTCCATTTTATGAACACTCTTTCCAGCTGGGTGCCTTCCATATATGTTGGACCCAGCTCCAAACATCTTTCAGCCCATATGGGATAATATAATATAAGTACCTGGAAGCAAAGGTACAATGATAAGAAATCTTCTTCTTCTTCTTCTTCTTCTTCTTCTTCTTCTTCTTCTTCTTCTTCTTCTTCTTCTTCTTCTTCTTCTTCTTCTTCTTCTTCTTCTTCTTCTTCTTCTTCTTCTTCTTCTTCTTCTTCTTCCCCTTCTTCTTCTTCTTCTTCTTCTTCTTCTTCTTCTTCTTCCCTTCTTCTTCTCTTCTTCTTCTTTCTTCTTTTCTTCTTCTTCTTCTTCTTCTTCTCTTCTTCTTCCCTTCTTCTTCTTCTTCTTCTTCTTCTTTTTCTTCTTCTTCTTCTTCTTCTTCTTCTTCTTCTTCTTCTTCTTCTTCTTCTTCTTCTTCTTCTTCTTCTTCTTCTTCTTCTTCTTCTTCTTCTTCTTCTTCCTCCTCCTCCTCCTCCTTCTTCTTCCTTTAAGTCTGATGATTAACTATATTGGATGTTTGAAATACATAACACCTGAATGTTTCTGGCAATGCTTTCTTTTTCCCTTTTTGCTCTACCCATAAAATTAAACTCTCTGCTGAGCTTTACCTCAACTGTTTTTTCTTTTTCCTTTTCATTTCCTTTCCTACCATCTGCATTTCTTTTCTTCAAATTCTTTTTGGATCATCTCTGGAATAATGTTTCTATTCAAGGAATACCGCCCTTAGCTAATAAAGTCAACCTCGTGGAACTTCCTTTATGAAAGGGTAACACAGCATAAATTAGCAATGGGCATCAGAAGAACACCTGCTCTGCATACAGAAGACTTCAGATGAGGTCCCCAGGCACAGCCCCTAGATAAGGCTGAAAAAAAATGGATCCAAAACTCTGGAGAGTCTCTGTTAACTAATGCAGATAAGATTACACAAAATAGGCCAATAACTGAACATTATAGAAAGTAGCTTCTCTAAAGGGTTAGATTTAGACAGATTGTGGGAACAAAATTCTAGGCTGATGACTTATTTAACTCCACTTCCCATCTCTGCCTGCTCTTCTCCTACATCTTTCTTCTTTTCCCCCCTACCTCATACTTTTCTTTCTCCTTTTTCCCTTCTCCATTTCCTTACTTTCTTTATTTTCATATGTATTTTATATTATGAAATTTAATAAAGATTTGGGGACAAATGAACTCAGCAATGGGGTGTGACTGCAAAAAAAAAAAAAAGGCAAGCACAATTTTAAATTATTTACCTAAAAGTTTCCAAATTATGGATAGTTCCACATTATTCTGCATTATCTGCCTCAAATACTGCATTTAGTTCAGCATGCTATATACTTGAAGATATTAACTAAAATGGAACACATTCAGAAAAGGGCAAAAAGAATGGGAAGCTCTTGGGAACCAACTCAATTGACAGGAAGAATCTTCTTTAACAAGATTATTGAAAGGGAATGGGATAAGGTTGCAGAAATTCCAGCAACTGGATTACTAAATTAAATTTGGAATCCAATTTATCTTTCAATTTATGGTAGCACTGACCTTTTCAGCTTCTTAGTAATGGTTTTTCTGTGAACCAGTGAGCTGGCTGTTCTCTTCACAGATAACTGAAGAATTTGCAGGCCAGTATTGTTTCTGCAATCATCTGCTGAATTTTTTTTTTATCAAGCTTTGAACAGATGATTACAAAGAACGAGGAATGCTAGAAACTAGATTCTGACTGGACTTTAGGAAAGGCCTCTTAACATTAAGGGAGGGTGATAGTGTAATCAACTACTTATAGTTAAACTGAGTTCTCTTGGACTGGAGGTGTCCAAGCAGAAGCTAGATAGCCATCTGCCAACTATACTTTAATTTGTATTCCTGAACTGAACAGGAATGTTAGACTTGGGAGCCAAAATAGCTCCTTCCGGTCCAGGATTCTATGACTGTTGATATTTATTGCGTTTGTAAGTGGCTTCCAGGTTTAACTCAGTGAAATATGTCCCTGTCAGACCTGCTGCCACTTAAACCTCTAAATACAAACAATCCTTGGCTCCATTTGTTGAGAAACATATAGTTTTATAAGTCAAATGCATTGCAGCAGTGCATAGCCAGAACTGAGAATCAGGTGCCAAAATTCCTAAATTCAACTTTTCTCTCCTTAACTGCCTCCCATCGCTGATTCTCCCCCCAACACCAATCAGGTTCAAGCAAGAGGTTTTCAGACTGATCACTTCAAGCATAGGTTTGTATGCAGTTGCATTCTTCTCCCAGCCGGGTGACCTTGAAGCAGTGTCTCAGGGAGACACAGCAATGACTTTCATTTTCCCATGACTTTCGTTTTCCCCCAAGTAACCCCCCTCCCATCCACCCTCTGCAGAGTCTATGGAAGACTGTCGCCGCATGGTAATGAAGCACAAGCAAGCACGAGGTGGCAGCTGACAATCCCACTTTCTGAACCCGCATAGTGCTGTTGAAAGAAAAATCTTCATCAGGGTCCGGTCCAAGCTGGGAATAAACAACATAGAGACTGCTTTAGAAAGAAAGTTGTAGTTAATTGAAGAGGAGAGCCAGACAGAAAGATGGCTCTGGAAAAACTGACCACATGTAGTAGGGAGTGGTGGGTTTTTATACCTTCTTGGGCTTTTGTTTGGAGTTGTTCCTTTGGCATGAACTTTGACCTGAGTCTGAGTGTGCCTTTCCGGTATTCTGATGGTGGTGGGTTAATCTTATTATGTCCCAAAGGTCATATCAGCTGTGGCTGATGACTGTTGGATTTTTGGTGTGAGGGATTGTTGATTCTAGGGATCTTTCTTTCTAATCCAAGCTTCCTGGCTCCAATCTTTCTGACAAGATTATCACATCTGCAGACCTGGTTTCTGTTTGGGGCAGAGAGACTTTTGGGGGGGGGTTGGTTTCTGCCTTTAAAATTCTTTGGGGAAATATACTCTGCCTTTTTAATATTTCCCAAAATATTTCTTTCTCTGGATTCTTCCCACAGTGCTTTGATCTGAAGGCATCCTGTTTCAGCTAAGACCTTTGGACAATTGTTATTTCTTCTACAACTGATTGGTTGTGAATATTCAACTTCTGTTGGACTTGAATGTATGGAACAATCAGGGAGAACCTAGAAATAGTTCTGCTCATTTGATATAAAGACATCTACCTCTTACATAGCCTTGACTCAGCAGGGGGAAAAAACCTCCATGTGAAGAAGCAGCTGCCTTCTGACTAATAATTACATATCACTTGGAAAGCCTGCAGGTGCACAAAACTTTGTGGAGGGATAACTAGCCCAAATACAATTTCATCTTGAAGTTACTTTGCTAGTTACCCTTAACTCAGCACTAACGGTTTCCTCCACAGTTTAGCAGAATCTTTCTCAAGAGATATTGGCAATCAAAGATTAATATATTCCCACAAAGGTAGGGGGTGTTTTTTTGGTATGGCAGATTTTCATTTGCATTAATAGCTTTCAAGAAACTTCAGAATGTTTTAGCACCTTGTATGATCTCAGATCTAGGATACACCCTATCTCTGCAAGAGACAAATGCATAATAATTTTCAAGCAAATAAAAATAACGTAGGTCCCTGACATTACCGAGTTTAAAAACGACTCTGGTGGTAGTATACAACACAGTAGATTGAGTCCCTTTCCAGAGTGGGGCAGGTGGGCTCAGCGTTAATGCCGAACACTCTTCAAAGTGTTGAAATGCAACAACAAACAAATTCACACATTATAAATAAGCCGTTCATATTTCACCTAGGCTTTACAGGGAGGGAAAGAGAGGCAACGTAACAGCAGCCTTGAAGCTGAACAAGAATGCTAAGATCAGATGTGTGTGTGTGTGTGTGTGTGTGTACGTGTTTGTATGTGTGGTGTTTTTGACATTTGAGAAATCATTGAACATCTAAAGTAATGAGGAGAACACAAACCTCTGTGGTTGAATGTCACACTTCAGTCTTGAAAGATAGCAGCTGTTTTATCTCAGGACACAGGTGGTTTCAGCAGGAAAGGATATTTTATTATAGTTTGATGCAGGTGCCTGGAAAATGGTCTCTCCATCAGGAGTGTCAATCTGAATTTACACCATGGGGCAAAAGAGCAGAACCCAATGAATACCAGGATTTTGGAATTGCACATAAGGAGGGTTGAAACTGTAAAATGGATCAAAAGCTCATTTAAATACTACCCTAATCCCCAAGTAAATTCACCCTCGTGATAAATTGTTATCACGCAATTGGAAATTAAATTGGAGATTGGTAGCTGAATCTATATAGTCCGTATAGTCAAAGCTGTGGTTTTCCCAGCAGGAATGTATGGCTGTGAGAGTTGGACCATAAGGAAGACTTGAGTGCCGAAGAATTGGCGCTTTTGAATTCTGGTGTTGGAGAGAGACTCTTGAGAGTCCCTTGGACTGCAAGGAGATCCAATCAACCTATCCTAAAAGAAATCAACCCATGACTGTCCTAAAGTTGACGTTCAAATACCTTGGCCACCAAATGAGAAGAGAGGACTCATTGGAAGAGTCTCTGATGTTGGTAAAGACGGAAGTCAAAAGAGAAGGGGACGGCAGAGGATGAGATGGTTAATGTCATCAACACAGTGAACATGAATTTGGACAAGCTCCGGGAGACATTGGAGAATGGGGGAGGGAGGGGGGCTGGCATGCTTTGGTCCCTGAGGTTGTGAAGAGTCAGACACAACTTAGCAATTGGACCACCACAAAGCTGAATCCAACGGAGGGCAGCAGACTAGGGAAGAATGAACTGTGGTTTTATTGGCCCTCCATTTGTGGACATGGTAGAGTTTCATTAACTTTAACCGTCATTCCAATGATAGCATTTGCAATCCAGCCCATCAGGAGGGAAACAGTTTGGGGAAGGCAGACAGGCAATCCTGATGCTTTTAGATTCCTGGACTTGGCCCTTATTTTATGGCCTTACTTCCTCCATTGTTTCGACTGCTTTATGTAAAGTGCTGTTAAAAGCTGCTGTAATTAAAAAGCCGGCAATGCCATAATGATAATTTCTGCATAGAAGTGGTCTTTCTCTGCTCCCCTAGAATCCATTCCAACTCTGCAATTCCTTCTGACCATCATAGAGGCAGACCTGATTTGACTTTAAGGACCTTTATGTCTGCACTTGCAAAACTATTAAAATCATGATGGCCGGGCATTAGGGAGGATTTTTCTTCCTTTCTTCCCTTTAATGTTAAAATAATGTAGTGTGGGAACGAGGAGAGTTCTAATTATAATGACCAAAAGCATGCAACTCCACCAGACAATTTTCTTGAGGACCTCAAGTGGGCTGCATTCCTTCTTCCTTTTCTGCTCTCCCTCAGGTTTCCTAACTGAACCCTGCTTGTAATTGTTATTTTTATTTTAATGAAGGACTAACTTAATCCATTAGCTGAAGGGCTTACAGAATACACAAATGCACAATTGATGCAACTTTTTTTGTCTAAATAATAGCATTAAGACGGCATATATAGAGGGCGATGGTTAGCTGCTCTGAATAGTATTCAGTGTGGTGGGATGTAGTCTGGGTTCCAAGGAGGGAGGGGCTGCCTCCCAGATGGCAGAGGCAGTGAAACTTGCAATGTCTGGTAGGCAGGAAGAGAGCAAAGACAGCCCCCCCTCCCTAGGAATTCATAGAATATATCTATAGTTATGCAGATAGTTGCTTTAGTCTGGCAAGATTCCATCTGTAGACTCGGATGTAACTTCACGTGTTATACTTGGTTTTTGAACTTGACATCAATCTTAAACTTGGTTGTTATTCTTGGTTGTTCAAAAGGAGCACCAATTGCTAGGTCCACTGGTGCTGTTAACCTTAGATTGTTGAGTAAGCCAAAAACACCTGGCTTCATAAAGCTGAAGTGTTCATGCCTTGTTGACCAAACAACACTATGAAGACAAGCTTGCAGTGACTATCAGAAATCAGTTCTTCTCCCATAGGAGAGTCTTCTACTGAAGCTTGACCAACTGCTGTCGTTTCTCTCCATGCTTGCTAAGTCCAACCTCTTGGGCATCTGAACAGAGGTTGAGCATCCTTTACTTAACCTGTTCACATTCTCCTTTTGGATGACAGTAAGACTGGATTGGTTGGTTGATTCTTCTGTTCCCGACTGTGATTTTCTTAGACAAGCAAATAGGAAGAGCTGCTACCACATCACATGGAAGAGTAGGGGGGGGTGGTTATTGGGTATATTTCATTGGGCAGGAAGAAGGCTGATCCAGGCATTATTACATGTCTTTGCATGCTACATTTTGTTTGGTTTGTTAAAAGTAAGGCTTTGCATACCATGGAAATCCTTTAATGCAGTGTTTCTCAACCTCAGCAACTTTAAGCTGTGTGGACTTCAGCTCCCAGAATTCCCCAGTCGGTCTCGAGTTTAAATTGCTGAGGTTGAGAAACACTGATTTAATGGGTTGAAATAGGGACAATAATGGCACCATTCACACCTCCCAGTATAATCCCATAACTTTCAGCTCGTACACAGACTTCAGATTACTCCAGTCTCTTGCTTAGCACAACACTACTGGACAAAAATCAAGCTGTCCCAAAAGACAGGCATATACTGTATCATTTGGAGCATAAAATTCAGTTTTGTGTGTGTGTGTGGGGGGGGATTGTCGATGGCTTCCATCTGACCCACACTGTGCAGCCAACAGAAAGGTTTGGGAATAGCACAGCTCCAATGGGATTGTGGGAAGAATCCAGAGAAAGAAATATTTTGGGAAATATTAAAAAGGCAGAATATCTTTATCCAAAGGAATAATGGAGACGATCTTAAAGGCAGAAAAGCAAGCCCAGTTTTCTTCATAGCCCCAAGCAGAAACTAGGCAGAGGCCAGCTTTTAGAAATGCAAATTCAATCATCCATTCAGGAAGGTTGGGGCCAGGAAGCTAGAAGCTATGAGATTAGGAAGACAAAGACCTCTAAAATCTACATACCCCACCCAAACTCTAAAAGACATGACCTTTGGGGACATAATAGGATTAACGCACCAATGCCAAAAGGGCACACTCAGACCTAGGTCAAAGTACATGACACAGGAAATACAAAGCCTCAAACAGGAACATGAAACAACTTCAAAAGCTCAAGAAGGTATAAAAGCCCACCACTCCCTGCTCCATGTGGTCAGCTTTCCCAGAACCACGCTTCTGTCTGGCTCTGCTCTTCAGTAAACTACAACCTTCTTTCTAAAGCAGTCTCCATTTTGTTTATTCCCTGCTTGGACTGGACCTTGATGAAGATTTTTCTTTCAACAGGATTTAAAGCAGAGAAGATTTGGCTAAGTGGCTGGTTTGATCGTCAGAATGATAGCCTCGTATGTGCTTCCTTTCCCTTGGCGGAATAGAACAACTGAATGCAGTGGCCTTACCACTCCCACTTCGTCCCAGGCCTCTCACTGCAGCTGACCCACCATGGGCATTCATGGCTGTCCCTCCACCAGCACTCCTTTCCCACCACTGGTGTGCTGCAGATCCTTCAACCACCCTCATCCCTGGTGATTCTGCGGTGGGGAGGCCCGGGGTGAAGTGGGTGTGGTAAGGTCGCTGCGTTGAATTGTCCTAGACCTCTTCTCGATATGTGCTTCCTTTTCCTTGGAAAAGAGTGGATGGATAAAGAATTTCACTGCAGCTGAAGTGAAATTCTTTATCCTATCCAACCTTTTCCAAAAGTTTTGCCTGCTCTCTCCAGGTGTTCCTTGGTCTACCTGCATTTGTCACGTCCCATTTCATCTGCTTCAAATGTCAAGTATTAGCACCACCCTCCCTCCAGTCTGTCCTCCTTAGCCCTTGCCAAATTCAATTCTGTCTCATTTCTGCAGAAGTGAAATTAGTTTTTACTTAACACCATGGACAATGCAGACTGTTGGTGCCTTTTGAAGGACACGGAGGGGACTTGGAACAAATCGGGAATGGAGCCAAGCAATATTATGTGAGTGGAACTTCCTTGGATTGCAGAGTCCAGGGACTGTCAACTTTTCAAAAAAGCAAGGTCAATTTTGGCATCTTGCACAATGCCGGAGGGCTGGCCCCACTCCTATGAAATATAAATACATAAGGAATACAGCTGCATTTGATGCTTTCACTGAGCTGACAGCACCTACACCATAAATATGCAGCAGAAGAGGCATTAGTATGCAATTTTGCAAACTTCCCTCCTTTCCAACACTCAGCCACTTTTATGCAGGGCCCAGGCAATTGTTTGCTGGCAGTGTCCCCTGGCCAGATTTAATGCTCTTCTACAAACTGTCGTGCAATTTTTTAAAAAATATTTTTATTATTAAATGTTTTACAAAGCGTGTAAAAACTAACGCAAACTAGTAAAGAGCAGGCCATTTGCAGGCCCCATCCCAAATAAAGATCAGGGACAGTTGTTTGAATCAAATCAGATTCAGATCCATAAAAGATAATATTTATAGCTCGGGGTTGAACTGCGGGGTCCTTGGTGCTTGGAACACCTGATGACGCTACCTAGTATGGCAATGAAATGTCCGCAAGAAAACCACCAAGCTCAGAGAGCACCAAGGGCCTCACAGTCCTTCTCCTTCTCCTCCTTCTCCTCTTCCCTGCAAACCACACTCCCTTCTAGCAGTGATGATGTTACATAGTTGGGTCATGAAACGTCTGCAAGAAAACCACCCAGCTCAGAGAGCACCAAGGATCCCACCGATTCAAATCAGCTTTTTCATCAACTCCAAAGAGAACTGTGGAAAAATTCAATGCGAATTATGGGAAAATGTATAATTTGTTTGCGGAAAGCTAGATCAACGGCATTTGTGTGTATATGGAATGAGTAACAAAGGCAGAGATGGAGACGGTGATTGTGTTCCTACAAGACTGTAAAGGATAAACTATCTGAAGTTTGGAATATTGTGCAAATCATTAACAAGCCAACAAACCATTGTGAAGTGAGCCAAGGTTGAGTATGTGGTGTAAACTCAGCAAGAGGGAGAGAGAAAATAATATAGATGGATAACATCCATGTATATTATTTTAATGTTGGTTTTCAGTCCCTCCCCCCCACCCCAAGCACCATCAAATCAAAGTAATCCCAAGCGATGTTATATCTAGTAAATGAGAAGTATCACTCAATCATCTTTTGGGGCTTCCTATGCTTCTTTTCTGCCCTTTGCTCATTCTGATCTCACCTTTTTCCCAATTACAGTTATAATTTGGAAAGGCCATTTCGAAGGCCCTTCTTTAACGTCTTTCGACAACATTGCAGTTGTTCTTAACTGAGGCATTGTGCGCCTTAAAGACACAACACTGCTTTGCTGCATTTGCCTGTGTGGGTGTGTAGTCAGTAGCACCAAGCCAATCGATTTTGGAAATCTCCTCCCTCGACGCATCTCTTCCTAGTTTCACACTGGCAGCTGGTTCTCCCCAAAGTGATCGAAATTCTGTGTGACTCAGCACACACCCGAGTGCATTTCTGCAGGCCGAGCGGTGCAGTCAGCATCTGTGATCCAAGCTGCTCCTGCAAGCAAGGGGCTGAGATGTCACCAATGCAAATCAAGAACGACAAGAGGCTTAGCAGGCAGATTGCCTGCCCCATCTAAGGAGGCACCTTGGAAAATAGAGTTATCAAAAGATTGGCTGGAGGAGATGATTTCCTTTCTTTCTCAAAATGCCGTGCACCTATTTGGTCTCAAAGGTGCTTTTTCAAGAGGCAACAGGACTTCCTTGCTTTTCTTTGAAGACGTTTCGCTTCTCATCCAAGAAGCTTCTTCAGCTCTGGGCTGAAGAAGCTTTTTGGATGAGAAGTGAAATGTCTTCAAGGAAAAACAAGGAAGTCCTGTTGCCTCTTGAAAAAGCACCTTTGAGACAACCACGACCTGGATGACTGAGAATCTCCGTGGACAATTTTGAGTTTTCTACAAATTTGGAAGAGAATTACTCAACCCATATCAGGCCTACAGCATTTCAAGCTATGGACAGAGATATTTGAAAACTCCAGACCTGGGGAAAACGGCATGCTGTCAACGGGACAGCCAGTTTGGCATATTGGTGAAGGCACCAGCCTAGGAACCAGGAGACTTGAGTTCTTAGGCATGAAGGCTGGCTGGGTGACTTTGGGCCAATCACTAGGAGATGATGAGTTCTAGTCCTACCTTAGGCAGAAAGCCAGCTGGGTGACCATGGACCAATCACCAGGAGATGATAAGTTCTAGTCTCATCTGAGGAAAGAAACCAGCTGAGTGACCTTAGGCCAATCACCAGGAGACTGTGAGTTCTAGTCTCGCCTTAGGGACAAAGCCAGTGAGTGATCTTGGCCCAATCACTGGGAAATTGTGAGTTCTAGTCCCACCATAGGGACAAAATCAGCTTGGTGATCTTGGGCTGATCACCAAGAGACTGAGAGTTCTAGTCCCATCTCTATCTATCTATCTATCTATCTATCTATCTATCTATCTATCTATCTATCTATCTATCTATCTATCTATCTATCTATCTATCTATCTATCTATCTATCTATCTATCTATCTATCTATCATCATCTCTATCTGCCTATCTATCCTATATCTCCCTCCCTCCATCCCTCCCTCCTTCTCTCTTTCCCTCTCTCTCAAAACCCTAAGAAGGAAACAATGGCAAGCCACTTCTGAAATCTTGCCAGGAAAATTGCAGGGACTTGTCCAAGCAGTCCCCAGGAGTCAACACCGACTTGAAAGCACATTAAATAAAAAGTCAAACACCACAAAGCCAGGAAACCAAAGAAGATTATATATAAGCAGCAATTCAAACAATTGCTTCCATCTCGAGCAGGGAGGCAAGCAAGACCATTAGAGACACCCAAGGATTTCTGAAGGGCCATTGTTAATAATGCAATTATCCCTGATCCTCTACAATTCCATTCCTTTATTGCCATTGTGTTCTTCTTATGGAGTAATGCTAACTGTACAGTCTTATCTCTGGAATTTATACCATAATAAATATGCTCATTTTAAGCTGTGGCAAAAGTGTTTGCTTATTTGTTCCAACATTTCCTTAGAAATAATAAAGCAATGGAGGGCACACTCATTTCCACTTATTATAGCGTCGGGTTTTTTTCTGTCTTTTCTTGCCAGTGACAATCTGTTAAACAAAGATGAAAGAACTACACCATGCTTTTTGATTATTCTCGCTGGAAGGTTCCTCTCTGAAAATACCCCAAATATATTCAATTTCTTCTTTCCGTTATCAAGGTAATAAGAACCAAAACTAATCGCTCAGTTCAATCAACCCAGATAATTTCTCACGCTATTCAAAATGTTAATTTTTTTCCCCAGAGTAATTTTAATAAAATGGTTTATTTCTATATGCTATAAATCAATTCTGATTTTTTTTTAAAAAACATCTTAAGATTATTTAGAATTTCTTTTCCTTTATGGAATTAGCTTATGTAAAATGAACAACTTTAATCATTATTATAAACATTCCTCTGGCATCTTTTAAGTCATCAACAGAGGGAAAGCCTTTAGCTATTTATTGGTTATATGTATAATTGCATTTCAGCCAGAAGCATCTCCTATGTACAATTAGAAGCCAAATAGATGTAGAATAGAGTTAGGGAAATGAGTAGGGAATGAAAAACTCTTTTCCAGATTTTGGCAGAAGGAGATCCATGTTCTTATTTAAAGGATTGGTTTTCTCTCCAGAGATGAAAAAGGCTGTGATTTGGCACGCTTATGGGTGTTTTCTTATAATGTCATGTAAAGCCGGGTTTATAAACTGGGATTTATGGTTTAGCATGTTCTGTAAACTCACCCATGATTCAATAAGCCATGACCATATGTGAGCCCTATTAAGCTTCATATGGATCTGGTTATCACAATGAAGACATCTGGTTATCACAATGAACCAGATGATCAAACCTGGTTTAGTTTTGTTCCTGATTTGCCTGCTTTGATGTCCCAGAGAGCAGGATGAGATAAACATTGGGATAAATATTGGTTGAATGTGCTGATAAAATTTTTTTGACATGACTAGTTCAGGCATGGAACCACTGGCTGAGAAATTGATAAGACTCCCCCTTTTTAAGACACGCAAGCAGAAATGGGTAGTCACTGCTGGGGCATTTTAGCACCATATTCCATGCACCGAGTATGGAGTTGAACAGAAGTGACTTGCTAAACTCAGAGGTGGCCCAGGGTGGCTTTGGAATCTTACTTCAGTTCTAAAGAGAGGGCAAATGTGTTCCACCACATCTGGAGGCCAGGTCTGGAATGAGGATATGTATCCCATTGTCTTACTGTTCTTCTCCAGCTTCTGTAGCCTAAGGTGACAGTGTCTTACTGATTCTACAATTGAATGATTACTCAACTGGAATTATACTTTTCCTTCCCTCCCTCCTTCCTTCTTCTCTCCCTCCCTCCCTTAATATTCATCCAAGCTCATTCATTCATGCAAGCTTCCAAATCAATCTTCACAAGAACATTTCCTTCCAATGACACGAATGTGGATAGATAGCTGTGGTAGCAATCTTCCCTTCCTCTTTCACTATGTACCACCATTTCTGCCACACTCATGAAGATCTTTTTACTATTAGTGCATCCATTTACAATTAGAAGGCCATAAAGCAGCTCATTTTTGTCTATTTGATGCATGGGAACATAAAGATTCTCCAGAGACAATGCAGCAGCTCTATGGAGCATCTGCAAATAAAAAGAGAGCATTAATTGAATATTCTGTTGAAACCACCTTCAATTAGTGCCTGGATATTTTTGCATGCCGCATCCATCACGGTGGCTATTCCAGTTTTCGCACATTGGATGTTTAAGGAGCCTGTGTGGTATGAACGCTTCCAATTCGCACGCGTCATTACTCCACATGCAGCAAAATTATTTACTAATGAGGCATTAGCAACGTTCGAAGAACGGAAATCTGCAGAGACGTGGCACAGTAACAGAATGCAAAGACGGGAGGAGTGAGCAATGCTTTCGTCTGATCCCACTGTAGAAGAGTTTCTGAATGGACATCACTGCTCAGAGAAGGTGTTCTTCATTTCTGGGACACAGTTTCCAAGTTCGGTTATTGTGATGTCTCCTTAAGATGGGCAAGGTGTGGTTTTTCCATGTCTTTTGTCTGTGGAGATTCTCAATCATCCAAGTCATGGTTGTCCCAAAGGTGATGTCAATGCTGCTAACATCGAATGTTTTTGCCTGACATTATACAGTTTGTGGATGCAGACATTTACTATTTAACCTGTGTATTACTTTAGAGCCACTATTAGATAGTATGTGGGGAGGGGGGGAGTGGAAGAATGTGCTTGGGAACTAGTTAGCCATAACAATATTTCAGCAGAGCATCTTCAAAGCTGGACATAATGTGAGAAGATAAAATATGGCGCGCATTATGGAACGGGAGGGAAAGTTCACACTTTAAACTAATTGGAGAATGTGATTAATGACTGTCAAATGAGGGAGGGGAATGTGCTCAGATACTGTGGGATGAAGTAGGAGGGTTCAGATTTTGGCTTCGCTTATGTATGTGCCGAAGCTATGTTGCCATTAAAAGATTCTTAAAGGAAAACAATGCCTCAAGTTTCTTTGAAAAGCCTCTTCCTTCGGAACCATAACATCTGCTTTTCAAAAGGCACCTGGACCTTGGGTTTCCCCCCCCCCTTGAAAACGTTTCGCTTCTCATCCAAGAAGCTTCTTTAGTTCTTACTATTCAGTCCCCACCATGTAGTCAGAACTGAAGAAGCTTCTTGGATGAGAAGCAAAACATTTTCAAGGAAAAAAAGAAACAAGAAAGCCCAGTTGCCTTTTGAAAAGTACCTTTGTGTTCTCCCATTTATTGTCAAATGCCCATCCCAGTGGTGATGGCCAGGCATGATAAGTCATTGGAACTGCAGTCCAGTACTATAGCTACAACGTATATAATTAGTTAAGATGATGATGGTGCTCTTGGGACTCCAGAAACCTTAGACTCCCAGATGATCCAGGTAGCATAATTATTCAGGAACTGTAGCTCCAATATTTCTGGAACACATCAGTTGGAAAGACTAGAATAGACATTGAAATTTGGACCAAAGCAAACATTTGTTTTAGAATAAACAAGTATTATAATTCCCATGAAATTTTTAGCTTGGGACTTTCGTAGGGCCTACAGAACCTATATATACGGTACACGTTATTATTTGAACTTAGGTTAGCCCTCCCCATCTTTTCATTGCGCTGCAGTGTTTGACTTTTTGGTACTAACTTATTGATGTTTTTAGTTTATATAGTTTTTTATCTTTTGCAATTGTAAGCTGCCCAGAACTACTTTGAGGTAACATGGGTGGCCAATAAATTGCACAGATAGGTAGGTAAAGAGGTAAGGAGAGAAAGAGAGAGAGAGAGAGAGAGAGAGAGAGAGAGAGAGAGAGAGAGGATAGGTAGGTAGATAGAGATGATAGATAGCTAGATAGAAAGACAGATAGACAGACAGATATAATAGTACTTAGCAATAGCATTTAGATATATTCTGCTTCATAGTGCTTTACAGCCCTCTCTAAATGGTTTACAGAGTCAGCATATTGCCCCTCCCCAATAATCTGGGTCCTCCTTTTACCAACCTCGGAAGGATGGAAGGCTGAGTCAACTCTGAGCCGGTCAGGATCGAACTGCTGGCAGTCAGCAGAATTAGCTTGCAATACTGCATTCTAACCACTGTGCCACCATGGATAGATAAGATAGACAGACCATAAAGGACAGACCATCCCCTTCCCTTCATATCAGGCTGCAATTTTCCACGGCTGGACAAGTTATCTGGACACCAGAACAGAAAATCCCAAACCATTTCTTGGTTGCAATAAAATTGCAGTGTTAAGAAGTTTTTATCCACTTCGGCTGGGTAACTCTAAGAACAGCAGCTGCAAAAGCGATCTGCTACTGGCCCAATCGTGGCTTAAGTGTGAAGAGGAAACTAAGGGCAACTTTAAACTATTGAACTCACAAGATGCTACAATTTCTAACCTAAACCGCCAGTGGTAGAATCCGTGCAGCGCCTTCTCAAAGTGATACATGCCAAGGGTAGAGCAGATTACGGATAAAATCTGCACACAATCAGAAGCATCCCACAACAGCATCTGCAAAAGCAAGTCGAAGAATAAATTGTTGATCCCCAGCGCGCGTGCACAAACACACACACAGAGAGACATTCCTATCTCTGAACATGGAACGCCCCCTCATCAAGAGATGATGAAATTGCAATACAAACAAAACAATCCACGGGCATCTTCATTTTAAAACTATAAATAAATTGAACTCCAAATCTAATGAGAATTGTATTTTCCACGTTGCCGTGTCGTTGCGTCGCCACTGCTTTTTAACCCAGCAAGGCTCCACTTTCCAAAGGCCGGGATGCAGTTTATTAAACCATAAACCCTCTATGAGAGCGGATAATTCAAGGAGGATCCAATTGACAAAATGTGGTTAGGTCCCTGCTGCTATTATGATCTGCATAATTCTCCATTCACTTGGCTAATGAATAACAAACAGCCTCGTTACTGGCAAAACAGAGCTGGGAGAAGCACTCCGGAAGGCAAGATGGCGGAGGCAAAGCTGCTGTTGTCATGCATAGCTTTAGTTATTGATTTTGTGGGGAAAGAAACAAACATTTTTAAGGCAAAAAAAGTGGAGACTTAAAAGAGAGAGAGGGAGGGAGGGAGGGAGAGACAGAGAGAGAGAGAGAGAGAGAGAGAGAGAGATAATTTTCTGGATTAATAGAGCTCTTTAGAATAAAACAGTAAGCTCACATAGTTGTTGAATGCCTAGAAACATTTGTTTGCAAATAACAGCATTCCCCCTTTCTGGCAAGGATTATCAGTAATCCTTTGCAAATAAATAAGTAGGTCGATGTAATCATGAGGAAACTCAGTCTGAGAACAGAAATGAGGCTAAGACTTGGAATGCACAATTCATTTACAAGTTTCTAGGCTTTAAAAGGCAAAGTAGATGGCAGAGAGTTGCTCCCTAAGATATGATTTGTCTTCAGGAGTATCAATTAATTCCATATGTACCCACCTCAATCCACCAGACTCTCAGCAGTTTGACCACCAATGGGGGCAAGAATGATACAATTCAACATTCACAGCAGAAACACAAAAAATGCCTAATGCAAGGGCTATGGGTATGGCTAGTCTAGTAAAAAGAAGGACCAGGGGTGACATGATTATAGTGTTCCAATATCTGAAGAGCTGCCACAAAGAAGAGGGGGGGGGGGTCAACCTTTTTTCCAAAACAACAGAAGGCAGAACAAGAAACAACGGATGGAAGCTAATCAAGGAGAGAAGCAACCTGGAATGAAGGAGAAACTTCCTAACAGTGAGAACAATCAACCAGTGGAACAGCTTGCCTTCAGGAGTTGTGGGGGCTCCATCACTGGAGGCTTTTAAGAAAAGACTGGATAGCCACCTGTCTGAAATAATATAGGATATCCTGCTTGAGCAGGGGGTTGAACTAGAAGACCTCCAAGGTCCCTTCCAACTCTGATATTCTATGTTCTACAATGAAATACCAATTCGGAAAAACAGGAGGAAACATCACTCGTTGACCAGTGTCATCTCAGTCCCCATCAGGCCTTCAAACCAATTAGAAGGCCATTTTGGAAGATCAAAAATATGAAAGCCAATTTGATGTCCACCTTGAGGCTGTCCCATAACAGAGGCCTTCAAAAAAACAATACATCTCAGCCCACGAGTGTTCCCCTCCAACTTCACAAGTACCACAAATGGTTTCTCCTGTAATGTGAAGACCAAAGTAGTGGATCTTGCCTCAAGAAAATGCAGTTATTCGGGTGTCCTAGAGCCAAGTCATATAGGGCTTTTAAAAATTAAATACAACCTAGAAAGATATTAGGGTGTCAGTCCAAGCCCTGGAGAACCAGCAAAATGAATCTTCTGAGATGTCTTCAAAGACCATTGTAAATTCTTCACTGAAAGTGAGCATGGTTGTTAAGGCTTTGTGTCTACCTGCAGCCTAATAAACTTCCCAGAAAGTTCTTCTCTTGTTTGGTTTTCCCGATTCTATTCTACAGCCTGACAGTTTTAGTTACACTTAACTAAGAGTGTAAATATTTAAACACCCATTAATTTTGCATCCAGAATTGATTGCCAGTTTCCATCCCCATTTACTATTAAGCATGCCTGGGATTTGTTTGATTTGCTTTTCATCATGAAGCAAGTTGCTGTTATTTTAGCCCCCATTCCCACTTGATCCCTTTAGCAGTTTCCCCAGCGTTCCGTACCAAGGTCTCTCTTTTCATTAATACCCAAATTCGCCACTTCCTCATTATTATTTTTAATCACCACCACCCTATCTCGGGCGACGGTGATTTATCAAGCCTGGAGCCTGCGGCTTTGGTGTCAGCCTGACACTGTGGCGTGATGAGCCAACTCTGGACAATCAATCAGCGCTCGTGTGCAGAAGCCTTTTTGAGATAATGTTGGACAGGTTGCAATAAGCCACTCTACAGATGAGAATTTAGGATGATCCGAGATTTCCTCTCTGTTACAGAATCATCTTCTCTGCTCATCTCTGTTTCTTGGCCAAGGGAGTCAGTGTTGTCCGAAGACATTTTTCATGGTCATGTGGCCAGCATGGCTATAAGCCAAAGGTGCATGGAATGCTGTTACCTTCCCATTGAAGTGGTAGCTATTGATCTAGTCAGATTTGCATGCTTTCGAACTGCTAGGTGGGCAGGGGCTGGGGCAAATGGGTGCTCACCCCGTTGCACGCCACTCAGGTCTTGAACCCAGGCTGTCAGCTTTGCATCTTTAACCACTGAGCCATCAGCCCCCTCAAAAATCTTTAAACCTTTACATGCTTTGCAACATTCAACAAGTTCAATTCTCCCATTTCTTAAATATGCAAGGATGCAGCAATTGATCTGTATCTCAGCTCCCCTTCTGGTACTTAAGTTTATCCTGCCTGTTTCTTTTAGCCTTTCTGAACTACGCTATTTATTTATTTATCTGTTTGTATTATTTTTACAAATAACTCAAGGTAGTAAGCATATCCAAACATTTCCCTCCTCCTATTTTCCCCACAACAACAATCCTGTGAGGTGGGCTGGGCTAAGAGGAAATGGCTGGCTCAAAGTCACCCAGCTGGCTTTCACGGCTAAGGTGGGACTTGAACTCACAATCTCCCGCTTTCTAGCCTGGTGCCTTAATAACTAGACCAGGGGTAGGCAACCTTGGCTCTTTTATGACTCGTGGACTTCAACTCCCAGAATTCCTGAGCCAGCCACGCTGAGGGGAAAGGGAGAGGTTTCCAAGCTGAGCCGTGCTGGCTTAGGAATTCTGGGAGTTGAAGTCCACTAGTCATAAAAGAGCCAAGGTTGCCTACCCCTGAACTAGACTAAACTGACCCTTGCTATTGCAAGTGACTCTGGTTGATGGAGATCTGGATTTTAATCAAGAACAAAGTCTAACTCTGCTCATCCTTTCTCAGTGTCACCCACTCCCATCAACCTGTCGTTCCCACTTCATGCTCTCCATGCATAAACGCTGCCCGTTGCTACATTCATAAAGGGCTGCCAAATTCACAGCTTGTCACGGTTTCAAATTAATCTCTTTTTAATTGGTCTACTTTCCAGGCAGTGTACAATCAATAGCTCACAGCAGGATCCCCAATTCATCCTGGTAAGAAAATCCCCCGTTCCATTACCTAAGCCACCATCTTCTTCTCCAACAATTTTGTCTTCCCTTGCACTGTGCAATTTAAAACACCCGGCTGTCCTCCCGGGTGCAAAATGAAGTCATTTGTCACGTCAGGTGTCAGCCTCAAAGTGACATTTCAGATACCTTGTCATTTGTTTCCACATCTTCCGGGAGTCTCAGGCTGAAATCACTTTTAGCATAAGAAATGGTTGCTCAGACAATGTATTAAAGAGAGAGAGAGAGAGATAACAGCTTACTCTTCCCAAAAATTGTCTTTAAGGAAAAAAAAGCCACCTCCCAAAGGAATGGTAGCTAAGGAAATTTACTCATCCGGCATTCTTGGTGAGGTTCAAATCCACTCCAAGAGCTTCTAACGGTGACAACTTTCTCCATCATTCATATCGCCAAGATATATTTTCCTCTGTTTCAAAGTCACTGAAGTAATGACAGAATTGTAGAATTCCCAAAACATTTTCAAACATGCTCCTGATTTTCACACACAGCCGTCACCCTCCCCAACTTTTATCTTGGAGGACAATTTCAGCCCACGTTTTGAGGGTATTTTAACTTGATGATCAAACGGGGGTGGATTTCATAAAATCGCTCTATTTATTACAGCGCAGTGGTGTCCCAGGAATAATCTAAGTTTAGTTGTTTGGTTTTATCATTCTTTGATGAACAAGAAATTGCTTGGAAGCTTTAGCAGAAAAGCAGGCTAGCCATCATCTTAAAGACAGCGGTAAGTGCAAAATCATGTCAGGTGAGAGGCTTACAATATTTAAAAAAATGTCACAGTCAAATGATTATGGTTTGGGAAAAGATCTGATTAAAATGCACGTCTACAAATACAGACACGACACAGTCTTTGCAGGGTGGAAATGAAGAAAGCAACAGAGGAAATCAACCTTCTGCAGGTATTCTTTGACTTACGACCAGGACTGAGCCCACAATTTCTGTTGCTAAGTGAGACACTTCTTAAGTGAGTTTTGCCCCGTTTTACGACCTATCTTGCCACCGTTATTAATTCGCGGTTGTTAAGAGAATCTGGCTTCCCCATTTGACTTTGCTTAGTCAGAAGGTCACAAACGGTGATTGCGTGCAACCGTCATAAATATGAATCAGTTGCCAAGTGTTTGAATTGTGATCGTGTGACCATTTGATGCTGCAATGGTTGTAATTGTGAAAAACAGCCATAGCTCCCCTTTTTCAGTGCCATTGCAACTGAATGGTCACTAAATGAACTGTTGTTAAGTCGAGGACTACCTGTATTTTATACTTACTGAGTGCAACTCCTCCAAATGATCCTTGCTCAGAGTGCTGGGTACTATAGTGGCTAGTTTCAGTAAGAGTAAATGCTACTGGGAGAGGAGTGAGTGGTGTTTCACACTCCCAACGTGAGTAGCATTAACCCTGTCTGGAAAGGAAAATGGACCTTGACACCGCCAGGCTTCTCATGATGCTGCTGTTAAAACCCAACAAAGGTGGGCAACCGGAGAAATGAAAAAGATCATTACAAGACATTTAACAGAATAACCGAGTTGGAAGGGACCTTGGAGGTCTTCTAGCCCAACTGCCTACTTCAAGCAGGAGATCCTACCATTTCAGACAAGTGGCTGTCCAATTTCTTCTTAAAATATCCAGGAATGGAGCAACCACGAGTGCTGGAGGCAAGCCGTTCCACTTATTAATTGTTCTAACTGTCAGGAAATTTCTCCTTAGTTCTAGGTTGGTCCTCCCCTTGATTAGAACTGAATTGCTCTTCTACCGATCAGAGGAAGGAAATGAAATGGATTCTAATTTTTCACTCTAAAGCAGAGGTGGGAAAGCAAAGAGATGATCTGCAGGTAGCTAACACATCTGGAGGTAGTTTGTAGCCATGTCATCTCACCTCCTATCCTATCCTATCCTATCCTATCCTATCCTATCCTATCCTATCCTATCCTCTATTCTATTCTATTCTATTCTATTCTATTCTATTCTATTCTATTCTATTCTATTCTATTCTATTCTATTCTATTCTATTCTATTCTATTCTATTCTATTCTATTATTTCTACTCTACTCTACTCTACTCTATACTCTACTCTACTCTACTCTACTCTATTCTACCCTACTCTACTCTACCCTACCCTATACTATCAGAAGCCAGAAGACTGTGAGTCCTAGTCCCACTTTAGGAGTAAGACAGCTGGGTGATTTGGGGCCTGTCTCTCTCAGTCCAACCCACTCATAAGATTATTGTTGTGGAGAAAATAGGTGGAAGAAGGAGCATTAGGTATGTTCAACACCTTGAGTTATTTATAAAGAAATAATAAAGGTAGGAGATAGATAGATGGATGGATGGATGGATGGATGGATGGATGGATGATACATAGATAGATAGATAGATAGATAGATAGATAGATAGATAGATAGATAGATAGATAGATAGATAGATAGATAGATAGATAGATAGATAGATAGATAGATAGATAGATAGATAGATAGATAGATAGATAGATAGATAGATAGATAGATAGATAGATAAAAATATCACTTTTGCAAATGTCTGTTCAGTCCAGTTAAACTCTCCAAGTACACAAAACTGCTAATCTGCACTGGATTATGCTGTGTTTTGCTTAAAATACCCTAGGCTGGGCTTATATTACCCAATCTGTAGCTTGTGGCTTACCCTTCACACAACGTGCTAGGTCAAAATCAAACGACACAATGGCTTAATGTAATACAAAAGCAGTAAGTCCTTCAATTGAAGGGAAGGCAAAACTAGACAAGCCTCTGACCTTCACTGACCAGATGTGCGTCTTTTCCTGGGGTTTTCAGCTCTGTGTCTCTCCTCCTGCATGCAACAGTGTAGAAATCTTAGGTCTTAATATATATGTCATCCAAGCCTTAAAAAAAATGAAATTAAAAAAAAAACCCCGGAGAATCTTTTACTGACCAGCAAAGAAAAGTCCCTTCATTTCTTTTTCCCTCAGCATCTCAATTTTCACTCCCAACTGTACAGATCACTTTCAGAAGTGTGCTTATTATTGGGCTTGTTAAAAGTATCCTCTCTTATGGGAATGGAAATGTCTTTTTTTTTTTTGTTCTTTTTTGGAGAATTATGCTCAGCTTAACCTTCACCTGTTGGGAAATAAACGCAAGGGAATTTCCATATAAGATTGCACGATGTGTTCTACTGCCGCTCATAACTATAAAAAATTAAAAAGAAAGGAAGAAAGGAAGTCTCCTAATAAGATTCCTAGCAGATCTGCAGAAGTCCCCGCTTGGGAATTTTACTGGTCAGGCAGATCACTAGAGGTCCTGAAGGGAGTTTATCGGTTTTTAAGTTGTGATGTGAACAGTGAGATTTTATTTCTGATGTTTGAATAGGACTGGAGGCCTCCAGATGCTGGAGATCACATTTCGAAGGGGGACATTTTGAAGTGACCTTGTCCAAGCTTGAAAAAGCTAAGGAGAATGTCACCACAAAAGGACACCACACAGAAAAAGCAAACAAGCCTGGGAACAGAATATTTGTACCCCAGGGTTGAACTGGGGGTTTTTTGGCATCCTCTGAGCTTTGTTGTTTGTTTGTAGACATTTCATTGGCCAACTAGGTAACATCTCCAGTGCTAAAAGGGAGAGGAGGAGGAGGAGGAGGAGGAGGAGGAGGAGCTCTGGGGTTCTTGAGCTTGGTTGCTTTCTTGCAGACGTTTCACTAATAAAGGAGAATATTTGTAGCTCAAGGTTGAAATATGGGGTCCTTGGTGCTCTCTGTGCTTACTTGTTTTCGTGCAGACATTTCATTACCCTAAATAGGTAACATCATCAGTGCTAGTAAGGAGTGTGGTTTGCTGCAGGTTTATATTCTGGTGTCCTGCCTGTCTGGGTTGGGGTGGCCTTAGGGATTCTTTGGTTGGGCTGTTTACTAATGGCTCTTCGGCAGTTTCTCAATTGGGGTATTGCTTACTCGATTGTTAGTCTGAAGTTGACCTTGCAGTTAATCTATGCTGAGTGCTGATTACTGGTGGGGAGGTGCTGGGGTCTTTTTCTCTTTTGGGTTGGTTGATTCTCTCTTTTGCATAGTCTATAGATGTTGTTAATGTCTATGTGTCTGTGGATGGCTGATTTGTCAGAGTGCCAGGTTTCTAGAAATTCCCCAGCATTTTTAGATTTGGCCTGGTCTAGGATTGTCACATTTTCCCAATCGAAACTATGGTTAAATCTGTCTATAAACCTGTGAAATTAAAAGAATTTTCGTCATGCCTTTTGACTGCCAGTTGGAGTTCAGGGATGGGTTCATGGAGACGTTTCACTACCCAACCAAATAACATCATCAGTGCTAGTAGGGAGTGGGGTCACCTAGTTACTCAGCTGAGGATTAGCTGCGTAACAGATGGAGATCCACAGTTGACAAACCAGGTAGATGATTAAAGTTGAACCCAGAGAAAGCCAAGATTACAGTGTGAACTATTCATGTTCAAAGCCCTTCCCCAACTTTCATCTTGGATGACAAAATTGAGGGTATTTTAAATTGATGATCAAATAGGGATGGATTTCAAAGTGTTTCTGTATTTCTGTAAAACTTGGGATTCCCCTAAAAGTTCTGCTCACAACCGGGACGTTTGCTAGAGCAGAATTTGCTAAAAAAACCAATTTCAGCACAACATGAGCAGAAACCTCTTTGAATGTTAACAACTGTTGAGCCGTGGAAGGACCTGCCTCAGGTGATTAAGGTGATGGACACACTTTAGTGGAAATATGAAGCTGAGGATGAAGGCAAGTAGAAGGCCACCAGGGATAGAGCAGAAGTAGGTAATCAATTTCAGACCACAATCATACCTCACCCCCAGATTAGCTAAAGGCATGACTTCAATCTTCAGTGAGGTGTTAGGATGCTAACAAGGCAAATACTGTTTTGGGGTGCATGAAAGGGAGCCCCACCAGACTCTTCCCTGGGAGCCACTTTGGTGTACTGCCGTGGTGAAGGTCACTGGAGAAAGCAATTTGGAAGAGTTTGAAAAGGAAACCAGGCCACCAAGACCACGGTGGCTGGACACCATCAAAGCTGACCACAGGCAGAGCGTAAAACAACTGAAATTTAAATTTTTGAGGAGAGACAGGGCCCACAGAATCGCCAAGTTGGACTCAACAGAATGGATAATGTCATCATCAGTGGTGATGGCATCACTCTAAGAATGGGGGGGGTGGAGGGGACCGGGGGGGGGCATGAATTCTAGTCCTGCTTTAGGCACAAAGCCAGCTGGGTGACCTTGGATCCGTCCCTCTCTCTCTCAGTCCTAGGAAGCAGTCAATGGCAAACCACTTCTATTAACACCTGGCCAAGAAAACTGCAGGCAGGCAGGCAAGTCCTCCCTACTCCTGGCATGCTGTTATTATGGGATAGAGCCAGTCATTGCCATCTTTCTTTGAGTAAAAATTCAAACTGGAGGCCTCTATGGAGATTCTCAACCACGGCTGTCCCAAAGGTGCTTTTTCCAAAAAGGCAACTTTCTTGGGGTGTTTTTTTTTTCCTGTGAAAACGTTTTGCTTCTCATCCAATAAACTTTATATGAAATAGAAACAATAGGAGTAGTAGTAGAGTAGAATAGAATAGAATAGAATAGGAGTAGAAATAGAGTAGAAATAGAATAGAATAAGAGTAGAAATAGAATAGAATAGAATAGAATAAGAGTAGAAATAGAGTAGAAATAGAATAGAATAGGAGTAGAAAGAGAAATAGAGTAGAATAGAAAGAGTAGAAATAGAATAGAATAGAATAGAATAGAATAGAATAGAATAAGAGTAGAAATAGAAATAGAGTAGAATAGAATAGAAAGAGTAGAAATAGAATAGAATAGAATAAGAGTAGTAATAGAGTAGAAATAGAATAGAATAGAATAAGAGTAGTAATAGAGTAGTAATAGAGTAGAAATAGAATAGAATAGAATAGAATAGAATAGAATAGAATAGAATAGAATAGAATAGAATAGAATAGAATAGAATAGAATAGAATAGAATAGAATAGAATAGAATAGAATAGAATAGAATAACAGAGCTGGAAGGGACCTTGGAGGTCGTCTAGTCCAGAGGTCCCCAACCTTTGGGGCACCAGGGACCGGTTCCCTGGAGAAAGGTTTTTCCACGCCCGGAGAGTGCGTGGTTTTGTGTGCTACCTGCATCCCGTGGATGGGGCTTTGCTTGCTTGTGCAGCCCGGTTGCTGGCATGCCCAGTACTGGTCCATGGACCGGGGGTTGGGGACTTCTGTTCTAGTCCTACCCCACCCACCCTCCTCAGGTAGGAAACCCTATACCATTTCAGACAAACCTCCAGTGTTGGAGCACTCACAACGTCTGGAGGCCAGTCGTTCCACTGCTTAATTGTTCTCACTGTCAGGAAATTTCTCCTGAGTTCTAGCTTGCTTCTCTCCTTGATTACTTTCCATCAGTTGCTTCTTGTCCTGCCCTCAGGTGCTTCTCCAAGAAAGTCCAGTTGACTTTTTTTTTTGGGGGGGGGGGGGGAAGCACCTTCGAGACCGCAATTTAGGAGCTCGAGGGCAGAAGAAGCCCGGCCAGAAGCGGCGATCCAACCAAGCCCACGCCGCTTGGGCGGCGCAGAGCCTCGATCGCCAGGTGGCACTGCGATTCCCCGACGCGCCCCGGCGCGCTTCCCTCTTGGCAGCTCTTTAGCGGCCCGGGGAAGGGCCGGCCAGGCCAGCCGGGGGTGCAAAGCTCCAGCAAAACGCCCGGCAGGCTTGCAAAGAAAAGGCCGGGCGACGGGTGGAGGAGATCGCCAAGAGCTTTGGGGCGTGGGGTGGGGTGGGGTGGCGTGGGGGTGGGCGAGCGGGTGGCGCGCGCGAGCCGCAGGGGGAGATGCGATGACGCGCGCGCGTGGGAGGAGCGGGCCAAAAGCGTCAGCAAGCGGGGCCCCCCCTCCTCCTCGCTTTGCAAACGGGACGCTCGTGGGCTGAGTTGAGCTGATTCGCCAGTCGCGTTTTTGCTGATTTTCTTTCCTCCCCCCCCCCACTTTTTTTTTTTTTTTGCATTTTGCATTGCTGCCCTTGGAGAGAGGCGGATGCCGTGCGGCCTCTTGGAAAAAAAACAAAACAAAAACCCAAGAGAATTTATTTGCATTTACTTACTTACTTACTTATTTACTAAAAGAGGGCTGAGCGCCCCCCCGCCTTGCTTTTTTCCCCGGTTTTAAATTGGCTTTCGTTCGGCTTTTCCGATTGCAAGGCAAGCTGCTTGTTAAGGGACCGGGCTTTGAACCCGGGCGTGCAAAATGGCACGACTGGAAGACCCCTTGTGTAGACTTAAGCAAGAGAGGTGGGCGGATGGTTTTTTTTTTAATGAGTGCATCCCTAACCGTGAGTGCCAAAGCCACCTATGGGGAGCCATCCTGTTATTTTCAAAGCAATAGAGCCTAATTTTAAGGTTAAGGTCCAAAGAAGATGCTAAGGATGCCAGAGCAAGGTGTGGGGCTGGGCGATCTGGCCGGCAGTAGGAAGCTGATGGCCTTAGGGGCTCTAGTGGGCTGGTTGCTGGTGGTCCACTTGCTGGTCAATGTTTGGTTGCTCTGCATCTTATCAGGCTTCTTGGCCTTACTGGGGGGCTGGTTGGGTTCCCAAATGATGGTGGGCACCAGCCACAAAATTCACCTGGAGAGGTTTCTTCCCCTCGAAAGCTGCCCCCCGAATCCCAAAGCAGAGAGGGAGTTGAATGAAGAGATCCGGAATATTATTCAAAAGATCATTCGGGATTTTGTATCTTCCTGGTACCGGTCTGTGAGCCACGAGCAGAACTTTGAGAAGGAGGTTGAAAAAGCAATGCTGGGCTTGGCTCTGGAGCTGAAAAGGAGGATGCTTCTGGTGGACAAGACGGCCTTGACCCCAAAGGTGTTCCTCCTGGCAGGGTGCCACCTGCAGGCCTACAAGAAGGTCCAGGAGAAACAGAAGGAAGCAGAAAGCCTTGGAGACCCTTCCGAGGAGGCCAGTAGACTGTGGCAAGCCTACTGTGAATTCTCAGAACCTCATTTGGCTGTTCAAAGTCCTACGCACCAGGTGGAGTATACTAGGCGCACGGTGGACTTGCTGCTACGTGTCTTGGTGCCCGAGCCCCATCTGGAAAGCAGGACTGGGCGCTTTGTGGTGGTGGAGCTCGTGACTTGCAACGTGCTGATGCCTCTGATTAACAAAATGGCGGATCCCGACTGGCTCAACCAGCTGTGGGTTGACCTTTTCTCCAGGAAGGCCACCGGCACCACCGAGGTAGTGGAGACTTCCCCAGAAGTATCGCCCGCCTCCTCAAGCCAGCCCACGGTGCCCAGTGTTTTGCCCCCGGTCCTTCAGCCAGAAATGGCTACGGAGGGTGATAACACCCTGCCGAGGGATTTTGAGCCTTTCAACAGGAACCTGGTCGATAGTTTGGAGAACTTCTTGGTGGAGGGAAAGGAACCAGTTGACCGAGCGCTGAGCACTCCCATGAATGAGAAAGATAATGGTAGCATGGCTGCACCCCTACTTCACCCTGGTACCCTCGGGTCCTTCTTCCCCAGTGGAGACTTGGAAGTTGAGTCCCCCATGTCTGATGCAGGGAAAGACTCTAGCTCCCTGATTGTTGTGTCCGCAGAAGAACTCTTTGCTAGCTCCCTTCTTGATTTGGAAGGGCCTGTTGAGGTGGATGCAGAAGACACTTTGGGTGAGAAAGACAGGTGCTCAGAGGATATTGCTGAGGGCTTCACCTCTGAAGCCAACCTCCAGGCCACCTGCCTCGGCCCATGTCCTGACATCCACATAGAGCCAGTTGCTGAAGACCCCTTAGCTTCTTTGACTGCTCTTTTGGAGGATCCGGAAAAGACTTTCTTGAGACGGCCATCCTACCTGGTGAAAGAGTTGGAGCCACCTGGAAGCTTGGCACACAGCCCTCAAGATCTGCCAAGTCTGCTTTCTTCCTCCCCCACTGCCCCTATGGGCACCTTCAGCTTTGAGCCACTCAGTCCTGATGGTCCTGTCATCATTCAGAATCTGCGTATCACTGGAACAATCACTGCTCGGGAGCATAGTGGGACAGGATTCCATCCTTACACCTTGTACACTGTGAAGGTAATCCTGGTTTCTTTCCTTCCTTCCTTCCTTCCTTCCTTCCTTCCTTCCTTCCTTCCTTCCTTCCTCCCTCCCTCCCTCCCTCCCTCCCTCCTTCCCTCCTTCCGTTTTTCCTCCCTCCCTCCATTTTTTACTTCCTTCCTTCCACCCTCCCTTCCACCCTCCCTCCTTCCGTTTTTCCTCCCTCCATTTTTTACTTCCTTCCTTCCACCCTCCCTTCCATCCTCCCTCCTTCCCTCCTTCCGTTTTTCCTCCCTCCCTCCATTTTTTACTTCCTTCCTTCCACCCTCCCTTCCACCCTCCCTCCCTCCTTCCGTTTTTCCTTCCACCATTTTTTCCTTCCTCCCCTTCCTCCCTCCCAAACAAATCAATAGGATACATGCTTGAAAATCTTCCTTTTTCATCAACAAAAAAACAGAAGCTAAACAGCCAACCAGCAGTGTTACTTGTCACCCATCCCAAACATCTGAGATGACCCTTCCGAAATGCCAACAGAATCGGCCCATCTCTTGAAGTCAAGTCAAGCTTTAGACCAGGGGTCTTCAAACTTGGCCCTTTTATGACTTGTGGAATTCAACTCCCAGAATTCCTCAGCTAGGCACGCTGGCTGAGGAATTCTGGGAGATGAAGTCCACAAGTCATAAAAGGGCCAAGTTTGAAGACCCCTGCTTTAGACCATTGTACACGGTTTAGTTTGGCAAATAGTCAGGTCCTTCCTCACTGATGGTGTTTTTCTTCTTCCCCGTAGTATGAGACAACATTAGAGAGTGATAGCACTAACAGCCTCCAGCAAGTGGCATACCATACCGTGAACCGAAGGTACCGCGAGTTCTTGAACCTACAAACCAGGCTGGAAGAGAAACCAGATCTACGGAAGTTCATAAAAAGTTAGTCCTGAATTCCTTTTCTGTAGAATCTTGTTATAGGCAAAGTTCGGGTTAATTAAGTTAATGTAGAATGTCTTGTCTTGTTTTTTGTTTTTTTTCCCCTCTTCCCCTTTTCTATCCCCTGGCGATTATCATTGATCGTTTATTTATTTCATATGGCGTAGCAACAGGGTGCATAAAACAACATATAAAATGTGTATTAAAATACACATAGTTTATATTTTGATGCACGTTATGGTTAAGTAGGGGACAACAATTTAAATGAACCATCTGCAAAATGTCTGGATATATTGTCCTTGGCATAGGCCAGTGGTGGCAAACCTATGGCACGCGTGCCAGAGGCGGCACTCAGAGCCCTCTCTGTGGGCACGCGTGCCATGCCCTGGAGATGGTGAGGGACTGGCCCCCGCCGCCCTGGCCCCGCCCACCCAGTCTGCCATGACCACCGCAGCCACGCCCACCCGGCACCTTGTGATAAATAAGTGGGTTTTGGGTTGCAATTTGGGCACTGGGTCTCTAAAAGGTTCGCCATCACTGGCATAGGCAACTTTGAGGAACAAACTTATTGTCAGACAAATGGAAAAAAAGCAGATAAAGGCATAGTTAGGCTAGCTCTACACCTAATCTCTTTTCACACGCTCTGCTTTAGTTTGAAGCACAGTTCTCTGGGGCACTTAATCCAATAATGTTGACTTTTCTGACATAGTATGCTAAGCCTTGATCATCTTTCTGACATTAACCCTAATTGGGCAGGTTCTCACAATCTTCTCGACATGCTTTACAGCTCACATGGGTCAAATTAATAGAACGTAGATAGCAGAAATCACCGATCAAACAACAAATCATATTATGGCCTAGGGCAAGGTTTCTCAACCTTAGCAACTAGAAGATGTGTGGATTTCAGCTCCCAGAATTCCCCGGCTGGCTGGGGAATTCTGGGAGTTAAAATCCACACGTCTTCAAGTTGCCAAAGTTGAGAAACCCTAGCCTAATATGATGTAAAACCAACTGGAAAATGCTGGGTTTTATTGCAAGCAATTTGGAAATCTATATTTTAATCATGAATGATGAGCTAGTATGATTTAACGTTGCAGTAAAATTACTCTTTGTTTTTTTAAAAAAACATGGCAGACATAAAAGGTCCAAAAAAACTGTTTCCGGATCTTCCATTTGGTAACATGGACACAGAGAAAGTTGAAGCCAGAAAAAGTCTCTTGGAATCGTTCTTGAAGGTCAGGATTTCTTCCTGCTATTCATTTAAATCTGGCCTGGTTTTATTGTCATTTTTAAATATTCACGTAAAAATACCTCATGAAAATAAAAGGAATAGCAGCCAATGCAGATGTGATCCTCCCTCTTTTACTTTTTCTTGTCTACTTCAGCACTCCCCTTGCCTCAAAATGTTGAATGCGGCCCTCTGCTCTTAATTATGACCCACCTCTGTCCTAAACCTCTGGTGGGAATGTGTCAAGGATGAAACTTTGGCAGCTACGTGCTTCTGTGTTTCATCTTGCCTTTAGATTAAGGGGCGGGGGGAATGTTATTTTCAAGTGGGTTAAATGGAGAAACGAAACCTCTTCGATTCAGCTGAAGACCGTGGGAGCCTGAAGCCTTGTCAAGGGACACCAGAACAGGTGTGGATTTGAAGCAGACGGTTCCCATAACAAAGTGAACTTGTTGATATGAATTACGTAAAATGTTGGGGGATTTGGCTGGGGAAATGATTGTTTAAGTCTATGAATTGGTGTGGGAACCTCAGAGTTAGTTTTGCTTCGACAAAACCATGCAGTGTGTTCAATAAACGGTAAGATTTTCGGAAATGGAATCAAACTGGAGTTTTATTTGGATTCCCCAGCTGGATGTTGACAGAATGTTTCTTTGCTTCACTGCTTGTCTACTTGCCCGTTGCAGCAACTATGCGCAATTCCTGAAATCGCCAATAGCGAAGAAATGCAAGAATTCCTGGCCTTGAACACGGACGCAAGGATTGCCTTTGTCAAAAAACCATTTGTGGTCTCCAGGATTGATAAGGTAATGCGTTTGATGTTGTTACACTCCTATACATGATTAAACCAAACCAATAAGCTAGCTTCAAGCCACTTCCTCCAATAGCTCTTAATACCTGGTGGGTATTTGAGGATTGTCCAGGTCCATTTCATTCTCTGGGACCTGATGGACATCAGATTGCCTATCCGTAATTACTTCTTTAACTTCTTGTAAGATATCACATTCATGATACCAGTTATGGCAGAGGTCCCCAACCTTTTGGGCATCAGGAACCAGTTCTGTGGAGAAAGGTTTTTCCACGGACTGGAGAGTGTGTGGTTTTGTGTGCTGCCTGCATCCCACGGATGGGGCTTTGCTTGTTTGTGCGGACCGGTTGCTGGCAAGCTGCGGCCTGGTACCGGTCCACGGACCGGGGTTTGGGGACCCCTGAGTTATGGCATCTGGTCACCTGGTCTTCTGATGACCTCTTTCATTGTCTTTGAGGTTTCAAGCAACAATTCAAAGATTCTTTTTCTATATTATTTATTCAAAATACTTAAACTTAACTTCCACCGTGAATGCTTCCAATGACCTATCTTGTTTAGCTCCATCAGGTGTCGACTAATTTATTCTTGCTGTCCCAAGGATGCTCTCTCTTTTATAATACTTTTATTAAATTATTAGATCTGTATTATAGAGGTAAAACTAATATAATTTAAAAAGTATGAAGATGTATAAAATTTGTTTTTAAAAAAATTAAGTGCAGAAAACAAAGAACCTCCAAATTGATTTAAGAACTAAGGTTTGGTTGAACCTTGAGTTTATAAAAAGTTAAATTAATGGCTGAACGGAATCCCACTTTTTGCAAGTCATCACAAAAACGTCACGTTACTACCGTGTAATCACAAAAAATAACAGTAGCAACAGAAAACAGCTGTCCAGAATACATATAGGCGATCTCAAGATCTCTCCTTTCTCCAGAGAGATTTCCGTGATACAGATCCACCATCCATCTGTCGTTTTGCACCGTAATTTCTGCTCTCTGCAGGACGTCAGTTTGCCATTTCCTCACCGGAAGTCTCCCCTGTCCAAGATACTCTCAACACTGCAGTCCTCGACTCACAACAGTTCATTTAGTGACCGTTCGAAGTTACAACAGCACTGAAAAAAGTGACGTATGACAACCACTGCAGCATCCCCCTGGTCACGTGATCAAAATTCAGATGCTTGGCAATTGACTCATATTTATGACAGTTGCTGTGTCACATGATCTCCTTGGGCGACCTCCTGACAAGCAAAATCAAGGGGGAAGCCAGATTCACTTAACAACCGTGTTACTAACTTAATAACTCCAGGGATTCACTTAAGAACCGGGGCAATGAAAGTCGTAAAATGGGGCAAAGTTTAACAACTGTCTCAGTTAACAACAGAAATTTTGGGCTGTGGTCCTATGTCGAGGAGCGCCTGCATTGCCTTTTAGGTCAGCGAAGGTTTCCTTTTATTGCAGATTGTAATGAACGCCATTGTGGATACATTAAAAACGGCATTCCCCAGATCTGAGCCACAGAGTCCCACAGAAGAACTGAGTGAGGCAGAAGTAGACGGGAAACAGCAAAGCGATGGAAAGAAAACCAGTAGGTAAGAGTTCCTGTTGAGCTCGAATGTGCAAATCCATAGTAGCAACCCCATTTCTGCAGCCTGAAGTCATACTGCCACGAATATCTTTATTGGGTTCTCTTAGGGCAGGGGTGTCAAACTCGCGACGTCGCGCAACGTATCGGGACGGTTTTGCCATTGCCGGCAATGGGGTGGGCGCGGCTTCTGGATGACGCGTCCGGCCTGCGGGCCGGCAGTTTGACACCCCTGCCTTAGGGAATAAACTCTCCGTGCCTGCAAAAGTTAATCCGTGCAAGTTCATATCTTGACATGGGTCTAGTCCTGCTGGTATTCTTCAGAAATTATCAGGTCCAAGCAAGGGCAGAAATACTTCATGCTGTCCTTCAGGATTAGCTGTTTAATTATTCTGGGTCTTTAGTAGTGATTACTGCTAATCGTGTTGGAATTATTGAGTTGACTACTAAACTTTTGCTGGACTTGAGGGAACTGTACTGCTCGGATTCTTATCTGTATTCCCCTCCCCCCTCCGGAAGAGATCTGATTTCAGTAAAGGGGTCAAGTGGGGGTGGGGGAGGAAATAATTGGGTTTTCAAAATCTTGGCTGGACATGACATTCCTAAGCGGTGAACAGACTTTTTGCTTTGTCTTAAGAAATCCCTTAGGGTGTTTGAGAGAGAGGACGTTCCCAAATTGGTGTTTTCTAGTTTGATTGTGTGAACGTGCAGCGTCCCACTGGAGACTCTGCGGTTTGCTTTCCCCTGCTCGGTGTGTTGTCCACTTTTGCTTTAAAATGGTCCATTGGAAGGGCGCCTAATGTAGATGTACATTAGATTCTGCCCAATGTGAGGACCTGCCCCAGTTGGTCCCCCAGGCAAGTAAAACTCTTGACTCCGTTGAGATTAATCAAAAGAACTTGTACATCAGAGATAGCAACAACAATAGCACTTAGATTTATGTACCGCTTCACAGTGCTTTACAGCCCTCTCTAAGCGATTTACACTGTTAGCATCTTGCCCCTAACAATCCGAGTCCTCATTTTACCGACCTCAGAAGGATGGAAGGCCGAGTCAACCTTGAGCCGGTCAGGATCGAACTCCTGGGGTTGAGCAGTGAGTTAGCCTGTAGTACTGCGTTGTAACCACTAGGCTACCGCGGCTCTCATGGATAGTGGATGCAGAGAAGTCAGGCGGAATCTGAAGGTCCCACTCAAAGCGCAAGTAACAGTCTTACAAGTCTGAATGCGCTTTGTTCTCCCTTCCTTCCAAGACAGGTATACAGGGTAGTCCTTGACTTACGTCTATAACTGAGCCTAAAATTACGGTCATAAGTCACCTACAGTTGTAAGTCAAGGCATCGATGTGACCGGACGTAATTTTCTGCCCTTCTTCGCAATGCTTGCTAAACAAACTCATTCATTTGAAGGAGTCCTTTTTTGTTGTTGTTGTTGTTGAAAAAATGCCAGAAACCAAAAGCCATCATGAATCCTCACACGATCATAGACTGCAGCGAGGAGTAATAAAGCTGACCCACCGGACATATCATGTGGCCACAACGGGGCGGCATGACCATTTATGATGGCTGATGGTGGCTTGTGGACAGTAAAACACCCAAACTTCAAACGGTCCTAAAAAGACTGGCCATTAAGCGAGGACTACCTGTATGCAACCAGTGTGTGCTTCCCAGTGCACACACAAGCGCAACACGAGGGCAGAAGAGAAACAGGCACGAAGATGCAACTTGTTTGCTTAAATGCAGATGCTTCCTAAAGTAGCAGCTTCTGGTATAGACCTTGGAAAGGATTTGCGAAGCCACACACGGCGTGTTTTCTCTCACTTGCTGACAGTGACGTGCTATTGACATTTTTTTTGCAACTGCTGATAATCACAGGAATTCTTGTGGAGTGGCCAGCCGTTGGAAGCAACCCATCCATGGGAGTGATCGAGCTCCTCAGATTAAATGAATGAATACTGTGTTTTCCTGCCTCTCTTTTCGCAGGCCTAAGCTGAAATTCCCATCTGGCAAAATGCTGAATGTGACCGGAACGCAGGAGAAGATTTTATATTCTTTCAGGGAAGGCACGAAGGTAAGTCTGTTTTCCAAGGCCGAGAAGTGTTGAAGGAAAACTTCCAATAGTTAGCAGAAAGAGGCGTTTCTCCGTTTTGTTCCAATCCTCCTCTTCTTCTAGGTCTCCGAATTCCTCTCCCTGGCAAGGATGGAGTCCTTTATTCAGAACCAGGAGAGGTTGATGGAGGCCATGTCCAGCGAAGGTCCAGAGAGAGAGGGGGAGGAAGAAGCTCCCTCAGATTTGAATCCAACGCCTGTAGAGATGCTACAGCAAACAGCAGATGAGGAGACAAATTCTGGTATGTCCTCTCCAGCTCCAAAATTTGCTTCCTTCTGTTCCTGTTTGCTTCATAGGCTGCTTTTTTGTAGGGCGTATTGCAAATTTCAACTCCACCATTAACATCCGACGTGTTGTTAGAAGCACAGGTTAAAGATGGTTGGAAACTGCGGTCCTTACAGACCTGAAAAACGCTCAGTTGGGGAGCTAAATGACCCCTGCTGTGGCAAACATTTTGTGACCTGGCAAAACGAACCCTCGTGGCAGCCATTTTGTCAAAGTGTACCACACATACTCAACAGTACCAGATGGGCCCATCAACCCCATATAATTGGAACTCTTTGAAGTGGACAGCACTGACCTATACAGATTGATTGATGGCTCATTAAAAGACACCTTTTTGCCTATTCTGTCATGAGAGGTCCTCAATTTCGAAGGCTAAAATAGAGCTTTTGAAATAGAAATGGTCTCCATTGCCAAATCTGTAATTGACCACAAGGTGGCAGCAGAATAGCATGAATTTGAAATAAATCCTCATGAATAAGTACTGAGGGTTTAAACCAGTACCGAATTAAGGACCAGCTTGCAATAATCTATTAAAGGCTTTTCCTACCCACCAAATTCTTGGGATGCAAACGATTGCCTGTACTGAATTTATGGGCTGGGGAAAGGTAAAGAGGCATGGAAGCTGAGGATTGGATGGGACGGGACGGGACGGAATGAAACAGAACAGAATAGAATAGAATAATGACAGAATAGAATAATGGAATGGAATGGAATGGAATGGAATGGAATGGAATGGAATGGAATGGAATAGAATAGAATAGAATAGAATAGAATAGAATAGAATAGAATAGAATAGAATAGAATAGAATAGAATAGAATAGAATAGAATAGAATAGAATAGAATACACAGAGTTGGAAGGGATCTTGTAGGTCATCTAGTCCAACCGCTCACCCAAAAAGCAGGAGACCCTACACCATTTCTGACAGATGGCAGTCCAGTCTCTTCTTGACAGGTTGTGTACGGACTACCTTGGGATGTCATCTCTAGAGATGAGAAAGCTTGGAAAGAAATGAAGCCCCTCCGTTCTTACTCCCTGGAGATCTCTTTATAGCAGGCCTGGAAATCAAATCAGTTATTTCCTGATCTTCTGAATGCCTGTGGCTTCTCACATTGCAGCGCACCACAGTTCTTAGATGGTTCCCGCATATAAGTAATGATTAAAGCCGAAGCTGCTGAGCTCTGAGATCAGCCAAGGTTGGCTACAGCTAATCCTTGAGTTACAACTCTAATGGAGCCTGCCCATTACCTTTGCAGCTTGTGGCGGTGGTTAAGTGAGGTGCCCACATGATTGTCTTGCTTAATGACCCCATCCCTGCTCTCCCTGGTGCGGTCATTAAACAATGGCAATGGCAGCATGTAATACTTGCACAAGCAGAAGAAAAAACGATGAATCTTAAGTCTGTAGGCTGAGTGAGGCCTACTGTCTGGATTCTCCTTAAAGTTTTGTTTTTATTCTGCAAATAACTGCTTGATTAACCATTTTCTCCCTTGCTGACTGATTTGTTTTACTGCCTTTAAGAAGGCACAGTAATACCATGGTAATCTTGTGGCTAATCTGGATTAAGCCAAGGGGAATTGGCACGTCTTGTTCTTTAAGGAGGGATAAAAGCTATTTTTACACTTTTTTAAATCCCGCCTTTTATTATTTTTATAAATAACTCAAGGTGGTGAGTATGCCCAACACTCTTTCCTCCTTCTACCTTCCCCACAATAAGAATCCTGTGGGATTCCCAAGAATCCTTTGGGATGAGAGAGAGTGACTGGGTGAAAGTCACCCAGCCTCCTTTAGTGCCTAAGATGGAACTAGAACTCACAGTCTCCTGGTGATTGGTCCAAAGTCACCCAGCCAGCTTTCAGGCCTTAAACTAGAACTCCTCTTGATTGGCTTTGGGTCATCCAGCCTGCCTTTGTGTCTAAGGTAAGACTAGAATTCACAGTCTCTTGATGATTGGTCCAAAGTCACCCAGGCGGCTTTCATGCCCAAAGCAGGACTAGAACTCACAGTCTCCTGGTTTTGGGCCTAATGCCTTCACTAGTACACCAAGCTTAATGGTTAAGTGCATACTTTTCGTGGTGATGTGATCTTTAGTATCTCAACTGAACTTAGGAAAAAAATGAATGGACAATAGTGAAGTGGTAAACCTGGTGTAAAAGCTTCTTATGTTTGCAGGACCAGAGACTTTGCTGGCAGATATCGTTCTGGACCTTCTTTGTCTGATCATGGTAGACCAGTGGAGTTGGCTATGGTCAGAGAACATGCAGAAGATCCTACAGCTGCTCTTTGGGACATTGATCCAAAGGTAAGGTTTTAGTCTGCAACCAGAATTGCACAGTTGCTCTTGATGCGGGTGTCAAGCACACCATGGTTTTGAGTTGATTCCAGAAAATGGAGGCCCCAACAGGAAAAGGTTGTTTTCTTAAATTATCACCTGCCTTCCCAGTGCCTGGAAGTTTTCCAGAGATGGTCTTTCAATGATCTTCAATGATAAGAGCCCTGGGGGCGCAGTGGTTGGAATGTAGTACTGCAGGCTAATTCTGCCGACTGCCAGCAGTTCAGTCCTGACTGGCTCAAGGTTGACTCAACCTTCCATCCTTCCCAAGGTCAGTAAAATAAGGACGCAGATTGTTGGGGCAAATATGCTGACTCTGTAAACCGCTTAGGGAGGGCTGTAAAGCACTGTGAAGTGATATATAAGTCGAAGTGCTATTGCTATCCTTCCTTCCTTCCTTCCTTCCTTCCTTCCTTCCTTCCTTCCTTCCTTCCTTCCTTCCTTCCTTTCTTTCTTTCTTTCTTTTTTTCTTTCTTTCTTTCTTTCTTTCTTTCTTTTTCTTTCTTTCTTCTTTCCTTCCTCCCTCCCTCCCTCCCATGGTGGCGCAGTGGTTAGAATGCAGTATTGCAGGCTGACTCTGCCCACCTGCTAGCAGTTCGATCCTGACCAGCTTAAGGTTGACTCAGCCTTCCATCCTTCCGAGGTCGGTAAAATGAGGACCCAGATTGTTGGGGGCAAGATGCCGACTCTGTAAACCACTTAGAGAAGGCTGTAAAGGATGCGAAGCGGTATATAAGTCTAAGTGCTATTGCTATCTCCTACCTAATTCTTTCTCACTCCTAAAAGAAGTTGCCCACCAGGTCCAAAAACACTGTCCAGAATAAGTATCCCCCAACTGGAACGGACTTAAGCATACCAACAGAAGCACGTGCTTGTTAGCTGACCAGCTCAGTGGCGACGTGGATGTTGAATTTTTGCTGATGGTCTGTCCTTCTCCCCCCCGCCCCACCCCCTCCCCTCCTTCCCCTATAAGCGTCAGCCCCAAAGGACAGCTGTCTGGGGTACGAAGGACATCATACTCACCGTCTGGCTGATTTCAGCTATTTGAGGCAAAGGTTGCCAAAAAATGTTGAGGTCAAGGGGATGCTAATAGGTACAAGCCTGCTGATTTTCTTTTTAAAGACAAGCAGGTCAGGAAGAATGAGGGCGTCTCTGAAAATGAGCTTTTAAAAATGGAGCGAACAAGCGGGAAGCCGATACCCTTGAGAGAAGATGCTTGGAGCACGAGGACGTTCAGGGGAATGTCATACCTCACTCGAATGCTGGACTGTCACCAGCCCGGGGCAGCTCTGATAAAGATGTATGCTTCTTGGAAGAGAGGAGGAAGACATGGAAGCGAGTCCCAACCAAGCGGGCTTGCAAAACGTTCCCCCGCACAACAGTGGCAACTTATAAAATAAAATAAAAAGTGGTAGTTTTGGGCCTCCGGTTTTGGTCCGGGTTCAGCTGTTGTAGACCACAAGGCTAGAAGTAGTGTGCAAAATGGAAGGGCTTCACGTCCCCTCCTAGTATTTTTTCTTTCTTTCTTTCTTTCTTTCTTTCTTTCTTTCTTTCTTTCTTTCTTTCTTTCTTTCTTTCTTTCTTTCTTTCTTTCTTTCTTTCTTTTGTCTCCTTCTCTTGTTTTCTTTTTCTTGGATACGTGGTCCTCGGCTTACGACCAGAATTGTGCCCAACGTTTCTGCCGCTAAGCGAGACATCCCTTAAGTGAGTTTTGCCCCATTGGATGACCTCCCTCCCCTTGCTACATGCTTTTAGGGGAATTGCTGCAGTTGTTAAGTTGTTCAGTGAATCTGGCTTTCCCACTGACGTTGCAAAAGCGGATCACCTGACCCCGGGACGCTGCAACCATCATATATGTGAGACGGGTGACAAGCAGCTGAATTTTGATCACGCGACCACGAGGATGCTGCAGCAGTCGTAATTGCGAAAATGGTCATAAGTCGCTTTTTTCCGTGCCGTTGTAACGTCAAATGGTTACCGAAAGAATTTTGTGTGGTAAGTCAAGGACTACCGATAAACCCAGAATCCCAGTTAGGGCAAGAAGATAGTAAGGCAGAAAGCGACGAAGAAGCATTAGATGGCTGCTAATGTTGGCTCTCTGAAACACACTTAACCTCTCGCCCTGCTGGTTCGTAGCATTTTGCAAATGTTTCGATTGCATTCGTTGGGCCTTCAAAGTCTCTGTGGTGTGAACTTTCAGGAAATCCTGGTGGCTGATTCTTGTGGATCTGTCTTATGAATTAGACCCGTCTTTCTCAACCTCGGCTCCTTTAAGAGGAGTGGATTTCAACTCCCAGGATTCCCCAGTCAGCGTGGACCGTGAGAGCTAGTGACTTGCTGGCTGGGGAATTCTGGGAGTTGAAGTCCGTACCTCTTAAAAGGGGCCAAGGTTGAGAAACACTGAATTAGACTATTGAAATGGAAAGTTTAAAACAGGGTCAGCTGAGATGTTCTGGAGAAGGCTGATCCAGATGGGAAGAGCTTCTCTGGACTGATAAAAAAGTGGGGTAATCAAGTCCCTACATCGGGGGTCTTCAAACTTGGTCCTTTTATGACTTGTGGACTTCAACTCCCAGAATTCCTCAGCCAGCGTGCCTGGCTGAGGAATTCTAGGCGTTGAAGTCCACACGTCATAAAAGGGCCAAGTTTGAAGACCCCTGCTCTAGCTCAATACCTTAACCCAGGGGTCTTCAAATTTGGCCCTTTTATGACTTGTGGACTTCAACTCCCAGAATTCCTCAGCCAGCGTGCCTGACTGAGGAATTCTGGGAGTTGAAGTCCACAAGTCATAAAAGGGCCAAGTTTGAAGACCCCTGCTCTAGCTCAATACCGTAACCCAGGGGTCTTCAAACTTGGCCCTTTTATGATTTGTGGACTTCAACTCCCAGAATTCGCTGGCTGAGGAATTCTGGGAGTTGAAGTCCACACGTCATAAAAGGGCCAAGTTTGAAGACCCCTGCCCTACATCTTTCTGGTCTTTGGGGCAAATTCTTCCATCCAGGATTAGCTATGGTTAGGCGCAACCCAGCACAGTTGGCAATAAATCTTCATTCACAAGAGGTATGTATGTCATTTATTAGATCGCAGTAAGGGATAAGGGAAGGCTTTGGTCAACTGTACTGCATTCTAGTTTTTTTTTTTCCACTCTGTTAAACCAACATGGCCTTGATAGACGATATAGGAGGAGACATGACCACAGAGAGCCATCAGTGGGAAAGCTGTTAGACAAGCTTGACTTTTGACAACTCCTGAAAAATCACTTCCTTATATCCCTTTAAAAAAAAAAAAAAAACTTGTGTAAATAGGCACATGGCATTTTGGCTTAGATAATGATCCTTCTTGTTTGGCTAATTCTGTATCCCGTTCAGGTAATTCTCAACTTAAAAACCATTTGTTTAGTGACTGTTCGAAGGGCCCTGAAAAAAAAAATGGCTCGTGACCATTTTTCACATTTAATGACCGTTGAAGCATCCCCACGGTCATGTGATCAAAATTCAGATGTTTGGCAACTGGCTCACATGGGGTCACCTCTTGTGACCTTCAGATGAGCAAAGTCAATGGAGAAACCAGATTCACTTAACAACCGAGTGACTGACTTAACAACTGCAGGGGTTGCCACAAAGAAGAGGGAGTCAAGCTATTCTCCAAGGCGCCTGAGGGCAGGACAAGAAGCAACAGATGGAAACTAATCAAGGAGAGAAGCAACCTAGAACTAAGGAGAAACTTCCTGACAGTTAGAACAATGAACCAGTGGAACAACCTGCCTCCAGAAGCAGTGAATGCTCCAACACTGGAAGTTTTTAAGAAGAGACTGGACAGCCATTTGTCCGAAATGGTGTAGGGTTTCCTGCCTGAGCAGGGGGTTGGACTCGATGACCTCCAAGGTCCCTTCCAACTTCTTTATTATTATTATTATTATTATTATTATTATTATTATTATTATTATTGTGATTCACTGAACAATTGTAGCAAGAAGGGTTGTAAAATGGGGCAAAATTCACTTAACAACTGTCTTTGTTTAACAACGGACATTCTGGGCTCAATTGTGGACATAAGTCAAGGACTGTATTCCTCTCCCTGTCCAACTTAAGAGATTATGGCTATTCTCAACAGAGCAAGGAGTCAAGACTAGATTGTTAAGGCAAAAGGACCCCATGGAAGAAGAGAGTGTAAACCAGTTCTGTGCTTCTTCCAAGATAACTTGGTGGCTATGATGTTACCAGGAATTGAACTCAAGTTTTCCTTTTGGCATCGTGGGTTTCACAGTGCATGCCTAGATCTGAACTGAAGCACATCTTTCTTTTCCCTGGAAAGAGTCAACTCAACAAGCATCAAGCATCTTGGCTTGGGTTAGTTGGCCACGTTCTAGTAGCAATAATTGTTGCTGCTACTCTTCTTGATGGCTATTCTTTGTAAAATGCCTCGAATTCAGGGTCCCCTGGCGATCATGTCAGAGCAAGTGTTGATCCTGGATCTTCTCCCTCAAAGACAGCAGAAGAATACGAGGAAACAAGATTGATAGCCAAGTTGCAATCGGGCTTACGTTCCAGGCAGGATGAGAGAGTTGGAAGAGCTTCTTGTGAAAACTCCTAGCAAGGAAGGAATTGTAAAGAGCCAGTTCTTTATAGCTGAGTGTTAAAACCCCTATTGCATACAGAAAGTCCACCCTAGAAGTTAGCCCTTGTTGTGCACCCAATGCCAGCCCTTCAACATCTTATCAAACAAGGGTGTCCTTCACCTTAAAATCGCTCCGCCAGTGACATGGCGGCCTTAAGCCTCTTTTCCATGGCTGGGAAGACCAACTGGCTGATTGAGCCTGTTCTAAATCTCTCCCAATGATCTGATACTGTGGCAACGTCCAGAGGAGAAAAAGCAGATGACCGAAAAAGGTCTTGCTAGGGAAGGAAGGCGTATCCCCTTCTCCGAAAAGGCAGGCCTGTCCCCTTACGTAACACAAGAGCGATCCTTTTTTTGGTGGCTACTGATGGTGAAGAGATGGTTGGAGCAGCCAGCCAAGAAATGAGATCATCGGCAGCTAAGAAAAGATTTTTCAGCCTGGGTGGGCTCTCCGCTCGATCTGTAAACAATCCCTTTTGGTCCAATCCAGACATTCTGCTGCCGTTGCTAGCAAAATGCCTGTCTTCAGAAGAGGAGAAGTAGACAAGAGAAGGGCCCCCCAGCCCTCCCTCCCTTCCTCCCCCTGGAATTCTTTTTACTGTACCTCTTTACTTTGTGGCATGAGGGTAGCCATTGTAGGGGAGGCTCTGGAGATATGCAGGCTAAATCCGTGGGCGATGGCAGCTATTAAAAAAACAAACTGGGGTAATCTCGTCTCTTACATCTACACAGCTTGGTCCCGACTTCTGTTTCTGGGCCACACTGCAGTTCGGTGGAATGCAAGGAACGAATGTCTGTCTGGGGATAGATTAAGATCTTTACGCGCTACTGTCATTGGTGAAAAATCTGGGCCTTTGGGGAAGGCGTATCGGGAATCTTTTGATACTTGTTTGCTAAAGACAAGCCAAAGCATTTCCTGGCTATTAAAGGCATTCGGAGCCCATCAGGTGAGCAAGCTGTAAGCATCCCAACCATCTCAGCCACTCTCTATAAGCCTCTGAGTCAGCTGGGAGATAAAAATACAGATCCCAGCAGCCCCAAACACGAGGTGTCTGCCATTCCTCACGGTGTTCTGCCCTAAAATCCTAAAATCCCCCCCCCCTTTGGCAGGTAGGTGGGGTTTCAGTTCTTGGAGGTTTTTGAAAAGGGCCTGGACCGTCACCTTTCTAAGAAGGCTTAGTTGGTATTTCTACGCATTGCAGAGGGCTTGGCGAGAGGATCCTTGTGGGTCTTCCAACGCGTTTATTCCAGGAAATGGGACAGCACCGAAAAAGGAATAACAGCAATGCATCAGTGGATGCCTGAACAAGGAGAAAATAATGGTCTAGGATTCTGGTCCTCACACAGCAGGACAGAACCAACCGGGTTCTAGGTTTCCCAAGGAAAGGCTAAAAGGTTTTGTCTGATAGATAGAACAGTGAGATCTGTTGTGGAAGGAAGAGGCACAAGTTAAGAGAATGTGTAAATCGGGGGTCTTCAAACTTGGCCCTTTTAGGACTTGTGGACTTCAGCTCCCAGAATTCCTCAGCCAGCGTGCCTCAAATAGCCAGGTTTACACCAGGGGTCTTCAAACTTGGCCCTTTTAGGACTTGTGGACTTCAGCTCCCAGAATTCCTCAGCCAGCGTGCACGCTGGCTGAGGAATTCTGGGAGTTGAAGTCCACAAGTCCTAAAAGGGCCAAGTTTGAAGACCCCTGGTGTAAACCTTTGAGAAAGAAGACACTAGATGACGAGAAGTAGGGTTGGGAGCTGAGAATCACAGCCTTTGACTTCTTCTACTACAAGAGGAAAGACATCTTCGTTGCTCGGCCAGGAACCTTTAGGAGGCAACTGAGAAACAAACAAAAAAAATAAAAAATCCAGGCCAGCTAGAATTAATCCCAATATTGGAGATTTTGCCCAAAATCTCACGGATGACCGAGAATTGGGCAGGAGGGGGAGAGAAGATGGCGTTACTTATGGGTATATGAAAATAAACAAAGGTTTGAAAACCATCGATGTAGCACTAGCAATAGCATTTAGACTTCTATACTGTTTCACAGTGCTTTACAGCCCTCTTTTAAGTGTCAGCATATTGCCTTCAGTGGTATGGATCCTTGTAAGCTAATGGTCTTCAATTTATTTATTTTTTTCACCTTAACCTTTTCTGTGTAGCCCTGAGAACGATAGATAGGAATGTCTCCATTGCCAGTTCCAAGTTGGAGAAGAACGGATAGATGTTATGGCCCACAAAGGCCTTGAGACCCTGTCATCATTTTGCAGGAAGCAGTGTGTGTAGATTTTAGGAGTATGCGAAAGGTGTTGATCTTGGAGGAGTCACTTTTAAAGAAGTCCAGAATATTCTGCTTCCTTCTAGAGCAGAACTTTCCCAGAGATGCTTTGATGGCTTCCAGAATGAAAAGGAGACACCTCTTTCCTCCTCCTTGCAGATGTCTAGGACTCCTACTCGATCTTCTCACTTTGCCAATTTCTTTTGGGTGATTGTCTTTCGTTCCTGCTTGCAAACGAGAGGAAATTGGCAAAGCTACGTGCAGCGTTTACATTAATATTGACACTTGTGGCTGTCTGACAACCAAGTCAGATAAGTAAGTTAATAAAAGAAAACAAAATAAAGGGGGAAACACAGCCTTTCTTTCTTAAGCAGGCTACATCAGTCCCTCCCAGCTTGGGGCAATAGACAATAGTCCCCATCATTCTTAGTCGACGTGACTAAGAGTGATGGGGACTGTAGTCCAGCATATCTGGATGGTGCCAGTGTGTGGGGGGGGGAAGACTCTTGAATCCAGTTCTGAACTATTCCAGTTTGGGCTCCGCTTTTTCATACGCGACACCCCTTTGCCTGTCCCCTTCCCTGCTATTCCCAAGTGACATCCGAGATCCTGGAACTACGCAAACTGTTAATCCAGAGATAAAGAGAATATGTCTGGACACATCCGAGCTGTCTGCACTTGGAAATCTGAGCAGAGTTCAAGCAGAGAAGCCTCTTGGACAGGGAGGGGGGCAGGAATGGGGAGTTTGGATGGGTGTGTTTTAAAGGGCCAGTGTCCATTTCCAAACAGGATTTAAAATAAACCCAGAAACATCCTTAATTTGAGAGAGGAAGCTGAGCCCCATTTAAAATCCAGGAGCTGTATCGGTCTCGCTTGCTTTCTCCCAGACCATTTGACGTGACATGGATGCATAGTTTTGCAGACCAAGTTGTCGTTGTTGGCTTGCACACAGTAGTTGCCCAGCTCCCTCCTCCTCCTCCTCCTCCTCCTCCTCACCCCCTTCCCAAACAGCAATAAAACAGCTCTGGGTGTTACATAGCCTGCTCCCTCCTCCCTACAATCATCCATGACCACATTTTCTCTTTATAGACCTGCTTGTAAAAATTATCATTTTCACCTTTATGATACCAATCGGTGGGGGGGGGGGGGAAAAAATTTTTCAATTCTTCCAGCAGACACGTAAGTTTAGAAAATAACCTTTCAATCTTCCAGCAGACACGTAAGTTTAGAAAATAACCCTACCACCACCACCACCCCCCAATTTCTACTTCAGGTTGACAATCCCGAAGCGCTCTCTCTGTGCACAGAACTAACGTACCAGAGAGAGCGATTTTAGCAGTTGTTCCCAACCTTTTATTTTATGTAGCCGTATCTCATCCCTGACATCTTTTAAAGAGCAGCGTCCTCGGAGCTAGGATCCATAATGTGGTGGCCCTAGGCCACCAAGGAAATGTGACCACCGCCGCCCCCCCCCCAAATAAAATTAAGGCTATGGAGTACAATTCCTGAAATTTAACTGCTGTTGCAGTTTTAGAGAATTGGGAGGGTGCTGTTTCCAAGTCAGTAGACAGCATTTGCCATTTAAAATCTTCAGGCTTCAGGAAGCAGAATTGGCCGTTTTAGATCTCCACGGTTCATAAAAGAAATGTAAGAAAATTGCCCAGGCTTAGGGGGAAGAAGTTAAAAAAAAAAAAAATGGATTTAGCAGCCTGTGGTTTTCCACCAGTGTAGAAATTTGTGCTTGTAGGCACCAGAGGGCGCCCCTTGTCCTGTTGTAAATCAGAATAAGCTGACGTGTAGAGCAGTGCAATTCAGACAGGATAACTTAAGCACAGATGTAGCCAGTGGTGGGATTCAAACATGTGAACATGTGTGGATGCCACTTCCGGAAGTCCATTCTGGGCCTGGGCAACAAAACATTTAGCTACCGGTTCTGCCGAACTGGTGCGAACCGGCTGAATCCCACCACTGGATGTAGCCCTCCGTTAAGCTGCTGATCTATTCTATCAGCTATATTTCTTCCAGGAAGGAAGGAAGAAAAAATAAATGCTTCTCTCTTTTCTAGTGCTGCCCAAACTTGTTTTCAACACAGGAACTTGCAGTGGACTATAATTTCTCCTATTTAGAGGGGTTGGGAAGGACCCATGGAACAAATGCAGAAGTTGCTTGATAGCCTACAGTTGTTTTTCCCAGCCTTGGCCATTTTAAGATGTGCGGATGTCACGCTGGCTGGGATGTTCTGGGACCTGAAGTCCACACATTTTAAAAGAGCTACCTTGCTACCTTCTGAGAGGGGGGGGGCTCCGTGGTATCCGAAGCAGAACATCCAGATTCAGTCACAGCTTTGTTCCATACAGTATTCACCTTGTGAACTCTCAAGCTTCCTCCTTCCGTTATGCATTCAAGATGGACAGTGATTAATATTTATATGTTACTTATAGGTAAGGGTGTAGGTCTATACATATGTTGTACATTGTATGTTTAAATGTGTGTTATGTATGTGTACACTTTGAGAGCAAGCAACTAAATTTCATTTTTAATGTGTGCCGTTGTGCCCACCGTAAAAAATGACAATAAAGGTTATCTAATCTAATCTAATCTAATCTAATCTAATCTAATCTAGCCAAGGTTGGGAAAATATTGCCCTACAGGGTATATAAAAGGTAAAACTTTTTGTTACATTGCATGGCAGGTTAATGGACTGGAAAATTAGGGATGGGGACAGTGCGGGAGAGAATTTTATCTGAACATTTGGCTTCATGAAAAGCCTTAAAACAGGGTGCCCAACCTTGGGCAACTTTAAGACCTGTGGACTTCAACTCCCAGAGTTCTTGGCAACTTGTAGAGTTGAAGTCCACAGGTCTTGAAATTGCCAAAGTTGAACACCCTTGTCTTAGAGGATTGCTCTCATTGTCTTGCTGAAAAGAACCTTGGTAAACTTTTAAGACCTCTGGACTTCAACTCCCAGAATTCTTGGCAACTTCAAGGCTTGTAGAGTTGAAATCCACAAGGCTTAAAGTTGTCAAGGCTGGACACCCTGGTCTTCGAGGGTTGTTTTCACCGTCTTGCTGGAAAAAATCTTGCCACCTTTAAGGCTTAAGGACTTCAACTCCCAGAATTCTTGGCTTCTGGAATTACAGTCCACAAGTCTTAAAAGTTGCCAAGCTTAGACCCCTCTGTCTAAGAGTATTTGTCTCACCGTCTTGCTGGAAAGAAAAAAAGGAAGATAGATTTGTAACTCAAAGGCAGATTGGGTTCTTAGTTATACCAGATTATTGATCTCATGCTGTTAATAGTAATGATGCTTCAGCAACTGTTCTAGATCTGGTTCTAGGTTTGTAGAACTGTCCTGGGCAGCAGATATGTTTCAGCACCTTTGAAGAGCACTGGGTTGGAGAAAGGTATCCTCACCAATACAAGATGTGACACACAGGGATTCCTTCTCAATACGACCATCGGAGCAGGAAATAAAATAGTTTCAGGATTAGAACTTTGCAAGATAAATGCGGAAGGGAATATTATATCTGACATAGAAACCCAGTCAATGAGCCAAAACAGATGATTCCTAAGGAGCTTTGCTACTTTCAAGGAGAAACTTACAATTCCAGGACTTGGCTCAAATAATACATCTTGCAGGTGGAAAGTGTTAGGCCGATTGATCCAAACCATACGATAGTCTTCAGATTGAACGTAGCCTAATAAATCAGTCCAATTTACTTGCTCCTAATAATTAAGTGGATTGCTAGGAGGGGAAGTGGGTCAAGTTACATTGTAATTTTATAGGGTAATTTTTATTAGATTATAGGCACACATTCTGCAGATACAGTAATTGGCAGGAAACCGGGAACCGTTTGTTCAAGACGGCTGCTGATGCTAAGGCAGATATTATAATACACAATAGCGTAGCGCTGGGACTTTCCGGAAGCAAGGAAAGATGAGGGTTAGAAATAACTGAAGGCTGGGGATTTAGGCAGGGTGATAGGGGAGCACAGCTGTTTCTGGGCTGGGGGGGGGCACTCATGGTCATTGGGTAGCATGCCAGAGGTGCACTCCAAAAGTTGTAAAAGAGGCCAGGTCTATAGCCAAGTTAGACTTGATTTCATTTATGTTAAATGTAGTTGCAGAATGTCTGTAATAATCTACCCCTTTCATATGCTTTTAATTTCTGGAATTGATTGGGAGCTGATTGCAACATTGTTTGGCTGGTGCACGTGAACCCAAGTTCTCAAATTATGCCTAGTGGCCTGTTTTGGTTTTGACATCGGTGGTGCCATAGTGCCTCCTATAATTCCAACTACATCCCATAAATGTAGCCAAGGGAACTAAAGATCTGCTGTGCAAGATGGCTAGCAAAAGCCAACCATCTGCCACATTGGATGTAGTCCTTCTATTGTATGGTCCCTTTGCAAGATTACAGTTGATGTTCTACAAATGGCAATTGCGTGTAGCTGGCTGCCACAAAAAAAGGAAATGATCAGCCTATTTCCCAAAGCATCAGAAGGCAAGACAAGAAACAAGGGATGGAAACTAACCAAGGAGAGAAACAACCTGGAATTAAGGAGAAACTTCCTAATAGTGAGAACAATTAACCAGTGGACCAGCTTGCCACCAGAAGTTGTGGGTGCTTCATCACTGGAGGCTTTTAAGAAGAGACAGGACAGCCACTTGTCTGAAATGGTATAGGGTTTCCTGCCTGAACAGGGGTTGGACTAGAAGACCTCCAAGGTCCCTTCCAACTCTACTTATTCTGAAATTTGGTCCTAGCAATACTTCTGTTTTCCTATTAAGAACCCATTAACTAGAACATTCAATGGAGGATATATAAAGAGTGGCAGAGAGATGAGAAGGGGAGAATTACTCTTGTCTTTTACATCCTCATCTCTTTCGTTTTTTTTTTTTTAATCACCATTTTTTCCCTGTCATGTTTCTTCTCAGAAAGCCTGCGTTAAAACCAATGAAATGGGCCCACCCGATTTCTAGAACTTCTGATACATAATTTACTGCGGAAACATTCGGGAGCCATTATGAAAGAATTCCAGGGACTGTTGTAACGAAAAATCAGTCTTTACAATGAATTCCCAGTTCATGTTCTTGCAACTCTTTTTCCCTTCCCCAAAATGCATGGATCATCTGTCTGGTTTTTGGGCAAGGACAGATCTGATAACAGGTTGTTTTAAGCGAGAAGCATTGTAGTTGTTGCTTCTAATTTCTATCCACTTTTTTTTTTTTTTGCACTGTTGACATAGTAAACGCACCAGTGCAAGAGCATAGGGTTTAAATCTCAGAGATAACCTTGCCCAGACCTCATCTTTGTGTCATGTTCTCCTGATCTCACCTGTGCACAGGTGAAACTAGCTCAGTTGGGGAAACGTCTCTCAAATGTTATTGGCCATTCATGCATATCTCATTTTTCTTCTGCCCAAGATGCTCAGGCCAGCTAGTCGTGGTTGAGCCAAGCTTGTGTTGTCCAGGCATGTAGCAGTCCCAAGAAAGTTCCACACCCATTTGCACTCTGATCCACTCTGATAAATCACAGATAAATCCCGAAATGGCCTCAACAACTCTCCAGAGAGCTGACCACCGGATGACTGCAAAGAATACAAATCCTTCCATTCCTCACCAGTGTGTTAGAACTGAAGAAGTTTCTTGGATGACAAGCAAAATGTTTTCCAAGGAAAAAAAACCCAAGAAAGTCCAGTTTCCTTTTGGAAAAGCACCTTTGGGGACAAGCACGACCTGGATGATTGAGAACCTCCATAGACGATTCAGGCATTCCATCAGTCACTCGATGGGTTGGGTTGGGCACCCCACTACTACCAAGTTCCACCCCTTCCCAGCTACTCCATTCAAGCTCTTTCCTTTGCAGCTGTTCGTTCCCAGCACCTCCATAATCCGTTCTTTGGCCTTGCTACAATGGAGGTCATTTCCCACCCGAGGTGAAGCCACTGAGGACAATTGAGCTCCCAGTTACCACGGCAACTCCTACATCGCCATGGCGGCTGCTACACCCTGTCCAATTGCACACACACAGCCCTCCCCAACGCCTTGCCGAGTCTCAAGATTGTTTGGCGGTGGGGGGGAAGGACTGGTGAAGCTAGTTAAGCCAAGTTGGGTGGCCGGTTTAATTAGCTCTCCACCCAGGAACCCTGTGCTGAGGAAGGCAGGGTCAGTAGCCCGCTGTTCCTTGTTGAATGAGAATATGAGTGGGAAGATTTTGCCCCAAAACCAGAGGGGAAACGGGATGGCGTCGCCGTGCTGGACGGCGTGATCTTCTGCACATTTGCTCTGAAAAAATCTCACTCTTTTCAAGGAAAGTCACCTCCTGCTAAGTAGGATTGCAGTCTGTGAAGCAAAGGGGGGGGGGATTACAGGTAGTCCTTGACTTACCACCACAGTTGAGCCCAAAATTTCTGTGGCTAAGTGAGACATTCGTTAAAGTGAGTTTTGCCCCATTTTACGACCTTCCTAGCCACAGAAGAGCAACTAAGATGATCCAAGGCCTGGAGACTAAAACATACGAAGAACGGCTGCGGGATTTGGGTTTGGCCAGTCTAAAGAAAAGAAGAAATAGGGGAGACATGATAGCAGCATTCCAGTATCTGAGGGGCTGCCACAAGGCAGAGGGGGCCAGGTTGTGCACCAGAGGGCAGGACGAGAAACAATGGTTGGAAGCTGATCAGAGAGAGAAGCAACCTGGAATTAAGGAGAAACTTCCTGACAGTGAGGACAATTAACCAGTGGAACAGCCTGCCTCCAGAAATCGTGGGCGCTCCATCACTGGAGATTTTTAAAAAGAGGCTAGACAGTCACTTGTCTGAGATGGTATAGGTTCTCCTGCTTGAGCAGGGGGCTGGAGTAGAAGACCTCCAAGGTCCCTTCCAGCTTCTATTCTATTCAGTCGTTAAGTGAATCTGGCCTCCCCATTGACTTTGCTTCTCAGAAATTCACAAATGGGATCTCATGACCTCGGGACACTGCAGCCGTCATAAATACGAGTCAGTTGCCAAGCGTCTGAATTTTGATCACGTGACCCTGGATATGCCGTGACAGTTGTAAGTGTGAAAAACAGTCGTAAATCCCTTTTTTTCAGTGCTGTGGTAATTTCGAGCCGTCGCTAAATGGACTCTTGTAAGTCGTCGACTATCTCTTCCATAAACCACTATTTTTGTTTTTGTTATATTCCACGAGGATGTCCAGTTGTCCGCCATATTGGTCTGTCTAAGTTTGATTTCTGAGGGACCATGTGGAGAAATCAAGGTTAGCCTGCCAACATTAAAGGGACCTTAAGTCTTGCTGTTGCTTTTAATGATTAGACTCAAGTCTCTGGAAATACAGATGTAGCTTTCTGACATTGATATTAATGAAATACGGAGATGCAACAGTTTCCATCATCTAAGGCATGTCTTTTGTCATCCATGCGCTCAGTTTAATGGCTTCTTCCGTGGGGTTAGGCCAAATGACTGTTTGTTTCTAAACGGGCAAATTGTTCTTTGAGGAATCTCCATAAACTTATCTCTACTGATACTTGTTTACAATCCTGTTTTGAACTGGAGCTTTCAGAGAACGGCTTCTCCAAAGCCAGAACTGCATGGATCAGGACCTTCCTTCTCTTCTTCTGAGCACCAGAAGATTAAGGGAAGGTGAACGGAGGTGAAGCCTCTGAACTTTGGGACACCTTGTGTTCAAGTTCCTACAGCTGTTGGCACCTGCAGCTGCATCTCCCAGGGACCACAAGCCAAGGACGTCAGTGCTGGAGTTTCTCCGGGTCAGCCTGGCTCCTGTGCAATGCCAGATGTAACCTGTCCATTGTCACGGCCAAAACTTTCCGCCTTCATTCCAGAAGTTCTTGTGTTCTGGGCAAGGAAGTCTTCTCTGCACTGTGTACACGAACATTTGCCTTGGCTCCCCTTCTTCGAGTTACGTGGTGTTGCGGACAGCCTGCGTCACGTTGGCAGGTGTGCAGCAATCAATAGCCAGAGGTGTTTCTGCTTGCCACAGATAGGGTGGGTTGTGAAACCCTAGTAAAAAGGAAGAGCTTTATTTAAGACAGATGAGTAGCCCCACACGTAAACAGGGTTGAGGTTTATCTGCTGGCTTCCCCTTAAATCATTTCTGTAGGGAATTGGCAGTAGGCAGTTGCAAGACCAAAGATATCTTGTTTTCAAAAACAGGCCTGTTGGCTCTTCCTTTGTTTAGCCCAGATGCAAGAGACTTGGATTATGGAGTGGGCTGTCTGTAATCATGGTGGGGGGGAAAAAAGGGGAAATCCTCCGAGCCCGCTGACTGCTATTTACGCGATGCTCCTTTTCGTAAGAGATAAATCAATTAAATGTAAAATAAACACAGCTAGAATAGCATGCGTACATTGCTTGTTAAACGTTCATTGCAGGCTTTGGTTAGATTGCTATTTTAAAGGCGTTGTTTACATTTTTAAAGAGGCTAAAACATGATGAACTGGGTATGACTGGTCTAACAAAGAGAAGGACTAGGAGTGACATGATAGCAGTCTTCCAATATTTTGAGGGGCTGTCACAGGGAGATGGGGGGGTCAAATCTATTCTCCAAAGCACCTGGAGGTAGAAGGAGAAGCAATGGATGGAAACTAATCAAGGAGGGAACCAACCTAAAAATAAGGAGAATTTTCTTGACAGTGAAAACGATCAGTGGAACGACTTGCTCCGGAAATTGTGGGTGCTCCATCGCTGGAGATTTTCAAGAAGAGACCGATTAGCCATTTGTCCACAATGGAATAGGGTCTCCTGCTTGGACTACAAGACCTCTAAGGCCCCTTTCAACTCTGTTACTCTGTATTCTAATCGAAATCACTGGGTTTTTAAAACCAAAGTTTCAAAAGCAGTGGCCTTCTCCTACAGAATCCTGATAACCCATTGCAGCAGGTGGACTTAACCGTTCCTCCTTGTTGATTTGTAGGAAAGGATTCTGCCAAAAGAGCATCTCTTTGGGGTAAATTAGTCTACGGAGTTAATAGGCCTCTAGTGTGGGAGAATGAATTCATGGTGGTCTGTGAAATCTTTTATTTTTACTTAAAGTTTAAAAAAGAAAAGAACAAAGTCACTGTTCCCTTCTCTGGCTAACTAGGGTTAGTTCTGGCCTCTTCAGTTCTGCTTTTCATTTTGCAGAACTTGTGATCTGAACCAAATTAATGAGTGGTCCGTTAATTTACTGGAAACACCCCTTGACCCATGTCAGATGTCTTCAAGACATACACATGCGTGCAATTTTTTTTTTTAAAAAAAGTAAAAATAAAACCCATCAACTATGAAAGGTACGTTCATAAATAAAAATAAATAAAGTTTCAGAATCCGTCAAGTAGGAGATTAAGGAATGTCCTACTCATAAACATAAGCCAAGGGGGCTAAAGCCTTTTACATAGCTATCAAAACAATGTAAACTCCTAAGAGTCTTTATAAGATGATGGGGTCATGGCTAAATAGGTGCTGTTTTGTTTTCTTGGCCTCATGTGCACTCGTAGTTTGCTAAATATGGAGAGGAAGTCTAACGAGCAGAAACTGTCCAATTGCCTTGGGCTCTCTCGTTTTAAGTTTGCTTGTTATACATTTGATTCGTTGTTATGAAGTTTGTGTTCTGTGGAACTGTTGCAAACAAAGCTGGGTTGCATAATCTTGGAGAGCTGAAGATGGTGAGAAAGTCACTGGATCAAACGGCGAAGCAGAAAAAGTTTAGATTATGCCAAGAGCTTGGATTTGGGATGGAAAAGCTGGGAGCATTTTTTTGCTGCATTTTGAATTATGTCAACGTAGACTTAAACCCACAGTTTCCATACGTCTCCTGTGACAAAATGACAGAACACCGTGATAGACATTTTCCCGACACAAGTAGTTTTGTGGCCACAGTGGGGCCCAAACTTCCTGTTGCTAAGCGAGACATTGGTTCAGCGAATTTTGCTCAATTTTACGGCCTTTCTTGCCCCAGTTGTTAAGTGAAACACTGCAGTTGTTAAGTTAGTAACACATCATTAAGTAAATGACCTTGCTTGGCAGAAGGTTGCAAAAGGGGATCACATAACTCCAGGACACCAACCGTCATAAATATGAGTCAGTTGCCAAGCCTCTGAATTTTGGTCACGTGACCAGGGGGAGGCTGCACCGGTCATAAGTGTGAAAAATGGTTGTAAGTCACTTTTTTCCCAGTGCTGTTGTAAGTTTGAATGGTCACTAAACGAACTGTTGTAAGTCGGGGACTAAATTGTACATGCTTCCAAAACTGGGCAGCGTTATTAGAAGGAGCTGTGTAGAAAAGGAAGGGTTACTATTGACCGCTGAAGTCAGAAGGTCAATCCTCCTTAATAGAGGACAAGCTGAGGTGCAAAGAGTCTATTGTCCTTCTGAGGCTCCATTGGAGCCTCATGAATCAAATCAAAGGTGATTTAAGATAAGGAACTTCCTCCAGTCATTAAAACACCAAGCTATTGCCAATTCTGCGGCCGATGAAACTTACACCTTACGGAGTGCCTGCGGTTTCGTTCCACAACTCCATACCTGTCCCCATCATCCTGTTTTGCAAGAATTACTCTAAATGTTTAGCTTTAGAGCGTGAAGGTCAGTTGCCTTTGGCCCTGGCTCCCCTTTAACCTAAGGGAAAAGTAGATTCAGGCGTAAGGCTTGTGTCCGTCCTTCCAGATCTAAGCTGGCAAAGCCATCACCGTGCATTTCTCCACCCAGGTTTTGGGATCAGAAAAGATTGAAGATCTGCTAAACAAACCCTCCATTGCCCTGTTTTCCAGCCAGGGTACAGGACACAGTGTTCAGGGTTTATACCATTGTAAACTTCTGCAGGGCAGAAAGCAGGAACAATTCACGTAAAATATTGGGCCGTTCTCGGCACATCTTGGCTGGCTCTCTTGAAAAGTTCCAACCTCCTTCATATATACTGATTTATAGGCTGCTTAATTTGGGGAGTGCTTGTATTTGTCTCCCTTGAAAAATACTTAGCAACTTGTTCGGCTGCAGGCTTTATGACTCTGCGCAGGGCTGCTAGCTCCCAATTTTTTCCAGCAAGAGTGAAAAGGCAGGAATTAATATCGGGAAATTAGCACAGAAGAATGCCGAGTGTGAGTGATCTTGCTTAATAAAATAAAATAAAAGCCCAGGAAATGAAGTTCATAGATTTTATAGAAAGGTGGAGTCATCAGGATTTCTTGTGAAAGCATAACTGTTTTCGGAGCCCGAGCTGTATACGGATAGTCCTCGACTTATCTCAAGTGGGATTAGAACATCCGTTGTTAAGCAGTGTCATTTTGTGAGTCGCGCCTGATTTTACGGCCTTTTTGCCATGCTTGATAAGGGAATCACGTGGTTGTTAATTGAATCCACCCCCTCCCATTGACTTTGTTTGTCAGAAGCCTAGACAACTGTTTGCATTATGAATGCTTTAGTGAGCCGTTGTCAACATATCATAAAGTTTGGGTGGATTTAGCGGATAGAAATTGATTGATTGATTGATTGATTGATTGATTGATTGATTGATTGATTGATTGATGGCATGCCACTAGAAGTTTAAGGTGCTGCTTTTCTGCCTTTTGTTTTTACTTCAGTGCCATCTGGTTCAAAATTGCTCAGATCCAGTGTGGTCATGTTCTGTTTTGATGGACGAGACAAGGCTCAAGGGGGTGGGAGGGGGGTTGTTTCTCTTTTTATAGACACAATCAGTGTATTTTTGCTCGCCTGGTTGTTCCGAAAATACTTTCTCAAGCCACCTCCAAAGTCAGTCCTCCTATGTCTGGGTCATCTGTGTTCTTCTTTTGGGTTTGTTTATTGTCTGTGATGTGTCTGCTATCAAATACAGAGGCAACTGTTCTAACCCAATGCATCGGGGGTGGGTAGAGAGAGACGTGTTGACAGAATAACAAGAGTTGGAAGGGACCTTGGAGGTCTTCTAGTCCAACTCCCTGCTCAGGCAGGAGATCCTGTAACATTTCAGACAAATGGTTGTCCGATCTCTTCTTGAAAACCTCCAGTGTTTGAATACCCACAACTTCTAGAGACAAGTCGTTCCACTGATAAATTGTTCTCACTGTCAGGAAATTTCTCCTTTCTTCTAGGTTGGTTGTCTCCTGGACTAGTTTCTATCCGTTGTTTCTTGTTTTGCCTTCAGGTGCTTTGAAGCTGCCAGGGCGCATATATATATATATATATATATATATATATATATATATATATATATATATATATATATATATATATATATATATATATATATATATATATATATATATATATATATATATATATAATATATCCTCCCTCTCTCTCTCTCTCTCTCTCTCTCTCCCCTCCTCTCTCCTCTCCCTCTCTCTTCCTCTCTCTCTCTCTCTCTCTCTCTCCTCTCTCTCCCTCTCCTCTCTCCTCTCTCTCTCGCTCTGTCCCTCCCTCCTCCCTCCCTCTCCTCTCCCTCTCTCTCTCCCTCTCCCTCTCTCTCTCTCTCCCTCTCTCTCCCTCTCTCTCCCTCTCCCTCTCTCCTCTCTCTTGTACCTGAAAACATCCACCCGTTCCTACAATTCCCTTCCCTTATTTGTATTTTCTCCCCTACAGGTGGGTTGAAGTCCAAGTAGACAACTTGACCTGCACCCAGTATTGGGTGCAATATCTTCGGCTGCTCCAGGAATCCATTTGGCCTGGCGGAGTCTTGCCCACGGTACCCAAACCACTCAGGACGGAAGAGCAGAAGGCTGAGACTAAGGAACAGGCCCTGCAGATTCTCACGGCAATACTGCCTGGTGGGTGGAGCCCAGACATAAAGGGTTTCCCCCTTGTAGAGAGTCATGGGGAATGGCCTTGAGGGACAACTCTAAAGCCATTCATTCCCTGATCCCTGGGAAAGGTAATAGTTTTAGGAAGAGACACAATCTGCCCCTCCCCCCCCCCGAGTCATTGGGGAGGGGAAGAAAAACATAATCGAACTTGCAAGATAATCAGAGAAAATAAAAGATAATAAAGCTATCTCACTAGCACTGATGACATTACCTAGTTGGGTCATGAAACGTCTGCAAGAAGGCCACCAAGCTCAGAGAGCGCCAAGGACCCCACAGTTCAACCCTGAGCTGCAAATATTCTTTTTTATTGAGAGTATCTCAATACAGCTTAATTCTAGTCTTCCAGAGAGTCTCTTTCCTGATCTGGGGAATCCCCAAGAGCTAACACAACTTACAAGAGAAATGGAGCTGAACGAAATGATAGAAAGCCTATCATCCACGAACATGCAAAATTGCTCCCAAATGGGCCTCTGTCTTGGCTACAATTCACCCCCGTCATTTCTTTTTTTTTTTAATCCAGCATGCTAATAATAATAATAATAAACCATAAATCATGCCCATCAAATGGGCCTCTTGGTTTGAAAACTCCCCCACAAAAGGTGTCCCGTTGATTTCTCCAGCCATAAGCATTTTTTAAAAAAACATTTTATTGATGTGTACCCTGAAAAGACATACCGTACACAGCACACGTTTCTTTTAAAACATAAGAAAGAAAAATCACGAGAAGCAAACATAAAAACACCAGTGTTCCACCACATTAAAAGGACTGGTGAAAAATTTATGTTTTGAATCTCTTCCTAAAACCCTCAATAAGCAAAGGACGGCGTGTTCCACAACACGGGCTCTGCTCTGGAGAAAGCAGAATTAATCATTGGTGTCAAAACACTGATATTTCCCTAAATATGCCCTGTGTTGTCTATAGAGATTCTCAGTCATCCAGGTCAGGGTTGTCCCAAAGGTGCTTTTTCAGGAGGCAACTGGACTTCCTTGTTTTTCCTTTGAAGACGTTTCGCCTCTCATCCAAGAAGCTTCTTCAGCTCTGGATGGATGGTGGGGAATGGGAGGATTTATATTCCTTGCAGACAGCTGGTCATTTGCCTTCTGTCCAAGAGCCGTTGAGACCACTTGGAGGTTGATCTGTGTCCTCAAGGTCATCTCGGTAGGGTGTGGAGCCTTCTTGGAACTGCTGAAAGGATTGGCGATAGATGATGTCATATCCCTCCCCCTCTGTTGAGAGAGGGCTGTTCAATTTTGACCTAGATGGCCTCTGACCCCTCTTTCAAACCAGCGGTCCTCTCTGTCCAAGATGCGGACTTAGCTGTCTTCGAAAAAGTGGCCTTTGTCTTTTACATGCAGATGGACTGCTGAATCTTCTCCTGATGGGTTTGTTCTCCTATTGTTCTCAAACAAGAAATTCCAGTGGCCTCTTGGAAAAAAAAAAACAACCTTTGGGATGCCCTGTGTTGTATTATTTTTTTTTTCTTGTGAATTCATACCAGTCTCTTGATTCCCACAGAGTCACTCCAAGAATTTTTAGGTATCAGTAAATGTCAACAAAGCTGGAGCCTTGTCTTGGAATCCATGCAGCATCCAAGCATCAACAGGTAACTTTAATAATAATAATAATAATAAAGTTGGAAGGGACCTTGGAGGTCATCTAGTCCAATCCCCTGCTCAGGCAGGAAACCCTATACCATTTCGGACAAATGGCTGTCCAGTCTCTTCTTAAAAACTTCCAGTGTTGGAGCATTCACCATTTCTGGAGGCAAGTGGTTCCACTGGTTAATTGTTCTAACTGTCAGGAAGTTTCTCCTCAGTTCCAGGTTGCTTCTCTCCTTGATTAGTTTCCATCCATTACTTCTTGTCCTGCCCTCAGGCGCCTTGGAGAACTTTTCGCCGTATGATATCAAAGTAGGTAAATGAGTCAATATTTACACTGGGCAGAGCCATTGAATAAAATAACAAGTAGCCCTCAGCTTAGGATCACAGAACTCTCATCAGTAAGACATGCGGTCACTAAGTGACTGCTTTTCCACCTTTTTTGCTGCGTCCTTCAACAAATTTGGCTTCCCTCGTCAACTTTGCTTGTTGGAAGCCAGCTGGGAAGGTTGCGAATGCCATTCGCATAGAACATAGAATAATAATAAGAGTTGAAAGGGATCTTGGAGGTCACCTAGTCCAACCCCATGCTCAAGCAGGAGTGTCTATACCAGAGATCTTCAAGCTTGGCCCTTTTATGACTTGTGGACTTCAACTCCCAGAATTCCTCAGCCAGCGTGCCTGGCTGAGGAATTCTGGGAGTTGAAGTCCACAAGTCATAAAAGGGGCCATGTTTGAAGACCCCTGGTCTATACCATGTCAGTTTCCATCCGATAGTTCTTATCTTGACTTCTGGTGCTTTGGAAAATGGGTTTTTGGGCAGCCCCTCAAATGCAGGTTGCTGCAACCGTTGTAAATCCGTGCCAGTTGCCAACTATCTTGATTTTTTTCATCATGTTACCGCTGGCTGGGAAGCTCCGATGGTTATCAGTCAGTCCTAGGTCCCTTTTTTCAGTGCCATCCTAATTTCGATCAGTCGCTAAACCAATTGTCGTAGGGCGAGGACTACCTCTAGCACGGGATCTTTTGAGATAAAATGGAATGCTAGGTTTAGTAAGTAGGCAAGACCTACAAAGGGAGGGCTTCCTGTTTAAGCCGTTCCATATATTTTTCTCCCAGCGGTAAGTTCTTTCCCCGTAATCTAAATAAAGTGACACTACAAAAGGTCACTCCCCAGCTGGATGCTGGCTGTTAATGTGATGTGTTAAAAGTCCTAACATCTCTTCGAGCATGAGATTAGCAGGGCTCCTATAAACAGTTGACACTATCTAGAAAGCTTTGGCTGATCTTGAAAAAGCAAAGCAGGTTGAGAAACATTTATTCCTCGGATAGGAAACCAGCTTAGAAAGAAAAGTGTTGTGGAAGAAGACAGAGGCCACCTCCATATTGTTGCCAAGAAAACTACCTGGCTTTATCTCATAGGGGATGATGTCTTGAGCCTATTATTCAACAAACCACACCATTAAGCCATTTCTAATACTAAAGGGTTCATCTCCTTGGATATTCGTACTTGGAATCTACTGTCACGTTGGTTCAAAATCCTTCTTTCTTTTCAGGCATGTCATTTACTCCCTTATGGACATCCTGGTGGAGTTTTTGGTCCCCGATTCCCGGATGGAGGCAGCGCAAACAACATCACTAATGACTTCAGTCTGTGGAGCAGCTGAAAGAGCTAGTACTTCAACACGTTAATTCAGGGGTCTTCAAACTGAGGCATGCTAGCTGAGGAATTCTGGGAGTTGAAGTCCACAAGTCATAAAAGGGCCACGTTTGAAGACCTCTGCGTTAATTCATACTGTGAGGCAAAGAGGCAAAGCCCTAGGCGTGACCTCATATGACACGTTGACCCAGGAGCTGTTGAAGAAGGACCAATAGATAAAATTCTGGTAGAGACCAGGGACTCCTATAAAAGATGTTCCAGAGCTATTTCTGCCCAATAAAATAGTTATCAGTTCAAGAACCTGCGGAGGAATTGCAAAGGAGTTCAGAATGAGGAGAAACAACGTTTTAAATGTGAACAATCTGGAGAATAGGATAAGACTTTATCCACATTCCTGGAGAGATGTAATTTTACTTTCTGCATGTTTTAATTTACAGGAGGTTTTGGTGCTCCTGATGTACTTATATGGGCATTCCATGATATGACCTCTCTTGTTTTTCCTTCCCAACATAACCACTCCAATGAGCAGCAAACGGCAATTAATCCCCCCCCTTTTTTTTTTTTTTTGCTTTCTATTCTGTACATCATGTATTTGTCCTTGAAATTTATAGTATTCCTGGAATCTCGGAACTACCAAGTGAAGGTTTGATTGTTTTCCAAAATTGATGTTAGTGGCTCAAGTCTTTTGTGTCTGGAGAGGCAACAGAACTCAACTCAGTCATTTTGCAGTCCCTCAACTGGCTTTGAAGAAGTGTACTGAATTGCTATTTATTTAACCATATGGGATGCTATTACTGATTTAGATAATTGGGATGGTTTGCACTTTTTTTTTTGATGGACTTGCTGCAAAGGCCAAACCAAATTGGATGAGTGTAGATCAGGGGTCTTCAAGCTTGGTCCTTTTATGACTTGTGGACTTCAACTCCCAGAATTCCTCAGCCAGGCACGCTGGCTGAGGAATTCTGGGAGTTGAAGTCCACAAGTCATAAAAGGGCCAAGCTTGAAGACCCCTGGTGTAGATCAACCATATATAGATGCACCCAACCGAGGGTGTAAGAGGTGTTTGTAGATTCTTAAGTGTGGAGTTCTTCTTTGTTTTATCAGTCTAGACTTAAGTATGTTTGCAGAGGAGGGACTCCCTGAATTGAATACATGTCAAAATTAAAGTTGGTGTTTGTCTACATCTTGTGTGAAGTTTCTGTTGACAGGTTTGGAAAGAGACAAAGATCACCCAGAGTAAAATGTCTGTGGAGATTCTCAGTCATCCAGGTCATGGCTGTACTGACTGAACTGATGAAGCTTCTTGGATGAGGAGTGTAATGTTTTCAAAGGAAAAAAACCCCAAGAAAGTCCAGTTACCTTTTGGAAAAAGGCACCTTTGGGATTAGCCAGAGTAGGGAAAACACCTGCCTCCCTTAAGGGTGAACCTTTGATAATGAGTTTTCAATGCCTGTTGAGTTTAAAAGCTCCATTGGTGAGGAAGAAGGACGTGGGTGATGGTGGACACCAGATGAGAAAGCCAGAGAAAATTGAAGCTGCATTTCTCTGTGAACCTGATCAAAATTCTTCCATCCTTTGCTACACCTTGGTCTTGGACAACTCCCTGCCCAGAAATGATTTTCATTCTGTGCCCTCAACTGTAAGGAACTGGGTCCAGGTTCCAGTTAATGTACAAGAGCAGAATCAGACAAATACTATAAGCAAAGAAGGAGTTTATCTGGTATACTAAAATGTCCTAGCCACAATTTTGAGGGGGGGACCCAAACTCACTTTATTTTAAAATACCCTGCAAAGTGCTCGAATTATATATAAATCCAGATTAGGAGTGCCGGAGAACAATCCCAGATGCCGTGTAAATTACCTACATTTAAAGAGAACATTTGCATAACGCACGAAGGGGAAAATAGCAGGAATTCTTCCCCTCGTATCCAGCCCAGGCTAGACGGAGCCATTTCCTGTGTCAACAATTCTGCCATGAAGCACTCCCAAGGATTGTGTAGTAATCCTGTACAGAGTAATCAGCATCAAGGTCAAATGGGGAACTTTAAATGAAACAGCTGGGTAGGCACCATCGGTCTAGTTCAGGGGTTCAGGCACGCTGGCTGAGGAATTCGGGGAGTTGAAGTCCACAAGTCATAAAAGGGCCAAGTTTGAAGACCCCTGCTCTAATTTAAGGAATTATGGAGCTGTGGTTTTAATGGGATTGCCTAGCTTCTCCGCTCCCTTGTTTCAATTATCTTCAATAATAGAAATAGTTCCTTCTGTGTCTCCTGCTTCTGTTGCCCTTTTGTCCATCTTTTAACTGATAAGTTGTGCTCTTGGGCTCAGGACTAGGAACTCTTCAGGTACAGCTGCAGTCAACATGGACAAGAATGAGAGACGTTGTGTGACGTGGCTTTCCAGAAACAAGATTAGATTGGGTGAACAAGATTGGGTCCACCTCTGCCTGGGGAGATGATACAGGTGTACTTTTTTTTTTTTATTGGCTATGCCTTCAAGGAATTAGAGATGGCATCTGTCCTCCTATCACAGCATCTCCTTTGGGTGGAAGTTAGAATTGGAATGAAGGAGTAACATTACATATTTGGTAGCTAGACAGTTTGGTCTAGTGGTGAAGGCACCAGGCTAGGAACCAGGAGACAGCTCTAGACCCATCATGGGTGCGAAAGCCAAATGGGTGATTTGGGGCCAATCCCCCGGAGACAGTTCTAGTCCCACCTTAGGTATGAAAGCTAGCTAGGTGTTTGGGCCAATCACCAAGAGACAATGAGTTCTAGTTCCTTAGCCATGAAAGCTGGTTGGGTGACTGGGGCAATCACTAGGACACGGAGATTTCTAGTCCCAGCTTAGATATGAAAATGGGCTGAGTGACTTCGGATCAATTACTATCAGTCCAACCCACTTCATAGGGTTGTGTAGGAAAATAGGAGGAGGATTAGATATGTTTGCCACCTTGAGTTGTTAATAAGAATAATAAAAGTGGGACATAAATAAATAACACATCATTCAAAATACCTACTAATAAAAACAGATTGCCCAAACATCCAATCCCTATGTTGTCTTGAGTTTGTTCACACATTTTACGAAACTAAAATATAGACCCTTGTATTTTTGAGCGAACATAACGTATGAGCCCTAAACATTGTCCTTTTTTAAAACTACCAATAATGATTTAGCATGATGAGTAGGTGAGCCCAGCTATCGTGGTTTAAAACGAACTAGGGTTTCTCATAATATCCAACTTTGACCTTCATGCACTCCTGCAGCTGAAGTTGAGAATTACCAAAGCAAAATTGGTCTCCAAGAAGTTCCTTTGTTTCTTTCTCTCTTTTCAAAACCAAGTTGATTTTTTTTTAAAAAAAAAAAGAAAGTTAAATATCACTTGACCAAACGGGTTTTCCTTCCTGTTCCCAAGATACTTGTGGATCAAATGGTCAAGAGGTGTACTCAGTGAATAATTTTGAAGAATTCGGAAGCAGCGGGGGGGGGGGGTCAAAGTCCTTCAAGTTTAAGGTCTTTAAGACCCTTTGCAAAACAGAAAAGGCTTAGTGAAGTATACACAGTTGTTTTCAAGTGCTGAAAGTACCTCCTGGATCTTTAGAGAGGAAGTATATTTATCTTAAACAAAGATCACAGAAGTGTGTGTGTGTGTTTGAGGAAAGCTACTTCGGTATTGGATCCTCGAGGTGAAGGTGTGTCTTTTCTCAGTTATTCTCTATCTCATCACTTAGCAAAATCATATTTTGGAGAAAAAGTGATTGATTCCAGTTCTGTTATTCTTTCTTTCTTTACAACTTCTGGCTAGTGAACCTGCCTTCAAATTTAATATTTACAAGCCTACGTGACTCTCTCTCTCTCTGCTAGTACACTGATGGTGCTGAATTTCATATTCACTTCCAGAAATGAGGTCCCATCATCAGCCAGGGCCTCTTTAAGCTTTTTCCCCAAACACGAGGAAAACAGATATGTTCTCAGAATGAAAGCAGATTTTAGATTGGGGTGGAAAACTTAAAAAGCATTCACAACTGAAAGAATTGACTCACAGCCCAGCTACTCATGACCTAGAAAAGAAAGAAGAGAAAGAAGGAGCTGTGTGCTCAGCTCTGTGGCCTGCTTACCCAGATGGTGGCTATCAGGAATAGTGGTTAAAGCTAAAGAACTGCTCTATATTGATCTACACACTGTAGCTATCTAGTCTGATAAATGCCATCTTTTGTCCTTAGAATGTCAGGGGAAAATATCTCGAATCACAATACATTTTCAAATCTTGTGCTGGGGGAAAAAATCATTTCTCCATTCTGGTGAAAACTTTATTCAAATCTGAATTTTTAAAAAATAGTTTAGTTATATTTGCAACTATTTTATAAGTAGGAATGTGTGCTACAGCCACCAGTCGTAGCTTGCTTTGGCTTCCAATCCTTGATTTATTTGGGGGAGACAAAGAATTTGGGGTTCCACATAATGGAAAACATAGCATCACAGGAGGAACGTCCAAAATTTGTGGATTCATTCATAAATGATCAAGCGAAACTGATTATGTTCATGGTGTAATTCAGAATTACGCCTTATTGTGCTATTCAAATACTGCCCAGGAACTCTACAAGAACTTTAAAGCCCTTTCAGATTGCTTCAAGTGGTCGTTTGCTTCTACTTATTCTTGGCATGGTTAACTGCATCCCATCCTAAGATTCATGAAATGAGATGCTCTCCAATTTCCAGAATGCCGAGTTGAAGATAAAGCCAAAGAGATGGACAACTTTTCTGTACCTCAGCCATAGGAACAACGCCCGGATGGATTTTGACAAGGCCTTGTTTTTCCCCTCCCTGTGTGGGCTTCAATCATCCCCCACCCCTTTCTACTCATTCACATGTTCACATTATGAGGGGGTGGGATATTTATAATGAAAAATCAACCCAGCACAAAAGCCAGCTAGGAGTTCCTTCTCCAGTAGAGATAATTGAAGGGGTAGGCTTCACTCTCTGTCAAGTCTGAGATCCTGTGTGAGAAAACTGGGATATTATAGAGATAGTAGGGGAGTCCGCCTTAATAACCTTAATCTGGAAAAAAGAGAATCGGCTATTAAGGCCCCACTGAGGGACTGTTTTCACAGATACAGCAGGTTGCCTTCAACCCTGTGGCTGGATGAAGGACCTGTCTCCCCAGCAACCAGCGAACTTAAGTCCTTAATGTGTTTTGAGGCTCACTGTCTAATCTGAAATACAAAATGTCACCATAAGTCGCTACGGCCTACCTACAAAACACATAACCAGCTTGCACCTCCTGGTTGCTGGGGTACAGGGGCCTCCTGATTCTCCACAGGCAGAGGTGGATGAAGTTTGGGCTGGAACAAGGGCCCCGTCTCTCTTGTCATTGTTTCCATTGTTCCCCTCTTCTCGTTAAAAGACCTAATATTATGTCTTTAATTCCAATCCTGGAACAGGAGGGGGGGCAGAGCCTGGAGGGATTGGTGGGAGGGGGGGGGAGACCTCCACTTGGTGGGGAAAGGCCTTAGTTAATGGTGTGTAAAAAAAAGAGAGGGGATTGGAAATGTCAACTTTGTGAGAAAGAAAAGGAAGTCTCCTTGAAGTCAAGGTTGATTCCTGATGACTTCATGATAAAGTCCGTGAAGTTTTCTTGGCAGCAGGAGGGAAGTGGTTTGTCCGCACCTTCTTCTGGGACGTTCAATTTTCCAGTCTAGCCTACAGCTTTGCAGTCTCTTGCTCAAGAACTAATCAGGCTCAATCCCGCTCGGTTTCAAAATCTTCTGCCATGATAGTTAATTGTGCTCGTTGATTAGCAAAGCAATGGGTGAGTTCTCGCCTCACCTGGATTGTCATTTTGATGTGGCTCGTGACTTAAATTTGGATCAAACTGATCTGGAAAACTAATCTGGATTTGGAAAAGAGGGAATTTCGCCCGTGCGCAAAAGACTTCTGGATAGCCCCGTCAACGGGAATGCTTCCTTTCGGCATCCCAAGTGTTGATCCAATTCCAAAATTTGATTTGAGTCACGCATTGGATGAAACCGCATTTGAGCTGAATACCTGAATCAAACTTTTGTGCAGCCTAAACATTTACGTTGGTGGTCTCCGCCAAGATGCTGGGGGCTCCTCCAGCATTTGAAGAAGTAAAGCTTTATTGGGTTCTTACTGCAAAATCTGAAGCGGACTCAGAATTGCAGGAAGCCTCCTGAATGGGACTTGGTTAAGGTTTGCTAAAAGAAGAATACCTGCCATTAGTTAACACTCACTTCTTTGCAATATGGAAGCTTTGAATCAGGAGTGGCAACGTGGCCAGCTGGGGGATTCTGGGAGTTGAAGTCCACAGGTCTTAAAGTTGCCAGGGTTGGACACCCCTGCTTTAAATCGAAAAGAGGAAGCAGAGTGTTCTAGTTATTAGCATCCCAATTAGATCCGAGATCTACTCTTTGAAATCTCAGCAGGATTCTACTTAGGGAGACCACACTGGGGTAAAAGGGACAATAATGTGACGTACGATAGAGCTGGGTTGTGGACTTCCTAATTTAAAAATGTGAGCAACACAAGATTGCCTGTCTCTATACTTTTTTTCCTTTTCTTTTTTTTTATAATGAGTAGATGCACCCAGAAAGCAGTTTTCTGTGGTATGTTTCTCAGACTATTGGAAAATATAAACGCGATTATACTAACTGCTATACTTAAGCTAAAGTACCTCAATACAGGTACCGTAGTTTTTGACTTACAACGCTATTTGGACCGGAACTTCTCTTGCTAAGCAAGCTGATTTTTAAAGTCAGTCACACCCCATTTCATTTCTTTGCCATGGTTGTTACTGCAGTTGTTAAGTGAATCACGCGGTTGTTAAGCAAGTCTGGCTTCCCCTTTGACTTTGCAGGTTGGAAACTGGCTGGGAAAGTTGCAAAGGGGAATGACCTGACCCCAGGATGCTGCAGCTGTGGCCGAGCGCCCAAGTTTGGATCACGTGACCGTGGGGATGCTGAGGTGGTCGTAAGTGCGAGGATTGGTCATCAGTCGCTTTTTTCCAGTGCTGTGGTAAACTTCCGTCGGCTTCAATTGCTAAATAGGTGGTCATAAGTCAAGGACTGCTTGTAGTTGTTTAAGGCAAATCAAGCCTACTGAAGCTTTAACGTTGTTCATTTCCTTTTTTGCAGATGGCGAGTTCTACGGGACTTATTTTCTTTTTTCCTTTCCTGGCAGGGGAGATAGGAACAAGTGACCCACAGATTGGGATGGTATGACATTACTGTTTTCATCTCAAAGAGGTATCAAAGAAGGGCCTTTTGATTTAAAATCCTGTCTGAGCAATTTGTGCTCAATTATTTGGGCTTTTTTTTTTCTCATCAGATGCCAGAGGATTAATTATCTTGCTCAATTGCAAGAGAGTTTTGTGCCATCTTAAAGATGATCAGATTAATTCTGGCATACACTTTCATGGTTGATAGCTCACCCATCAGATGAACAAAATGTTGCTGCCAGATGGTCAAACCTTATCCACATACACAATTAATTATAAGGGAGAGAGAGAGAGAGAGAGAGAGAGAGAGAGGGAGAGGGAGAGAGAGAAGATAGCTGTAAAGCTATCACAACTTTGACCATGTTGGTTTCGGGATTTATTTGCTTAATCCCTGGAAATGTTTTGTAAAACTATTTTTCAACTGGATGAACATTTTAGCCATTTCACTGGACCAAGATGAGCAAAAAGGATCTAGGAAAAAAAAAATCACGTGGAAGGATGAAAGAAAGTGAGCCAATGAATCTAAGATAACGTCCTGGTTTACAGGATCATGTGTCATCCCTAATACTTAATCTATCAAGAGATGGTTGTGATTTGGGTTTAATATGCTGGATAAAACCCTTGTGGGTTATAAACCATGTTAATGGCTTAGCATGATGCCCGGACTCCACCAATTGTACTGTAGTAAATAAACAGTGTAATAATTCCCCCAAGGATTGAGTGTATTTTCTGGACGTTTAGAAAGGCAAAGCTAATTTTGTTCTAAGGTATTTTAAAAGCAGGGAGGAGGAGGAGGAGGGAGTTTTTTTGTAAAAATAATCAAAGTTGCAAGTGAAGCAAGACAATAATGCTGAAATCAACCACAGAGAGAAAGGTTACTCGATTCTCCATTTGCTGTTCTCTTGAGCAATACCTGGTACCAAATAAACTAACCAGAAGAGAAACAAAGCAAGGAAAAAGTTTTCCTTTTATAGTAAATGATCGCTACAATGAAAAATAAACCTCTCTTCTTTTTTTTAAGAAGAGTTTTTTAAGAAAAGACTGGACAATCACTTGTCTGAGATGGTATAGGTTCTCCTGCTTGAACAGGGGGCTGGACTAGAAGACCTCCAAGGTCCCTTCCAGCTCTATTCTATTCTATTCTATTCTATTCTATTCTATTCTATTCTATTCCATTCCATTCCATTCCATTCCATTCCATTCTTGCAGGGGGGAAAAGTTATCAGAAGACATTCCCGTTTCCTCAATTCCTTGCAAAATTAACCTTTAAAAATTAGCCTTTAAAAAATGAAGCAGGTTCACATTCCAGGTTAGTTGGTGTTTTGAGCGTCCAAATCAAGCTTGTTTCAAAAAGGCACTTTGTCCTTCTTACAGGGTGGACCTAAAGACCTTTGCAGGGAGTTAAATGAAAATAGTTGTGTAGGAAAGAAATAATGTATTTCTCTTGGAAAGAAAAAAAAATAAAATCATTGTCAACTCTTCCAAATATGAACCACTAGAGGGAGCACTTTGACTTCTTATGCAAAAGCGCCACAGACAGTAGATGTGACCACAAGGTGGCGATCTTTCCTCATCTATTAGAACTGACATCCTATTTAGCATCACTTAGGAGTCATCATCATCAACCATCGTGAGTCAAGATGGCACCTTCCACATCTTTTCCTGGGTTTTCTGTATGCCCGTCTTTTTTCTATCACACCCTTCAAGCTCCCTTGATGAAGACAGTCTTCGATATGTCTTAATCCTGGTTTATCCAAAACAAACAAAAATATTACACAGTTCTCAGTACCGTTATTCGCATACCCCATCAGTACATAAAGGTCTTTCAAGAGTAGTAAACAACCAAGAAAAACACACAGCTGTTCACTGGGCTGAAACTATTACAGGAAGTCCTTGACTTACAAATTGGTCAATAAACGAACATTCAAAGTTATGATGGACTTGAAAAAAAAAACTTCCTTAGTTAAAGTGCCACACCAATCCTGTGATCAAGTGATTGCATTTTGGCATTGGGTAACCTGCTCCCATTTATGACTGGTTGCAATATCCCAGGGTCACATGACTGCGTTTTGTGATTATTATTATTATTTTTTTGTCTTTCCCCAACCAAAAAACGCCCATTGGATAAGCTGGATTCAGACTTAGGACCGTGTGACTGCAGGGACTGACTTAACAAGTGTCATACCAATTGGTTTTGTTCGGCTTTGTGTTTTATGCCCCCTCTTGGCTTGGGGTTCATATTCAAGCTGCGATGAGCATATTTAGGGTTGAAGATCTCACAAAGGAAGAATGAACTTGCGCAGAGAGCAGTGTAAAAGCTTTGAAGCTTACGGAGGTGTTGGCTTTGTTTTTCCTTGCCCTAACAGCAGCAACAGCCTGTTGCATTTTGCGTTTCTTTCCTGGAATATGATGCATCAATTATTCATCTCCAAAACAGTCTTGCAAGTGCAGAAGTAGCACCTGCCTTCAGCTGTTGGCAGTTGTTGCTGATCTCTGCTTGTTCTCGTTTTTCTTGTCAATTCTAGCCTCCAGGGATGGGATGTGCACCTTTGATGTCAGTGCTAGACCTCCCAGGAAGAATCCATTCTATTGACATCTTTGTAGACGGGAATATGGATTTGCAAAGCAGCCAAACACTTCTTTCTTGCTTTTAAAAGATGCTGGTCCCGATCTAGATGTTTGACCGATGCTGGACACTTGGAGCTGTTCTTTCTGTTAAACTGCACTGGGGCTAACTCTGCTTGGGAGGGAAGTTAAGGAATTATAGAGACCTTGGTGACATCTTTCTTCTGGCTGAGAGATCCTGGGAGTTGACGTCCAGAAGTCTTCAACTTGCCAAGGTTGAGAAACTTCCCCGCTTTAGAGCTTTGCTTTTCCAGTGAAACTGTTTCTGCTTCGAGAACGGGACAACCTTACACAGAGTGCTCTGTATTTTCTGCTGTTTAGTCCAAGCATTTTTTTTTTTTTAAAAAAAACATTTTGTCCACATATTTGTCTACCCTGCAATTAATATTTCTCAGATCCAACAGCTCTAATCTCCCCCAATTTTTAGCTTGGAGGGGCTTACACACATCAAGCTAAGCCGTCATTTGTTTAACCATTGTTTGTTGGCTTAACAACAGTTGGCTGGACTCACACAAGGCATGAGGTCCAAACCAAGGAAACCACATTATGGCTTACCATGTTGTTTGGATTGAGACATGATAGCACAGCAGGGCATCCCCAAACACTGAATTGTCTTCATTTCCAGGGTTCGTGAGGTGAAAAGGAAATGCGATTAGTAATAAACCCGGAATAGGAAATCTGAAGCCCTCTTGAATTATGGACTTCGTATCTCATCAGTCTCGTCAGCTCTTGGCTAAACATGCTTCCCATCCATGCATTGGTCCGTACACTATTGTTCTATAGGCAGGGAAATCTACGTGCAAAGAACATTCATTAGGAGTAGCTTTCACTTGCAGTTTTGAGTTTCAGTACCCGGACTTAATTTTGCCAATTCTGGGACAGGTAAATCTAAGGAACACATACAGGAAGATAATGAATGGGTCTCAGTGAAGTTCTTAGATGAAAAGGTGGGCCGTGCATCTGCACGAGATCTCTGAACGTTTGCTTTCTCCCCTAATTGTGCCAAGACAATTAGTATGTAGACTGCATTAAAGGTTAAAGTTTCCCCCTGCCCAGTTGTGTCCAACTCTAAGGAGCGGTGCTCACCTCCGTTTCCTAGCCAAGGCAGCCAGCATTGTCCGAAGACATTTTCCATGACGATCAGCATGACTATATATGCCAAAGGTCCAAGGAATGCTGTTACCGTCCCACCCGAAGTGGTACCTATTGATCTACTTGCACTTATGTGCTTTCAAACTGCTAGGTGGGCCAGAGCTGGGACAGGAACGGGAGCTCACTCTGTCAAAAGATGAACCCAGGCTGTCAGCTTTCCAGCTGACAAGCTCAGGGTCTTTAGCCACTGAGCCATCACCAACCCCGTTGAGGACATTACGATGGTTAAAATCTGCTCTCTTCAACCTTTGCCATTCGGTGGCCCAAAATCAGTGCCGCAAAAATACTCTATAACTCCCAGACAACCTTGCAGATTTTAAAAAAAAATTGGGAAAACCTATCCATCGGCCAAACCTAATAGTGTTTGAGGGGTCCTTGGTGTTCTCTGAGCTTAGTTGTTTTCTTGCAGATGTTTCATTACCCAAACTGGGTTACATCATCAGTGCTCTGATGTTGTTGTTATACCTAGTTGGGGTAATGAAACATCTGCAGGAAAGCAACCAAGCTCCGAGACCTCCAAGGACCCCTCATTTCAACCCTGAGCTACAAATATTCTCCTTTACTAGAAGTGTTTATCTGATCGGCCACAACTTTGGGGGAACTTTAGCAGAGGTTGCTACCCATGGAGATGGACACTGCAATCTTCTGCTTGGAAAGGACCTGTAATAGGACCTGGTATTTATTTATTTTTTTGAAAAATTGCTCTAAATTCTTGTTCATTTGATGGCTCCTTTGTTTGCCTCTGGGATGTTTGGTGGGTAACCTTTCTCAACAGTTGAGTTGAGCTACTCCCACTGCGGGCTAGGTGAGTTTTGGCTGTTATGTCCGGAAGGCTGTTGAAGATTTTGGCTTAAAGGAACCCCATGTTTTGAAAACGAAAAGTCTCTATAGGAATCCAATTCTCTTTTGACCATTTCCTCAAAGCTTAAATTACCCATAAAATTGCAAGCCTGGAAAAGACAAAAAAGTGCTTTGGCTCAACATCTTTCCGTGCCAGAGAAGATTATCTTGGTGATTAGTTGCACACACCTCTCGGATCAAGTTCTGTTCCTTTTTTCTGTTTTCAGTTGTGCTTTTGTAGAACACACACACACAAAAAAAGGGTTGCTATATCGGAAGATCGGTGGGGAGGAGGAGATGGAAAATAAAAGGACTTCCTCATACAGCTTGCTTTGTTTTAGCTTGGCAAGCTGGGGTGAAATCAGAAGGATTGTCATTATTAATTTTCACACTAGAAAGCACAAATCATTTCCACAAAGGTTAAATATGAAGTCTAATCTTTGCCAAAAAAAGAGCTTGTTCAGGTGGCACTTGACCAGGATGGGCCCACATCCTGGAGATAGAGAGGAAACGATCTAGATAGAAGATGCTGAGCCAGCTGAGGGACACTGCCAATTCAGAAAGTTTGCCAATTTTATCTCACAATCAAACCTTTCCTAGTCCCTTGGTCTTTGACTGTGGAGCATTTGGGTAGATAAAAGTACAAATCAGAGACTCTCAACTGCCCGCTGTGTTTTTGTTAATAAAAGAGAGGTTTAGATTGGACCCAAAGAGTGGTTCACACATTCACTCATCAGGCAAATATCCATGATATGAATAAATAAGTGCTGACCATTAACTTAGAAGAGGAGATATTCTTCCACCTCCAAAGGTGAGGTTTACCAATGGACCCACCAACTTTTTATGCTCTTAATAATAATAATAAAAAAGTTGGAAGGGATCTTGGAGGTCAACCTTGGAGGTCTACCCTTGACCTTGGAGGTCAACCCATTGCTCAGGCAGGAAACCCTACACCATTTCAGACAAATGGTTGTCCAATTTCTTCTTTAAAACTTCCAGTGTTTGGAGCATTCACAGCTTCTGGAGGCAGGTTGTTCCACTGGTTAATTGTTCTAACTATCAGGAAATTATTCCTTAGTTCTAGGTTGCTTCTCTCTTTGGTTAGTTTCCATCTGTTGCTTCTTGTCCTGCCTTCAGGTGCTGTGGAGAATAGTTTGGCTCCCTCCTCTATGTCTTCTTCCATCCTGCTGGGCAGTTTCTGTTTGTTCAATGCTTCATTTTAAAAGAAAGCTATGGAGAAGAGGGAGGGTAAGAGAAAGAGAAGGGAATTTCCACTTTAAAGAGATTTATTTATTTAATTTGTATACCAGCCAACGCCCAGGGATTCTGGGCGGTTCAAAAAGTAAAAACCCAGAAAAACATCACTAAAACAATAAGCAACAATAAGCCAGGTGACAAAGATGGCCCAAACTGGACAAGAATAAGAACACTACTCAAAATACCCCCAAAGGGGCGTCAAGCACCTTAGCCTTAGCTGAAGACCCACGTGAAGATATTTCTAGGATGCACCCTACATTCAAGACCCTACATTCATCTTTGATTCAGTAGAAGCACCGCCACAAAATGAGGCAAGACTTTTTCAACTTTCAGCACACTTCTGGGAGGTTCAAACAGGATCTCTGAAAGCTTCCAAATCACATAGCCCCGGGCAAGTGTCCAGGTGCATGATGGGAATTTCTTTTCTACAGCAACAGGTGTGGTCCGTTGTGAGAGAGAACATCAGATGAAATCTTTCCACTTCATACTTGAAATGTTTGGCAGCTTCTCAAGAATTAAGGGTATTTTTAGAACCCCAAACACTGACCTTCAAGGATCTTGAAAGAAGTTCCATTTCCTTCTTTATTTGGCTTTGGAAGGCAGTGTTTGGGGAGAAAAAAGGTTTCTTTATATTTCACTGAGTGTTACTTGACTAAGATTATGGCCGCTAATAAACACTGCTCAGTCTCCTCTTTTTAGCGATGCTTCAAGGTCAGCCAGAAATGTTCTTTTAACTCAAGAGTATCTAATTTCTTTTTTGAGATCGGGATCTCAACCACACTGGCATTCAGGTTGCTCTGCTTCATGTTCCTCCCGTTTCCAGTGGTGTTACTTGATTTATTTCACCGGGTTGCTCTTCGTTAAGTCAGGATGGGAAGGAGCAGGCCTCGTTCTAAAATCAGCCACGCATGCAGCTAGTCCTCAATTTGTGAATCGCTGCAGCGGTTAAGCGAGTCACTTGGCTGTTAAAGAGAATCCAGCTTCCCTCCGTTGACCTGGCTTGTCAGAAGCCAGCTGACAAGGGAAGGTCACCAATGACGATCACAGGGTCAGATGTCCTCCACCGTCCGTGTGCAAGGAATTCAAGACGCAGGAACAAGGTGACAAAACAGGCTTTAATCCATGTGAGATAAAGTCAGCGCTGGGAGTGAATTGCTCCCAGCGCTTTACATAGTTTCCCTCACCACCACCACCCGGGCCCGGCCCCAGCTGCAAGCCAGCATCCGGCCCTTGGAGTTGATAAGGCACAGTCCCGCCTCTGGCCTCCCTCCTGCCGCTCTCCGCGGCTGCTCCGGCCTTCCGCATTCCGGCCGCCTGCTCTGGGTGCTGCTACGAGCCGCTGCAGGCCACGGAGCCTCCGTGGGACGCCCCTCCCCCAGCGCTGCCTCCACGCCGTGTCCCGCCGACAGGGAAGCCCATCCGCTGCCACTGCTGTCGGTCCTGCCCGACCAGGCCTGACGGGCCACCCCACTCCGTACCAGACATCCTCCCACAACGTGGTAGGCCACTGCATCAGCTACGTGCGTCGGGGTCCGGCTGCGGGACTGGCTGCGGGTCCGGCTGCGGCGTCAGGCGTCTGGCGTCTGTGTGAGGGTCACACCGCGGCGCTGGGCGTCCTGCGGCTGGCTGCAGAGTCCGGGCGGCTTGCTGCTCGGTGCTCCCCCCCTCCCGAACATGTCGAGCCCACGGGGCTTGACACACAGGACATCGTAACTATCACAAACACATGCCAATTGGCAAGCCTTTTGATCATATGACCATGGGATGCTGCCTCGGTCATAAGTGTGAGAAAAGTCACAGTTTTTCAGTGCCGTTATAACTTTGAACGGTCACTAAACAAATGGTTGTAAGTTGAGAACTGGGACTATAACCTATGAGAATACTACGTGATGGCTTCCAGCAAGAGGCGTGGCAAAGATTCAATACGTGGCACATTCCGCTAATTCAGCTCTGAGCAGTTGGGTCTAGTGGTTCAGGTGCTGGCCTAGAAACCAGGAGAGTGTGAGTTCTAGTCCCACTTTAGGCATGAAAGCCAGTTGGGTGACTTTGGGCCAGTCGCCAGGAGACTGTGAGTTCTAGTACTGCCTTAGCAATGAAAGCTGGCTGGATGACTTTGGGCCAGTCATCAGGAGACTGTGAGTTCTAGCCCCACCTTGGGTATGAAAGCTGGCTGGATGACTTTGGGCCAGTTGCCAGGAGACTATGAGTTCTAGTACTGCCTTAGCAATGAAAGCTGGCTGGATGACTTTGGGCCAGTCATCAGGAGACTGTGAGTTCTAGTACCACCTTAGCATGAAAGCTGGCTGGATGACTTTGGGCTAGTCATCAGGAGACTGTGAGTTCTAGTACTGCCTTAGCAATGAAAGCTGGCTGGATGACTTTGGGCCAGTCATCAGGAGACTGTGAGTTCTAGTACCACCTTAGCATGAAAGCTGGCTGGATGACTTTGGGCTAGTCATCAGGAGACTGTGAGTTCTAGCCCCACCTTGGGATGAAAGCTGGCTGGATGACTTTGGGCTAGTCATCAGGAGACTGTGAGTTCTAGTACTGCCTTAGCAATGAAAGCTGGCTGGATGACTTTGGGCCAGTCATCAGGAGACTGTGAGTTCTAGTACCACCTTAGCATGAAAGCTGGCTGGATGACTTTGGGCTAGTCATCAGGAGACTGTGAGTTCTAGTACTGCCTTAGCAATGAAAGCTGGCTGGATGACTTTGGGCCAGTTGCCAGGAGACTGTGAGTTCTAGTACTGCCTTAGCAATGAAAGCTGGCTGGATGACTTTGGGCCAGTCACTCTCTCTCTCAGTCTAACTCACTTCATAGGATTGTTGTTGTTGTTGTTGTTGTGGGGAAAATAGGAGAAAGGAGCATTATGTACGTTTGCCACCTTCCGTTACCTACCTTGGCTCTTTTATGACTTGTGGACTTCAACTCCCAGTTACGTAGGAGGAGGAAGGTGTGTTGAATATCTTCCTCGTCTTGAGTTATTTCTAAAAAATAATAAAGACAGGATAAAAAATAAATAAAATAAATAGTATGAGAGAAGGAAGATTCTTCTAGTAGGGTTTCTGTCTTCTACCTTTTTCCGGGCAAGAATTCTGACATGGGACATCCATCCAGAATCTCTAAGGCTGTATTCTGTATTGATGTAATATATTTGCATTTGCCACTATTGCAAATATATTTCAGTGTTACAAAATGTAAAAAAACAAAACAAAACAACAACAAAACACCTCTTCCTGGAGTCCAGATCCTTATCATTCATTGATTAGAAGACACAAAGTGATTTTTTTGATTTTTTTTAAGGAGCAACAACCTGGAGTTTTCTTGTAGCTCTAGAAGCGAAACGGTTGAGGTTTTTGCTTTGGTTTTCTTTTAAATAATAACTAATTAGAACAGTAGCCAGGTTCTATCTTTCGTGGTTTGAGGCTCACTCCTTGCAGCACCTGATCCCATTATGCCCTATCTATCGGGTCAGATAAAAACCCAATAAAAACCCAGGTGGCATTTAGCTGTGCATTTCAATTAGTGCCTTCCATTTTATCCTTTAAACTTCATCCATGGCTGGCTCAGGAATTCTGGGAGTTGAAGTCCACAAGTCATAAAAGAGCCAAGGTGGTGTTTTTTTTCCTCGCCCCCCCCCCCACTCTAGCAGGTTGCCAGTGTTGGTGGTCTGGAATTTGCTTTGAAGGTGTGCGTTGAACAGAGAGGTTGGTGTGAACAGGCCCGGTTCCAATCCCCCAGGCTTTCATGCCATGCCAGAGACTGCCCACCACAACATGCCCAGACGTTTTATCTCACACGCTGCCAGGAAGGATGAGTGGGCTGCTAAGACCTGCGGGTGGGAGAAAGGAGGAATCAAAAGGCAAGATTCAGCCAGCCCAGCAAGAATTATTCACATCGGCTAAGACCCAAGGACATGGCTTGTTTGGAAGAAAGGGGGGGGGAAGGGAGAAACAGGCTCGCCAAAGGTTGTAAAACGAACAATGCACGGATCTATTTGCAAGTGCACACGATGCACAACTCTTCCGACTCGCGGCTCACACCTGTGTGACAAACACGCCCATGTTTTGTGCCACAGCTGTGAAATTGGAAAGTAAGGAACCCTTTGTGGTTTCGCGTTGAACTTCGTGGAAGGCAGACTCACGGCTGGTAAAACTGAAGGACAATCCAGTTTTAATATTTTTGGAGTCAACGTTCTTTCAATCCGTTCTTTTCCATCCATAGGTTACTGACTAATCTTTCGCCAGGATGACCAGGCCAACTAATAATGAGATAATACAAGACAAAATGGATAACGTTTAAAGGATAAAATGGAAGCCATTAATTCAAACGCACAGCTAAATGCCACCTGGGTTTTTATTGGGTTTTTATCTGAGCTGATAGGGCATAATGGGATCAGGTGCTGCAAAGAGTGAGCCTCAAACCACGAAAGATAGAACCTGGCTACTGTTCTAATTAGTTATTATTTAAAACAAAACCAAAGCAAAAACCTCAACCGTTTCACTTCTAGAGCTACAAGAAAACTCCAGGTTGTTGCTCCTTAAAAAAAATAAAAAAATCGCTTTGTGTCTTCTGATCAATGAATGATAAGGATCTGGACTCCAGGAAGAGGTTTTTTGTTGTTGTTTTGTTTTGCTTTTTACACTTTGTAACATTTAAATATATTTGCAATATATTTGCAATCACAATCTCCTGATGATTGGTCTAAAGTCATCCATCCTGCCTAAGGCCAGACTAGAACTCAACCTCTCCTGGTGACTCACCCAAAGTCATCCAGCTGCTTTTCATGGCTAAGGTGGGACTAGAACTCACAGTCTCCTGGTGATTGGTCCAAAGTCGCCCAGCCATAGACCTTTGATGGCAATTCAACTTTGTTAGCTTCACATTTACTTTAGGGATTGCATTTCAAAAGCAGCCTTACCCACCCAGATGCGTTCAAAATGTGTGAACTGTGAACTGTGTGTCAAATCAAAGGGTTCCCCATCCAGTAGAGCCACCGCTGGGAACTGGGAGCAGTTGACTCCTTACATCTGGAACCCACCCAGATTGAAGAAGGGCTTTCATTCACTGTGGCTAAGAAGCTCAGCTCCTTGAACGTTGCTGCAATCAATTAATGCAACCTTTTCAAAAGAGAAAAACCGTATAAACGCCCAATGCAGGGAAGAACGCGTTGCAATAATAATGGCAAAAGCGATGAAGTTCTAGAGAGGAAAAATAAATGGTTGTTCGAAGGCCGGGTAAATAAGGTGTGATGCTGAAAGGTCCATAGGAAAAAGAGTCACTCAACTGAGGTTGAATCAGGACCGTCCCTTATTGCATCTGAACATGTCTTCAGTGACTGACTGTTCAGATTAAAGCATTTGCAGATGAATAAAACAAGACAGTTATTCCTACATCTATTTTTCCTATTATGAGCCCAATCCGTGGAAATCTTTTGCCTCCCTCTTATTCAGGGGAAAAGAGGGAAGAAGAGGGCCTTCTGGCAAATATCTATCCAGTGTCGCCCAAGAATTAAACTCTCCACATAAAATCTCTTTTGCATTGAATTCGAAGATGGAATGGAATGACACGGGTACCCCTGTTCCTCAGATCCGAACAGCTGTTCCCCACAATAAAATATGCTGGCCTTCAACAGCTGTCTTCCAGTTATCACGGTTCTGATATCTTTTGGACAAACTAGACAGCGAAAACCCTGGACCGCCAAAACAAATAGAAGAGGGGGGGAAAAGATAATTTGTGCTTAAACATGCTTGAAGCTGGGGGGATATTTTCCTATTTACAAGCATGTTTGTGTCCATCTGTGCACCCATCAGGACATGATCACACTCAAGAGATCTTTTTGGCATGTGATCCATTAAAAGCACGCTTGCGAACACATGGATAAATTGAAGCACATACCAGGCTGTGCAAGGATCTAGATTTACATAATTACCTTTCCAGCTTTGCACCATCACTGGTTTTGTATCCCTCGCATCTTTGTCCAGCCAGAAGACATTATAAAATTACTTTCATCTGGTGATTCGGATCTCCTCAAAGCCAAGAGCACATACACTTAGTAAACATACACCCACAAAGACATACGCACAAAGTGCTTGTAATATTTTACCAATCTGTCCAGGAAGAACCCAAGTTAGCAATCATAAAATCATACTTTGATTTTTCTCGTTCTTTCTTTCTTTCTTTCTTTCTTTCTTTCTTTCTTTCTTTCTTTCTTTCTTTCTTTCTTTCTTTCTTTCTTTCTTTCTTTCTTTCTTTCTTTCTTTCTTTCTGCTGTACTTTACCAATGAATGTGTGTTCATTGCTAATATTTTCACCTACAACATGTGCCCTGGAGATTTGGAGGCCCCGTAGAGCTAGCTGATGGAGGGGAAGGAGGGAGAAAAATTCCGTCATGTAAGCAGTCTTCCACTCACTTGACACTGGATTTCACCCAGAAACAATCAAAGAATGAAGCGGAAGAAATTGTCTCCTTGCTAAGCCAAATCTTTGAGCCTGGAGGCTGTGAAAATCTAGAGGACCAAAGAATAAAAGCTGGCAATTACAGCCAGATGAACTAGAGGAGGAGGAGGAGGAGAAATAATGAAAGAAAAAAACAAGTAATTTTGAGGATATAGTTATGCAATACATAATCAGCTCTATGTCACTGGGTATGGGAAAAATGAAAGTAAAACGTTGCCGGTCAACATTGCAGGGTCCCTAGTTTGATCTGCCAAGGGCAGGCGGGTTATCATAAAAAGAAGTCTTTTGCTTATTTCCCATTACAAGGAACTGAAAAAGGGAAAAGATCAAGAAAGTTGTTAGGGCAAATTTGGGGAGTGGGCTAGGGATAAATGTAAAGATCTCACTCAGAATACGTTTACATCTTTGCAGTTAAAAGAAATTTCTATCTAGCCCAACACAGAAAAATTACAAAACAATAAACTGCAGAGTTTAGAACACAACCCAAACAAAAACATGGCTTGTTTAAAAACAGCGTTTGATTGATGATGGTTCTGGGGACAGGCAGCAATGTTTTCCAATGGTTGCACAAGAGCTGAATTACACGATTCCTTTGAGCTTTTTATGATTGAATGCAGACACCCCACAAAGCCTCAGAAATTTATTCCTGAATTGTCACATTTCATGTGACAAAAGAGGAAAATTATGAAACCCACAACTGGGGAGTAATCATGTTAACTAACTTTATTGAATTATGAGCAAATAAAATGGAATCTAATTTAGTTCTGGTCCGAGTCCCACCATTACAGCTTGCAGCATGTTAGAGTCAGACGGAATAAAACCTTCAGCCTAGAAATTGATGCGCGTCTCTGATTTAATTGTTTACCTTTATGTTTCTGCAGCCGTAACAAGTAGGAGGAACTTCTTGAGATGGTAGGATCTTCTGGGCAACTTCATGCAATCCCGTGACCCCCGCCACTGTCTTACCGCCAGAGTAGCACAAAGCAGCTCCAGAGATTTTGGACCTGAGTCCTGAATACTGTCAGATGTCAGACTGTCTTTCCCTGTTGTGTAATTGAAATAAGCAGATAATATTCTACCATCCCCATCTTTTCCTGACATAATATTTCTGCCCAGACTTTAGGAAGACAAGACTGGCCCTACTTTATAATAAAACATCCCTGCAAATCAATTCAACTCAGGCTACTTCGGTTCCCCTTGAGGGATATGCAATGCAGATCTTCTCAAGAACTTGGTCTGCAGCCTTCTGCTGTTCATCGTGCTTTGATGACCATTTGACCATTTGCCTATGCTTGCCCAAACTCTATCCTGGGTCACAAACTGAATGCACTGATGGTGTTATCTATTTATTTGATAATAAAACATCTGCAAGAAAACAACAACGTTCAGAGAGCACCAAGTTCCCCATGAATCTCCCTTCCTTCCTTCCTTCCTTCTTTCCTTCCTTCCTTCCTTTCTTCCTTCTTTTTCTCCTCCTCCTCCTCCTGCTCCTCCTCCTCCTCCTCCTCTTCTTCTTCTTCTTCTTCTTCTTCTTCTTCTTCTTCTTCTTCTTCTTCTTCTTCTTCTTCTTCTTCTTTCTCTTATCTTTCTTTTTTTCTTCTTCTCTTCTTACTTCTTCTTCTTCTTCTTCTTCTTCTTCCTTCTTCTTCTTATTCCTTCTTCTCATTCTCCTTCTCCTTCTCTCCTTCCTCCTCCTCCTCCTCCTCCTCCTCCTCCTCCTCCTCCTCCTCCTTCTCCAATCCCACTCCTTTCTAGTCCTGATGATGTTACCTAGTTGGGTAATGAAACGTCTGCAAAAAACCATCAAACTCAGAGAGCACCAAGGACCCCACAGTTCAACCCTGGGCTACAAATACTATCTTCTATTTCTACATTCTATATGAATTGTCTGGCTTATCAACACTCAGAAGTTGATAAGCCATAAAACAGGCAACTGCGCTCCAACAGCGAAATAGCAGGCTGCACAATATCATTTAATCATTTACAATCACACACAAAGAAATATCTTCAGCAACTTCCATTCAGAAGTAAAACTTGAGTTCCTGAAGAGACACTTAATTAGCAACAGCAGCACTAACAACAACATATGGGGGAAAGTCTCTGCTTAATAAGGAACATTAAGTCTATGTTTTTGATTTTTTGGCCTTAGCATTGCGTATCTCTTGAATAGATAAATACTACAGTTGGCAATCGCTGCTGTCCAAGGATAATACTTTTCTTTAATTCCCTTCTAACTAGGTTTTCATCAGGTGCTGAGTAGAAGGAAATGAGAGGCAGTGATGTGCAGTTGCTATGGTACCAGAGCTTATATGCTCCAGGGCAGCAGCAAAACAAAACAGAATATTTTTTTAAAAAAATGAAAAGGAGGAGATGAGAGAGAAAGTCTTAGAGCACAATAAGAATTCCCAAATGATGCAATGAAATTGAAATCAACTCCAGGTTTTTGTTGTCGTTTTTTTTTGCCTCTGCATTTCTGGAAGGATGATGGAGCTTGGAGAGGGGAGGGGGTGAGTGCTGCAAAAAAAAATGAAGTCCTTGACTTAATTCACAATTGGCATCAGGATTTTGGTGGTTAAGCAGGGCTAAGTGAGCCACACTTGATTTTTTTTTTTTACCTTTTTTTGGCCAAGGTTCTTAAGCAAATCACTGCAGTGGTTAAATAAATCGTGTGTTGTTAAGTGAACCCAGCCTCCCCCGTTGACTTTGCTCGTCGGAAGCCAGCTGGGAAAGTCACGAAATGAAGACTACGTGACCCCGGGACGCTACAGCCATCACATATGCACGCAGGTTAACAAGCACCTGAATTTTGATCAGATGATCATGGGGATGCTGCAATGGTCGTAAATGCGAGAACTGGTCAGTAGTCCAGTTGTAACTTTGAACAGTTGATAAATGAAGGGTTATAATTTGAGGACGACTACTATCTCTATGCTAAGAAGAATTTAACTTCCAACTCAACTTTCTCATAAATTTCGAGATTAACATCCTCAGTTTTTTTCCCTCCTTTTTCTCTTTCTTTATTGTACCCCGAGGATTTTTCTCTTAACCCAACACTGATGTTGATTATATTAAGAGTTATACACTTGAGATAAAATCTCTCCATAGATCACCCTTCCTGTGAATAGTTTAGGATCCATTTTCTCGTTGTTGTTTTTTTTCCTAGAGCATAGAGAAGACTAATCGTGTGAGTATATTCTGTTAAAATATGAAGAATCAATCCCAGACTTTTCCTGGTCCTGATTTAATCCTAAATCACCAGCTAAAAAAGATGGGGATTAAGCAAATTCTTGTTTCTTTGTCCCGTTTTCTAAGGTTGGGGCAGGCTTCGGGAACAAATTAAAAATCTTTTCCTTTCCAGCTGTAATAACTGTTAGATTATTCCAGTAATCAAAAAAAACCCACTTTTCCACACCTTACTTACACACATCCTCCTAGTAACAGATGGCTATCCCTGGCTTAGAAACCCTTGGTTTCCAGGGTGAAAAGAATGCCAAACATATTACAATCCTATCAGTGCTTATAAGAAAAATATGAGACAGTTCCAGATAGCCCCAAGTGGGAGATTTTTCAGACACTGCATAAGAAGACAAATGGGTTGGATGGCATTTTAAAAAAACCAACTACTTATTCTTTTCTAGATTTTCTGGGGTACAATCAAGAAATAATTTCTGGGGACACCTCGGAGCTCATTATGATGTCCTTAAATCACTGTTAATACAGGTTAAGGTTACCCTAACTGTTTTCTGCAAGCCTTCAAGAATTCTTCCTCTGGTGTTCCTTAATTCCTAATGCTACTTCTGTAAACCAGTTTGATTTTCCCAGAGATATTTCAGACAATTTAGACCAGCAGCGAGGATGTTACCTCCAAATTAGAAGGTCATCTGACTGATAGTTTTTTTTACAGTCACTTCTGAACTAAAGTCCAGTTGGAAAAGTGGCTTCTCTTTTTTTTGCATTTGTTACATTAAAAAAGCCTGTATTTGAATAGGTTTTGAATTTGAACATGGGGTTATATGATAGCACTGTTCTGATATTTGAGGGGTTCCTACAAGGACAAGGGGCTCAAACTATTTACCAAAGGACCAAAATGGTTTCCAGGCAATGGCTGGAAACTAACCAAGGAGAGAAGCAACCTAGAACTGAGGAGAAATTTTCTAACAGGAAGAGCAATCAAAGCAATGGAATAGCTTGCCTTCAGAAGTTGTGGGTGCTCCGTCACCCACGTCTTTCAAAAAGAGACTGGACAACCATTTTTTTCTGAAATGGTATAGGGTCTTCTGCTTGAGCAGGGGGCTGGACTAGAAGACCTCCAAGGCCCCTTTCAACTCAACTTATTCCATGTTCTATGGAGCATAGTTTCATCAGTCTAAACGCCAGTGCTGGTTCCTTTCCTACATTCCATCGGATTCTTTTAAAATTATGTGCATGTACGCGTCTCTGGGTGTGTAAGCTGCAGTTGCAAATGTTCCTTGGATTGCAATGAGTTCATGCTCAGTGCTGGAAATGGAGTCACAGTAGACCAAGCAAAGGAATGGAGCACAGAGTCCTTCCCTCACTCCTCCTCCTCCTCCATCCGACTTTAATAGGTTTAGGTTTTGTGATGATTCCTAACAGCTGCACCAACTATCACCCTGATCATATTGCTCTGAGCTTCGTCTCACAGTGAACTGATTGGGAGGAGTGGGAAGGATGGATTTGGCAACCAAAATGTTGCTTTGGACTCCAAACCATAAATGAGCTCAGATGGGGAAAAACGAGGTGGAAGGGGAGGAAATAAACTTGGATGGAATTCATCCTGTGTTTTTTTTTTCTCTCTCTCTCTCCCTAAGTTAGACATACACAAAACCATTGATTAGATCCAGTCATGGGACATATGCAGGTCTCAGAGATGCTCACACTAAACCACATCTTCATGCATTTGGTCCCTCATCTATGCATCTACAGCAAAGATGCCCAACTGAAGCCCCAGGGACGCATTTGGCTTCCAGAAGCTTTGGGTGCAGCTCACAAAACCATCAGAGTTGTTTAGCTCATTGCTGTTTTGAATGTGATCAAAGGAGAGTGACGTGACACGGGAGAATATGAACACTGCTTAGTTCATGCAATCACTCTGTGTCATTATTCTTTTTAGAAAGGTGGATAGGAAATAGATAAGCTAAGAGGAAGACAAGAAATCAAGAAACCAAGAAACTGCATGTATAAGGTCTTGCTTTCCTCCTTATCTCTGGTCTGTCATCCCTTGTAGAGCAGAGGTCCCCAACCTTTTGGGCACCAGGGACCGGTTCAGTGGAGAGAGGGTGTGTGGTTTTGTGTACTGCCTGCATCTCGCGGATGGGGCTTTGCTTGTTTGTGCGGACCGGTTGCTGACATGCCGTGGCCCGATACTGGTCCACGGACCGGGGGTTGGGGACCCGTTTTAGAGGGATGCTTCTGGATACTCTCAAACTGGAAATGTTATGGAATCGATTGGATTTATCGAGATAATTTATCCATTATGTCACCTATTGCTTTATCTATGACGAAACTGAGAGAAACTCTGATTTTAAACCAATTTAGGGCCTAAGATTATGAATAACCGAACTACTTCCTTGTAAACTTATTTCCAGCTGTGGAGTCATTGGTGAAATTCACCCCTGGATTTATGGAAAGAGAAAGGTCTTAAAATGCTTTTAGGTATTTTACATTCGGCCCAAGGGGAACCTCACATGGTGTCCGCTTAAGGCCACCTTCTTTGAAAGTACAACTCTAGTTCTCCAGAGAAGAAACACAACATAGAAGGCCAAATGTGAAATCAGAGCCTGGAAGATCAGTCCTTCTTTGACTTGCTTCTGGAGAAGAGGGATTCTCAAAAGGCAATGCTTAGCTGAAGGAAGGGGCTGAACTATCTGAATCAACTCATCCGATCATCTTCCACGTTCTGGGAAAACAAAGAGCTTCATAATAGGCCTGTATCTCGAGTTGTGAAGCAAGCGCCCTCTACAGTTTTTAAGCTGCACTGACATTTAGGTTGTCACGCACAGTAATGTTCCTATCACTGCAGTTGTGGCACAAATCCCTGATTTTGGGGACATCACTGCAAGACTGTGGGGGGTGGGGATAAAATATAGCTTTGTCCTGGGACTCATTGTTCTTGGCAGAGAAGTCAATCCTGAATCATTGTTGCATTAAGGATTCTTTTTTCTTCTTCTTCTTCTTCTTCCGAAATAGAAGCATTCCAGGCCGGTGACAACAGACAAGTTTTCAGAAAAGCCACTTAGATTTGTTCTTCTAATGCGCCAAAGCATTTAAACCAGACCATACCCAACCAGCCCACTTCTGACGACTTCGATTGCAAGAACGGTGGATTTAGGCCAAACCTGAACGCGAGACTGTGGTGTTTTTCTGTCCCCTTCATCTTTTCCTGTAGTGCGCAATGTGTCAGTAACATTTCTGCGGGTCAACAGTTCCAAAGATCAGGCATCTGTTTGCATGACTGTATCCGTGTCCTTTCATTTCCAACGCAGTCATTCTAAACTCCACGTGATGTTGATGTTTTACTGTACAGACTATACTATACAATGTCTTGGAAAAGGAAAACAAACTCTGGATGATCCTGTTTCAGCACAGTTATGCAATTGAAGGACCATTTTTTTCTGAATTCTTTATCTCTTTATACACAGAGGTCCACAATTATTATATACTGTACATGTGTGTTTCAGACAGAAGATTTCTGAGAGGCAGGCTGGCTGGGCAACCAAACCATTTTCTCATTGCTTTATCCAAAGTTAAATATTAATCAATGAATGCCAGCTGGCTGACTTTGGGCCAATCACCAGGAGACGGTGAGTTCTAGTCCCGCCTTAGCCATGAAAGCTGGCTGGCTGACTTTGAGCCAATCACCAGAAGACTGTGAGTTCTAATCTTGCCTTAGGCGTGAAAGTTGGCTGAGTGACCTTGGGCCAATCACTAGGAGACTGTGAGTTCTAGTTCTACCTTAGGCATGAAAGCTGGCTGGGTGACTTTGGGCCAATCACCTCTCTAAGCCCAACCTACCCCACAGGGTTATTGTTGTGGGGAAAGAGGGGGAGGAAGGTCTGTTAGGTACGTTTGCAGTCTTGATTTATTTATAAAAAAAATAAAGACAGGATAAAAATTTAAAACTCTAAAAAAAAAAGGCAGCAACCATTAATAGTTAATGGGAAAGTCTATAAATAGTGAATCTTCTAAACACTTGTCAGGCTTTTTTTTTTTTGACTGTGGGGGGTCCTTCTCCCTCGCCGTGGGCTACATATGCCGTGCACTGACTTCCTTATAACTTGTGATTTGAAGAAACAGACGAAAGCTTATGCATCTGCAGCTAGGTGTTTGTGTAGGTGTGGAGTCCCTTCCTCCTGGAGGGTTAAGGGAGCTGAGGGACCCAGGTGACATCATGAGACTCACCAAAGGAACTCAGGTCGCTAGGATAAACGCAAGGTGACATCAGCCACCAGATGTTGAAGACTGAGGACAGCTTTGTGGACCAACCTTTTCAAGAGCTGGCACAGGATAAACATCACCTCTGCTAATGCTAGCTAAATCTCTTCAATAACATTTCTTTCACAACAGACACACACACACACACACACACACACACACATACACACACCGGCCCCTCCTTGCTATCCATCTAACCAGCTTCAAGAACTGTTTATGCACAGTCCGTTCTTGTCCAGTGGCTGTTCTCATTTCCCAAAAATGTTTTCCCTCCAGCCTGCCTGAAAATAGATGGTTTCTCCTTGAGTGATGAGGGCTAATTTTGGCTCTCCTTGCCAAAACACCTTTGCAAAAACCTGGCCGTGGGTTTGCATGCTGATGGACCTTTCTGAAGCCAGGCAAAACCTCAATACGGAGATGATGTAGGTGCAGTACCTACCACAAGAGAAGAACGGAGTTAAATTAAGTCTACGTCAGGTGCTAAAAACCAGGTCCATACATAACATCTCTCCCCCCCCCCCATGCACACACCTGGCCATTTTACAAAAGCATAGTTGGGAAGCAGCTAGAGCTGTAGTTCACATACATGGCACATACTTAGAGCCATCAATGTCTCCCACACTGCTGTGCTTGAGTTTCAGCAATATCAACCCAAGTCATGGTAAGGGAATTTATATATATATAAAAAAAACAACCACCAAGCTTGGACATTTCTCTGTTATTCTTTCTTTGGAAACATAAATACGTCCTCGCACATCTACACACCAGAAGTGAAGTAATGCAGGCTTAAATCTCAGCTATCCAAAATGATTGAATAAGGTGGTTCAGGATTTCTGCCTGGCTGGCTGACTGCTTGTGATTGTGGATGTGCCCACCAGGGCTTGAAGATTCAGTGTAAAGTGGGGATTATGTTATTACCTAAAAGTACATTACTAACATTAATGATCTTATTCGTTATGACTTCAGTTACAGATTTTATCGTCTTCTGCTACCATGGTCTCACTTAATGTGGGACTACCAGTAGCATCCCTAAAAGGTAAAAAATTGTAGGCAGTATTTATGGAAAATATTCCCAGGAGCCTGGGAAACTTTATAATGCCTCTACTGGAGTGGTGGGGTGGGAAGTTTCCCGCTGGTGAAAATTCCCTTCCCATCCTGGGATTTTTCCCCCCTGTCCTTCAAGGCTTCATGGTACTCTATTAGCATCTTCTTGTTCTCTCCAGGCACCTAAAAGCTGACTTTTGAAAGCAAACAGAAGAACAGTGATAGTACCCTCTGGATTTCATCTTTTATAACCTCTCATTGAAGAAGTTCGGACCAACTCAGAGGACAACAAATTGCAATTCAGAGGGATGACAAAGAGCAAGGGTATGGATGCACGTATGCAATGGTGTTGTCAAAGCAAGAACATCCAATGTTAGCATATGGTTTTAGGCCAATCACATATATGACAATGCATGAGGAATATATTACTACTCACTCTAACATTTGACCATCAGCAACTCTAATTTTTCGTATACAACTTTCTATTAAATATTTTTAAACAAGAATATAGAAATGAATTTGAATTAATATAAAATAAGGAGGAAGAAAGAAAAAGAAAGAAATCAAGGAACAGGCAAAAAGTCCAAGAAAAGAAAAACAGTTGAAGAAAAAGAGCAAGTATAATTTCATTGACTTATTATGCCATCCACCCTAAAAAGGGTGAATTAACAATATAGCACAGACTCAGTTGATTTATTTCACAAATATTTATTCATTTATAACAGGAGAATGTTGTTGAAGTCAGTAGTTCTGATTCATTTGTACTATGTGGTTAGCTGACAAAGGTTTTGGAATCCTAGCGGGTAGGGGGGGGAAAAATCCCACAACACAGTGAAATGCGTCTCTTCAAATATTGTATTGCAAAGCACTCACCAGATGTATCCCAGTAACCCATCTTCAAATGTCCTTGGAAAACATTAAACGTCTTTCCATTATCAGCATAATCACTTCAGAATCCTCATCAGGTTTTAATGATGTGAGCTTCGACAGTGTGCAGCGCCCTGGTGTGCAAGCATGAGCCAAAAAGGCAGAAATGAAAATAAATGAGGGTTCAAAATGAGGGATGTGCTGTTGGCCACAGGTATTTCTGAAAAATTCTGGAGCATTTTCTCTGGCATTTAGATGGGTCTCCTCGTGAGATAAGGAGGGTTTTAGAAACCACCAAGAGCTCAAATGTAGATAAGTAAGCGATAAGACATATTCATTTAGCTAGACAGTTTTACTCTTCCATCCTAAATGCAGATCATGCAATTTCCATGGAAAAGCTAAGCTCAGAGATGCCATTTGGAATAAAACTTTCTCTCGCCACAGGTCGCCCCGTGTCTTAATGTGATGCTTTTTCTGGTTTCCTGCTCTTGGAGAGCCTATAGTATCTCTCTAGCTTTGAACAACACACTTTAAGAAAGACACAAATAAATCAGAATGCTTTAGGAGAGAGCAAAAAAGGAAGGCCGTGGTACAAAACCCAAACCCCATGTGGGAAGGCTGAAGGAATATGAGAAGTGTAACATAAGAAGGGGAAACAAAAGGTACACATTTCATAATATCTGAAGGGCTGTCAAAAACAGGAAGACATAATGTACTTCCCACATGAAGTTCTAAAGTTCAAGTTTAAAGACAATGGCTTGCTCAGCAGGGAAGGGATAGACTTTTGACCATGAAGATAAACTTGTATGTATGACTCTCCCATCATTACATCACTTCTTAAAAGAACAGAGGTCCTACCTAAAGATCTCCATGCAAAAACTGATAGAGTCTTATCTGGGGGAGACGCTATAGCTCATCATATGTGTCATCAACCATGGAACTTGGATATATAGTCTACAAAATTGTCTTAAAATTTAATATCTAAGCTCCTCTCGGGTAAACCATGAATGTTTCCTAGAAACGGCTGAAGGGATCCAACTTTTTCTCTCTTCTGCAACATGCAGGAAAAGGCCATTTCAAGAGGTTACAACCCCTTGAAATCTCTAAAAAAAATATGGCCACAATGTCCTCCAAATGGCAGAAGAAGACAGAATGTCATATTTTGGGAAAATCTGATTCTGATTCTAATCTCCATAAAGATCTCACCAGAATTCCCATGGACTAGAAAAATCAGAATCTTCAACTTGTTTTAATAATGCTTCACAGATTGAATGGGAGATGGAATATGCAGTCTGGGGAGAAGTAAATTCAACAGATTGTGTATTTAGGCTGTGCCAGTCCTTTGAAAGAAGTGTTTTGCAACACACCTAGTACACAAAAAAAAAACCTACATCTTCTCCACTTGTTCCAGCACCCAATGTTCACGTTGGGCAAGAAAGGTCCATTGTCTTGACTCATATTCTCTAATCTTGTTAGTCGTCATTTCTGCCATTCTCCAAAGTGCTGAAATATTGGAATCAAGAATCAAATTGCCACCGAGGAAGACCTAGTGATACTTGGGTGGATCACTACTTCTACTTGTTACCCAAAGATAAGCCCACCATCAGCAACCAACTGAAGCAGGAGCTGTCTTAGCAATGTCTTGTTACCTAACCAGGCTGTTGGAAAACTGTGGAGTATCTGATATGAATTACTTACCCACGTTTTAAATTGGAGACCTCTTGTCAGCTCTAAAACTACTCCACTACAAGCCCCAAAGATGGTTTTCAAAAGGCAACTGGACTTATTTCTTTGTTGTTTTTTCCCCTTGAAGACGTTTCACTTCTCATTCAAGAAGCTTCTTCAGTTCAGATGCGAAGCGAAATGTCTTGAAGGAAAAAAACAAAGAAAAGTCCAGTTGCCCTTTGAAAAGCAACTTTGGGACAACCATGACTTGGATGGCTGAGAATCTCCATTGACATACCAGGACGTGCTGATCCTAGAATTCAAGGTATAAAGGGATTTTATAATATATGGCACGGTTCTGAAACAAGGAGTGAAAACAGGAAATTACTCATCATACTATGAGAAGGAAAATGTTTCCCTAAAGCAAATAGAGTTGATACCAAAGCCTGGAAAAATAAATAAATCAGCCAAGAATTAAGTTGGCTCCTATAGCTCTGAGATCTCTGTAATCACTGATGGAAGACAGTGACAGGGAAGATGAATTTGAGTAATTTTACTTAGTGAGTGGATATTTCTTTATTTTTATAGTATTTATTTATCAAACGTCTATACCAATTCTCCCACTAAATACAATTGAATTTAAATTCATACATCTTCTTGGATTTACCCAAGCAAACAGATGTAAGCCATGTTTTCATGCCTGCACATATCCACATTGTTTTGTAATTCTGTGTATTTTGTGTTCAGGGGTTTGCTCCTCTAGGACGTATTATTACTGGATACACCTATCAGTGATTAGAATTGGTCAAGCTAATCTTAGATGTGTCTTCTTGCAAACTCCAGTACGCTCCTACAAGATCCTTGCTCTTCTAAGAACACAAGAAGTTCCTCTGGAGTCAGATGATTGGATCTAGTTAACTCCATATTGAAGATTTTTTAATGGGTTTCACATATCACGTTATCTAAACCACATTGAATTTTGTTCAGGTTCGGCTTTTTGTCTGATGTGCAAGCCCAGCTATTGCGGTTTACCAAACCTGAGAAATCGAACAAATTATGGTTCAACAAACCACCAATGAACTCAGCCACTGCCTCTCAAGAGTGTTCTAGCAATCACGGCCGTCTCACCACAGCCAACTTGCCACGGCCACTTGGTTGTGGCCAACCCACCGCTGCCATCTCGCTGCTGCCCACTCACCACGGCCAACTCGCCATGAACAATTCCACCCAAGATAACTCAACGTGATAAATGTTATCCAGCACCGTTTCTTTGACATTATTTCCAACTTTTTTCTCAATGGAAATAATGTCAAAGGAACAGCAGCGGATAAAATTTACCACACTGAATTATCCTGCATGCAATTTTCCCGTGGCAAGTTGTCCCACGGCGAGTTGGCCATAGTGAGATGGCCACGGCAAGTGGTCCCATTCTGTTCGCAGAGATGCCAAAGACTGAAGACGAGAGGTGTGTTATTTCCCTTTTCCTTCTGAAATCAAGTCAACCTGACTTGAGGATCGTGTTGTGCTAAATGACATAGAGAGCAATCTCGTTCTTAGCAATAACATGATGCCGGTGGCTTGCTCTTCCATGGTCCTTATTTGTCTGCTATTGCAGATCTCTCTTCTGTTGCTTTTGGCTTCCTCACTAGGCAACAATGCATTCTTCTCTTCAGCTTAATCATCTTCTGGCTGAAGGCGAATATTGTTTCTCCTCAGATTAGCAGTGGAGGCTGAAGAAAACACATTAGGAAGGCATTTCCTTTTTCTTAGCCAACAGGAAGGAGTGGAGCAGTGGGGCCGATACCTTCTTTCCACACATCATAATGCTCCATTTGAGAGGGAAGTGGTCACTGATTATATTAGGAAAGATTTTATGGCCATAAACCATCATTGTCTTTTCCTCCCTGATGGTGAGAGCTCTGGCAAAAATAGGCCTGCTCTGGATAGGGCTCATCAAATGGACAGGAGGATCTAAAGCAAAATCCGCAAGCAGGAAATGAGATGATCTTCAGCTGAAATGTTCCTCCAGGGAGATGAAGAATGCAGGTGAGGTTCTAATCTAAACTCAAAAACAGGAGGAAGAACAAAGTTAAAGGAAAAGTAGTAAGAGGTTAGGGGGAAAATAAACGTGGAATCTGGGTCAGCATCATCAAATATGATGATAGCAGCGTTCCAATATCTCAAGGGGTGCCCCAAAGAAGAGGGAGTCAAGCTATTCTCCAAAGCGCCTGAAGGCAGGACAAGAAGCAACGGATGGAAACTAATCAAGGAGAGAAGCAACCTAGAACTAAGGAGAAACTTCCTGACAGTTAGGACAATTAATCAGTGGAACAATCTGCCTCCAGAAGCTGTGAATGCTCCAACACTGGAAGTTTTTAAGAAGAGATTGGACAACCATTTGTCTAAAATGGTATAGGGTTTCCTGCCTGAGCAGGGAGCTGGACTAGAAGACCTCCAAGGTCCCTTCCAACTCTGTTATTCTATTCTATTCTATTCTAAATAGCAAGTGAGGGAATTGGTAGGAGGGATGGAAAGGGTGAGTGTCCAGCCAGGTTGGTGAAGTTGGTCCTTTTCCTCAATTATTTGAGAGACAGGTTCACATTATGAGCTCTTACATGGGAGAAAGTGACATCATAGACAGAATTTCTCAACAGGCTGCCTCAAAGTACATATTGAGAGGTGGTAGATTTCAGGGTTGGCGCCGGATCTGAGGAGGCCAATCCAACCTGGTCAAGCTGTTTTGTGCCACTGGGCTCCCCTTTAGTTTATTAGATGATTATGCACTGCACCAATTTACATTTCAGGTAGGGTAGCCCATTTCTGGATGTTCTCCAGGTGGATGGTCCAAAAATTTCCCTTTAGGAAGAAGCATCATTCATCAATGACAAGATTTCTCTTATTTTTTTAACAAGCAGAGGAAGTGTTATGCCTCTCTATCTGATTGGGAGCGGTACAATCCTTTCTACCTTCTCCCAGGTTTTTATTCATTCCCATTCCACCTCTTACCTCCATCCACAACTTTGCATCAGTGGAAACAAGGTCAGTGGTTTATTTTCCCCTGATTTCCACACATTTCCATGTATTTGATGTACCACAAAGTTGCAAAACAACCATTTTTAGCTCTTCCAGCAATGGAGGAATTTCTTCTTATGCGCAATACTTGGCAATGGGCCTTCTCTCCCACCCCACTATCCCACTATCTATCCTGGTTGTGTTTTTCTTCTTCGTTGCGTCTAAGTTGGCATTTTGATGCCGAAGCCCAGTTTTCACATTATATGCAGCTCTGAATAATAAAATTAAAAAAACGGGAATAAGCAGTTACCTCCAAAGGCTATTGAGCAGTGCCAAACGAGGGACATGTGGACATATGGAGCTCATCACCAATAAGAAAAAAAGACATTCAACAGAATAGTAAGTGTGCCGAGTCAATGAATATGTGCACATGCTGGCAGCATTTCCTGAGTTAAGGTATTGCTTTACATGACTCGTAAACGGTTTTTGTGATTTCTCCCGAGCTCCATCCTCCTTTATTCTCAGCTGTTTAATTTGCTGGCCTGAGTTTCACTGTCATTTTAATCGCTGGCTGCAATTAACAGCCTGCATGCAAGGAATCAAAGCTTTCAAGAAAATCTCTTCAAAGGACTGCTGCACAAACTTGAGCTGCAGACAGCTCTCTCTCTCTCTCTCTGTGTGTGTGTGTTTACTATGGTTCAGCAGTTAAAGACATTGAGCTTATCAGCTGAAAGACTGACAGCCCGGGTTCAAGACCCGAATACTGCGTGATGGGGTGAGCATCCATCCTTGGCTCAGCTCCCGCCCACCCAAAAGCATGGAAATGCGAGTAGATAAATAGGTACCCCTTTGGTGGGAAGGCAACAGCGTTCCTTGTTTCGCCACACGCTCTGCTGCCTCCCTCAGCTGAGAAATGGAGATGAACGTATGACTTAAAATTTTAAATAGACAGGCTGTCTTGATTTGTGATGGAAAAGACCTCTTGACAAAGTAAAACAATTCAGCTTTGAAAGCAAAGTTGGAAGTCTTAACATATATATGAATGGGTTTGGAAACTGGACCGCAGAGAGCACCACAAATGGACTGCTTAATTTCTCTTCTCCTGAATGAGCCCAAGTCACAAGAATGCCCCATGGAGCTTGGTTGGCTCTTATTTTCCTCTGATGTACCATTAATCTGGAATGCATATAATAATGCCCATTTAGAAATCTATTGGAAAGCTGATGGAGAGAGACGTTCCCCACGCGCTGTTAGCCTGTTGCAGCTGACCAGACACAATACTGCTTTCTCTTCCAGAAAATCCTTGTCAACCTCATTCTACATCCATGCCTCAATGTACCGAGAAGATTCCTAATCAGCTATTGAGAAGTTAGGATGGCAAGTCGTCTTCATTTTGACAGGAGTCAAAATGACACATTCTTGTCCTTGTTTTATTTCTAGACATAATTTTTCCTCCGCCGGCGGCCAAAATTTGTACGAGGCCACGCCAACAGCAATGCTGTAATTACAATTCATTGTAAAACAGCTTTTCTTAATCACAAAATGTGCCTGGTGAACCATTATTGATTAAAAATTATTGCATATGTCGAAGCCAAGCTGTGATGTATTGTTTGGGCTCTGGAAAAAATCAAGCGGCTCTTATGGACCAGTACGGAGAGAGAGAAATAAGTAGAAAACATGTTTTTCCCTCTTATACCTTTGCGATTTTTCTTATGATTACAATTATTCTCTGTATTGTCAACCTACATTTATCTATAGCTCTTATCAAAGTGCTGGCAAAATTGCAACACTCAAGGAGCTGTGCTAGAAAATAGCATCTGACATTTAGTTCTTGCAGTGTTAGCCCAAAGCCACTTAAATCAAGCATCATGGTGTTGGTAATTCATGGATTCTTTAACCATTGTTCGTTGGTTAACCTACCATTACACAACCTGCTAAGCTAAGTCCCATGGTTTGCAAAGTACTTTAGTTGGAAACACTCCACACAAAACACTCAACTGAAACCAAACCAAACACCTCTTTGCTTAGTGTATAATCAAGGGTAGGTTGCAGACAATGATCAGAGAGTTCTCTTTGGAGAGTTATCTCAACGAATACAGAGGAAGATATATTTCTTGGAATCATCTGCTATTAGAATGTTTATGGAGACATGCAGGAGAAGATGCCTTAACCATGAAAGCCAGCTAGGTGACTTTGGGCCAATCACCAGGAGACTGTGAGTTCTAATCTCACTTTAGGCATGAAAGCCAGCCGGGTGACTTTGGGCCAATCACCAGGAGACTGTGAGTTCTAGTCTCACTTTAGGCATAAAAGCCAGCTGGGTGACTTTGGGCCAATCACCAGGAGACTGTGAGTTCTAGTCTCACTTTAGGCATGAAAGCCAGCTGGGTGACTTTCAGCCAATCACCAGGAGACTGTGAGTTCTAATCTCACTTTAGACATGAAAGTGGCTGGGTGACTTTGGGCCAGTCACGGTCACTCTGTCCAACTCAACTCACAGGCATGTTGTCGTGGGGAAAATAGGAGAAAGTATGTGTGTTGGATATCTTCACCACCTTTGTAAAAGTAATAAAAGGCAGGATGCAAATAAATATGTAAAGTAAAAATAAATAAAATAAAATAAAAATATTCCTATGGTAACTACAGTTGATTAATTCTTTTACAGAAGGCAAATCAAAGCAGCCCCATGAAGATCAGCCTTGCATGCCGTAATACAGGCTGCTGCTTAGAGGAGTGGGGGGGGGGAGAATTCATACTATGATGTCATAACATCCTGTTCAATGGGTGACAAGTGTCAGCTGTAACATATCACTCTGGACAGCTGAAAGGAAGCAGATTCAATGACATCACATTCTTCAAAGCCAAAGAGATTTGACATCACATTTCAAAAAGAGCACGGTCTCACAACTTAATGTTTGTCAAAGGGAAATAGTTTTGAACTGAAGGCTTGCATTTTTAATATCTGGAATTATGTTTCTATGCCTCTAGAACTGACTGACTGGTGCCAAGTACATAGAGACAAGTGTCATAGTTTTGGCAAATGGTACACCATTAAGTCAAGGTGAGGGAGAAAAAAAAGCTTTCTATCTGACCTTGCTGATGATCACGTTATTCCTAGCAATTGATTGCCCTTCTAATGTTAAATTGCTGTCTCATAGAACATAGAATAGCAGCTTTGGAAGGGGCTTCAGAGGTCTTCTAGCCCAACCCCCTGCTTGATCAGGAGACCCTATACCAATTTCAGGCAAATGGTTGTCCAGTCTCTTTTTGAAAGCCTCCAGGGATGAAGAACTCACAACCTCTGAAGGCAAGCTCTTCCATTGGTTGATTGCTCTCACTGTTAGGAAATTTCTCCTGAGTTCTAGGTTGCTTCTCTCCTTGGTTAGTTTCCATCCATTGCTTCTTGTCTTGATTTTTTGATGCTTTGGATATTTTCAAAGGCAAGACGAGAAACAATGGTTGGAAACTAACCATTGATCCCCTCGTCTTTGTAGGAACTCCTCAAATATTAGAACAGTGCTATCATGTCACCCCTAGTCTTTTCTTTTCATTTTGTTATTAACCAAAATGGCTGATCGAGCAGGGAATTTTATGGATTCAAAGCAGGTCACTCTTCTCCGTTTTTGAAATTAGCATTTTCACTGTATGCTGAGATATCTGAAGAAGAAGAAGAAGAAGAAGAAGAAGAAGAAGAAGAAGAAGAAGAAGAAGAAGAAGAAGAAGAAGAAGAAGAAGAAGAAGAAGAAGAAGAAGAAGAAGAAGAAGAAGAAGAAGAAGAAGAGGAGGAGGAGGAGAAGGAAGAAGAAGAAGAAGAAGAAGAAGAAGAAGAAGAAGAAGAAGAAGAAGAAGAAGAAGAAGAAGAAGAAGAAGAAGAAGAAGAAGAAGAAGAAGAAGAAGAAGAAGAAGAAGAAGAAGAAGAAGAAGAAGAAGAAGAAGAAGAGGAGGAGGAGGAGGAGGAGGAGAAGGAGGAGGAGGAGAAGAAGAAAGAAAGAGAAAGAAAGAAAGAAAGAAAGAAAGAAAGAAAGAAAGAAAGAAAGAAAGAAAGAAAGAAAGAAAGAAAGAAGGTGGTGGAAAGAGGAAACCATAGCAAAAATAGTTAAAAATAGATTGTCAAGACTTTTGCTTATACCCAGAGACTTCTGGCTGCAGTGGATGGATAGAAAAAACAATGGTGTTAAGATAATTAGTAAAATGGAAGAAGACCTAAATAGCACAGAATTAGCTGGACACAAAATCTTTTCATCCTCTTTTTGAGCATGGTCCTGCACAACCCAGGTATATCCTACCGCCAGAATGGAAGGTTCTGACAAGCTGCAAAAACAAATCCGTCTTCTCCTAATAGATCACTCAGCAAAAGTAAACCCATGAAGTCATCCCAGAACCCTTGTGTCACTCTCATCATCCTGAGGATGCTTCCCCGTTGCCTCAACACCACCTCCCCCCCCCCAAACCATCCCATCTTGCAGGCAGGTGTGTTGACTTAAAGCAGCTGGCATAACAAAAAACGTGCCAGCACAAAGCCTGACACAGCTCAGGGAGTGTTCCAAAATTAACACTGTTGGCTTGTAGTTGTCAGAAAGGCATGATGTCTCACCCTTCCCTATTAAATTAAGAGGGGGGAGGGAGGGAGGGAGAGGATTTCATTGCTGAAGTTTACAAGTCAAATGGAATTCTCCTCTCGTTCCCCAACACCACCAGCTAAAACAGCCAACCCAGGAACACAAAGAAACAAAACAAAAGGTGAAAAAGAAGGGGACATTTTGAGATGGGAGCAGGAACAGTCAAATTCCATCTTGCCCCTAAGTTATGATGCTTCCACCTCCTCTAAGTTAGGATGCTTCCTTCGTGGAAAGTTGTATGCCAGGCTGGCGTCTGGAGCTTTTGTGGTTTGTTGTAGGACTCCAATTCCTCTGAATTAACTCTCCGATCTCTGGTGATAGCAAGTTTGTAAACTGTCTCTTGGGTAACTTAAATTCCATCCTTATCTAGGCCCATGTGATTTACGCTTCACAGAATCTCAAGAAGCCTAATAGTTAGCAGAACACAACCTTGCCAACACTGAATATTTTCAGTTATACTGACAGAGATTCCACCTCGTTTTAATCACTTCCCTTGAGGAACAGGAGTTTTCAGATCAGCCTCAGCCCTTGAAAGAAGTCAGTTCCCTCATCCAAATGGGCGCCTTGGTGACATGACGACATCTGCAGAATTTCTCCTTTAATAAATGTTTGAGGAAAGGATCATACTCAGCAGGCTGTCTTCATTTGCTCTAAGGGTAACACTTCAGTTAGGTGAGTCTGGAGAATTCAGGTAGGTCAAGCAGTCAAAATAGTCTGGCATGTGTCCCTTGATTCATTCACACGGATCACAGATGAACTCCAAAGGATTCTTTGTTCAGACTGATTGATTGCTCTTACGTTAAATATTCAGATCATTTTAAACAGACAGAATCTCGAAGTTATCTGAAACAAAGTCATTCAGAACCATGAGATTATATTTGAGAGCTAGTTTGGTCTAATGGTTAAGGCACCACGCTAGAAAGTGGGAGACAGTGAGTTCTAGTCCTGTCTTAGCCATGAAAGCCAGCTGGGTGACTTTGGGCCAATCACCAGGAGACTGTGAGTTCTAGTCCTACCTTAGGTGTGAAAGCCGGCTGGGTGACTTTGGGCCAGTCACCAGGAGACTGTGAGTTCTAGTCCTACCTTGGGTATGAAAGCCGATTGGGTGACTTTGGGCCAATCACCAGGAGACTGTGAGTTCTAGTCCTATCTTAGGTGTGAAAGCCGGCTGGGTGACTTTGGGCCAATCACTAGGAGACTGTGAGTTCTAGTCCTATCTTGGGTGTGAAAGCCGGCTGGGTGACTTTGGGCCAATCACCAGGAGATTGTGACTTTCAGTCCCATCTTAGATGTGAAAGCCTTCTGGATGACTTTGAGCCAATCATCCACGTTCTACATGATCTTTCTCCATCCTGGTTCCCTTTCAGATTATGGGATTGAAACTCCAGGACTTTGGAAATGCTGACTGAGCTTCCCTCCCAATCCTTTTAGGAGATGCTTGGCTACATATAGTGGCTCTGAGCAGCATCAGTCAACCACAATCAACTCAGCCCGGCCTTCAGCACTGAAATATCCCATGTCACAGCAGAAAGAGGACTGAGAAGAAAAAAGAATCCGGGGATGGCTGCCAAGGGTTCCCTCCTCTACATAAGAACTGCTATGTCTGAGCTGAAGGCTGGTTTATGTTCGTTCTGCTACTTGCAGCTCACTAAGGCAGGTTGCCTGACTGCCAAACCAGCCAGGGGAAAATTGGCACAGCAGGTGGCATATCCAAAGCACATCCGGAGGAGGGCATAAACAGCAAACTCTTACTAGACATGGGAGCCAAGAGAAGGCTTTGTCCAAGTGTCTGAAACAAGGAGAACCTATTCTAGGACAAAGATCATGTGCAGTGTAGGGTACGTGGAGCTGCAAATGCCCCACTTACAATTAGACTATCTGGAAGAGCTGAAGTGGAATTTCAACCTGCAAGAACAGATCCTCCGGAGGGGTCCTTGGTGCTCTCTGAGCTTGGTTGTTTTCTTGCAGGCGTTTCGTTACTCGGTAACCTCGCCCGGCGCCATTTGCTTTGGGGAAAACACAGAATCTATTGCGTTACAGCACAGGCCCCCAACCTTTTGGGCACCAGAGACCGGTTCCGTGGAGAGAGGTTTTTCCGCGGACCGGAGAGTGTGTGGTTTTGTGTGCTGCCTGCATCCCGCGGATGGGGCTTTGCTTGTTTGTGCGGACCGGTTGCTGGTATGCCGCGGCCCGGTACTGGTCCACGGACTGGAGGTTGGGGACCCCTGCATTACAGGATGAAATAGGCAGAACTGACTTGAGAAAAGACCGTGAACCCTGGAATTGAAAGGATGGAAAGATATGCAACCCAAATATCGCTTGCTTGGGATGTTTAGAGCCAAAGGAGGAGAGGCCCCACTAGAGTCTTCCTGCTTCCTCCCGTAATTCCACAAATACGTTAACTACAGCTAGACCTCGACTCACGATCACAACGCAGCTCAAAATTTCCACTGCTAAGCAAGGCAGTTGTTAAGTGAGCTTTGCCCCATTTTATGATCCCTTTTTCGCAGTTATTAAATGAATCACTTCCATTGTTGAGTCATGTGGCCATTAAGCAAATCTGGCTTCCCCCATTGACTTTGCTTGTCGGAGGTCATCTGGGGATCGTGTGAGCCCAGGACAGTGTAACTTCAAATGATCACTCAATGAATGGTTGTAAGTTGAGGACTACCGGTAAACATTGCAGCCTCCTCTCTCTCTCTCTCTCTCTCTCTCTCTCTCTCTCCCTCTCTCTCCTCTCTCTCTCTCTCTCTCTCTCTCTCTCTCTCTCTCTCTCTCTCTCTCTCTCTCTCTCTCTCCCCTCTCTCCCCTCTCTCTCCAGCACTTCTTCAAAACCCACCTTTCTCATGAAGCTGACAGTTTAATGCATAAATTTCACCTCCCATCTAATCTAAAGCCTCGGGGTCCAGTGGTGGGATTCAGCCGGTTCACACTGGTTCAGTAGAACCGGTAGCTAATTTTTTGTTGACTTTGGCGAACCAGCTGATGCCCTAGCCCTTTTTCGCAAGGCCCAGAATGGACCGCCGGAAGTCCCTTGTTATGGTCCTCTGAGATTCTTCTCAGGTCTCACCACAATTGGCAACCACTGATATCAAAGTTTGGAGGAGAGGAGCAGATGAAAACAGCAGGGTAAGCCCCCAAATAGACATGTCACACTTAAGAAGAAGAAGAAAAAAGACTTCCCAAACTCCCCCCCGCCCCCGGAAACCTACAGTGCTTTGTGCCTGGGTTACGAAGCATTAAAGTCTGGGAAAAATTGCTCAGAGTTGTCAGAAGCCCTATCCCACGGCAATTTTCATGCTTTTATGTGTCTATGTGAAGATACAGAATCCTTCTTTCCCCTCATTTTTGAGCGTTCCCCCCTTTATTTTTATTTTTGTAGCAGTGAATATTCCCCATTCCCACCCCCAGCTTTGCAGTTCCGATTTCATCCGCTCTATCTCTGAAGAATGCAATCCAGCCTTGGCTTGGAAGCAGGTTTCCTCTGCGGCTCTGCCAGGGTACCTCACGTCTTGGCTTGGAATGTCCTACAGCTCTGCCAATTCTGGTCCCACACACACACAGAGAGAGAGAGAGAGTTTTGCAAATGACCAGGCAACACCCTGCAAGCGGAGCCAAGTCTTAAGAGGCCACAAACTTGCAAGTCAGTCCAGGTTTAATGTGCTCAAGGCTGTCCCATGCTTTTTGGAGATGGTTGTGCGCAGCCCATCCTCCTCGTTTATAGAGGACAATTCTGTTTTCACTCTTCTGGTTCAAAAAATGGATTTGGAGTTTGGATGAGAAATGGAAAGTGACGGTCCTGGCAGAATTATACATTGCTTGGAAATCCATGGCATCATCAGTTTCCAAGCTATCCATTTAGTGTCTCAGATTATGCAGCTCAGATTCTTCTTCTTCTTCTTCTTCTTCTTCTTCTTCTTCTTCTTCTTCTTCTTCTTCTTCTTCTTCTTCTTCTTCTTCTTCTTCTTCTTCTTCTTCTTCTTCTTCTTCTTCTTCTTCTTCTTCTTCTTCTTCTTCTTCTTCTTCTTCTCTCTTCTTCTTCCGTCCTCCACCCTACTCCTCCTCCTCCTCCTCCTCTCCTCCCCTTCCTCCTCTTCTTCTTCTTCTTCCTTTCTTCTTCGTCTTGCTTCTTCTTCCTTCTTCTTCTCCTCCACCTACTCCTCCTTCCCTCCTCCTCCTCCATCTTCTTCGTCTCTCTTCTTCTTCTTCTATTTCTTTCTTTACTTCATCTTCTTCTTCTTCTTCTGTTCTTCTTCTTCTTCTCTTCTTCCTTCAAATTTTCCTCTTCTTGCTTCTTCTTCTCCTGTCCTCCTTTCTCCCTCTCCACCACCTCCTCCTCCTCCTCCGCTTCTTCTTCTTCTTCTTCTTCGTCTTCTTCTTTTCCTTCTTCTTTCTTCTTCTTCCTTCTTTCTTCTCCTCCACCTACTCTTTCTTTCTTCTTCTTCTTTCATCGTCTTCTTTCTTCTTTCTTCTTCTTCTTCTTCTTCTTCTTCTTCTTTCTTCCACTTTTTGTCTTTCTTTCCTTCTTCTTCTTCTTCTGCTTCTTTCTTCTTTCTTTCTTCTTCTTCTGTGCTTCTTCTTCTGCTTCTTCCTTCTTCTCCTCCCTCCTCCTCCTCCTTCTCCTCCTCCACCACCTCCTCCTCCTCCTCCTCTTCTTCTTCTTCTTCATCTTCTTCTTCTTCCCCCTCCTCCCCTTCTCCCCTCCTCCCCCTTCCCCTTCCCCGTCCTCCTCCTCCTCCTCCTCTCATGGTCCGAGAAATTTTCACAGAAAATTGTCCTCAGCAATACCTTCACACACAAATACACGCACACATACACAAATTATTTCCATATTTTGGATACAAAAAAACTGAGTACAAAATCTGAGTACAAAATGAGCAAACAGAAAATATGCAGAGACCCTATTATCTCTCCGTGGGACTCATTTTCTGACATGAGAAATCAAGATTCCCATAAATTGAGGCTCTCTAAATTAGGAATGCATGGCGAAGAAACCAATTTTAGTCTCTGGCATCCTCAACTGAGAAAGATCAAGAGGGCAATGGAAAAGGTCTCTGCATGAGTCTCTGGAGGATAGTTGTCACCCAGGTCATGCAATGGTAGGCTAGTTGAGCAAGCAGAACGGCTCACAGCCAGCAGCTTGCATGGAGCTTCCGCCTGTCATGCACATGTTAAACACGAAGTCAGAAAAATCCTACACTAATCCTACACAAAACATCATTAAGACTCTCCGAGGCGCAAGAAAAACAAATCTAGCAGTATTTGCCAAGGAAAGCACCAGCCCAGTGTAACACTGTGTGCCTCAAACCCATCATACCAAAATAATGCTTGGAATCACATCCTCAGTGGTTTCAAGTGAAATTACCACTAAAGCAGGATTTAGATCATGGGTCTTCAAACTTGGCCCTTTTATGACTTGTGGACTTCAGTTCCCAGAATTCCTCAGCCAGGCATGCTGGCTGAGGAATTCTGGGAGTTGAAGTCCACAAGTCATAAAAGGGCCACATTTGAAGACCCCTGGTTTAGATGGTGATCCTTCCATAGATAGGGCTTGGCAATTACTCTCCATTGCTTCTCTCTTTTCCCAAGGAGGCCAGAGTTTAAGCCATTATTAGCAAGTCCCCATCTTGATTTACTCAGTGCCTTAAAATGGTCTTCCTAGATCAGGGGTCCCCAACCCCTGGTCCGTGGACCGGTACCGGGCTGCAGCATACCAGCAACCGGGCCTCACAAACAAGCAAAGCCCCATCCGCAGGATGCAGGCAGCACACAAAACCACAGCCCCTCCAGTCCATGGAAAAAGCTCTCTCCACGGAACCGGTCCCTGGTGCCCAAAAGGTTGGGGACCTCTGTGCTAGATGATTCCCAGAGAGTCAGAAACTACGGGATATATCTTCAAGCAAATCTGGAAGACCAAGCTTTGACTGTAGCCTTCTTTTTATCCCAGCATTGGTACATTCCTGGAAAGTCATTTACAAAGCAAAGGGCCCCTGCTCGAAACATGCTGTTTCTGACATGTGTGATATTTCCAACCTGTCACCGAGTAAGTCACCTTTTGTAAACTGTGTTTTTATTTTAAGCGAGGTCAGTCAACCCCACTGCACGTAGCTGAAGCCAGTTGGGAGAACAATCCACAATCCACAAAACGCTTTCTCAAAGCTCCCCACCCCCATAAGAAAACATCAATTTCTGCTTTTCTCTGACTCTCTGCTTGCACCCAGAGACCTTTGTTTAGGCTGCTAACCCAAATGTCAAGGTTTAATACCTGCCACTGAGGCTTAAAAAAAACCCACCTTTGTATTTGTTGATCCACTGATGTCGTTATTGTTGCTATCCTGTGCTTCTCCGTGTTGTTCTTGCTGTTTGTGCAGGTATGACTCAGGTGATTGACCTTTGGGAGGTGAGTAGGAGTGTGCCAAAAGCAGTGTGTCACTCACAAACATATTGTTACTCTCTCTGTCTGCTTGCTTAAGAGGAGGAAAGAGTTTGATGGCATGAATGTTCGGAATTAGTTTGTTGTTCAGAGAAGCAAGGACGATGAGCCTCTGGAATAGGGGTGAGCAACTTATAGTTTGTGATTATTGTTATTTTTCTGTCCTTCTTTGCAACCCTCAGAGCCTCACCCATCACAGTTTTCAGCACTTCCTCCCCAAAATAGCAGCATGGCTATCTTTTAAATAAGAATAGAATTTCATGAAACTCTCGTGAATGCACGGTGACATTCTTACCGCTACTTAGTTTGGAGGTGGTTGAGCAGGATACACGGGTCTTTTCCCGTGTAAGATTGAGAGTATCTTGGCGACGTTTCGACGAGGTCCCACTCACCATCTACAGGCTGGTGTCTTCGGCTTCGTGCTAGTGCGAGCAAAGCGTGATCAGAGCTGCCGTCCTTCTATAAATATTGGAGGGGGGTGTGGCGTGTTGGCTTTGTAGCTGTAAGCGGGTTGGTTGGCTGTGTAGTTACATCTTGATTGGAAGATGGAATTGATGTAAGCAGATTAGCTGATGTAGCTGTAAGTGGGTTGGTTGGCTGTGTAGTTACATCTTGATTGGAAGATGGAATTGATGTAAGCAAATTAGCTGATGTAGCTGTAAGCGGGTTGGTTTATATTTATAGAAGGACGGCAGCTCCGATCACGCTTTGCTCGCACTAGCACGAAGCCGAAGACACCAGCCTGAAGATGGCGAATGGGACCTCGTCGAAACGTCTCCAAGATACTCTCAATCTTACACGGGAAAAGACCCGAATACGCCAAGACCTGCATATATTTAAAAGAGAAATCATATTGATGGATTTTGAGCAGCATAGGCAGCCAGGAATTTCAGAGGAATGGAAACAGGGAAACAACACCAGAATTGGAACCTTCTGCTACTTCTGACAATCAAGTCAGCTTCAAAAGGCCACCGAGAGAAATCGGAAAGATATTTTTCAAGCATTCTGAGAATAAGGTAGAAAAACAGAAGCCTCTATTGGGTTTTTGGTTTTGAGGGAAAGAGGAAACATCTTTGAAATGGCAAGTCACTTTGAACCACAAGACGGCCGGCAAATAAATTTGATCAATAAAATAAAAGGTGCATTTTGGAACAGGGGTCCTAAATTCTAACGTGCTAATACTTTATTGCTATGTTTTATTCTAGAATTATTATTTTTTTTAAGTGGCCCTGAGTAAATACTTCATACAGAGGCAGGATTTTTGAAAATTGTTATCCTTGTCCCTGGCTTTAAATATCATGATAGACTTCCCACCAATCTACCTTGGTAAGTGTATTTTGATGACAACTTTGAACATTTAACAAAAGATTTCCCTCCCTTTCCTACACTTACCTTCCAAAACACATGCAGTGCTAGAACTCCCAGGGAGAATAAGATGTTAGGAAACTCCCTTTAATCTATGCTGTTTATAGAGAAGAAGTCACAAAGCCTATAATCTCGACCAGGATTGTTAAACTGAGCATCTCAATGCTTTTCAGAGGCCTGACTGTTGGGGGAATTCAACTATATATATTCTATATATAGAATAGAATAGAATAGAATGGAATGGAATGGAATGGAATGGAATGGAATGGAATGGAATGGAATGGAATGGAATGGAATGGAATGGAATAGAATAGAATAGAATAGAATAGAATAGAATAGAATAGAATAGAATAGAATAGAATAGAATAGAATAGAATAGAATAGAATAGAATAGAATAGACAGATTGTAGAATAGAATAGAATACAATAGAATATAAAATAGAATAGAATAGACAGATTGTAGAATAGAATAGAATAGAATAGAATAGAATAGAATAGAATAGAATAGAATAGAATAGAATAGAATAGAATAGAATAGAATAGAATAGAATAGAATAGAATAGGAAATTCTTCCAAATGTTGCTCAGAAAAGGACTAAGAAGGACCCAACTGAAGTGCCTCAGTTCACCGTCCTCTTGAAAAGACTAAATTGTGCAGACTCATCACATTGTGAGGTCAGATTCAAAGTTAAACTGAAAATATCCCAACTGGTTATGAAATTCAGTGTGTTGACGGAAAAGGTATATATGCAGAGAATACAGCTGCAATCCTCCTATGATTCATCGATGGGAACACATCACCCTAGAGAGAAAGTAATCATTTGCTAACAAAAACGCCCATCTCACTGTATTTACACTTATCTACATGCTGTTATTTTTTTTTTTCTTGCAAGCTGGATCTACTCCATGAACTAAAAGTGAAAGGCAGGCTTCATCGTCCCAAATTAAGAAAGAATGGTAGATGGGGTTTTTTTTTTTTTTTTCTCGCAGTTCCTCTTGATTTTCAGTAAGTTTAGTTTTCTTTTTTTCTGCCTCAAAATCATCCCGGCTTATCAGAGATAAGGTAGGAATGCAATGACATTGCAATGCTTTGTAAGAACCAGTCAAATGTCGATCCCTGTTAATGCCATTGAGAACCAGTGAAGTTCCATGGAAGGGATTAGGAATGGACCCATGAATCAACGGAGATTAAAAACCGACACAACAGATAATTCAAGCATTACATATTGCAAAGCATAAAAACCCATTTGCAGAAATTCTTGGGTTGCCCACGTTACAAAAGTTTGGTTGCCAGGAGATAAAAATGACATAGCAGTTAAATCCCGAAGCTGAGAAGCAAGGCTGGGAAAGACATTGGCTTAAATCCTTGGAGAATCGGGCCTCATCCCATCGGATACTCTTGACCTCTATTTCATGTGGGAAATGCTGCATTTCTTCTCCTGAACTTTGCTTAAAGAGTTTTATGAGCGAGTTTGGGATGCAACTTTCCTTCATACAGGTTGTCCTCAACTTTACAATCATTGATGGATGAAGAAAAAAAAGAACAAGTAAGGATGTTCATCCTTTTTTTTTTAGAAGAAATGGTAACCCTGAACACGAAGTCGTTGGCTTGGATGGAGTTACCTTCTCAGGGACTCACACGGGCCAACTGTGATGTTGCCATGGTTAAAAAAAAAACACACACTAAGCATAAATTTAGACATGTTGCAAGCTGATCAATCAATGGCTGGACCTGAAAAGGTTGCATATTTTTTCTACTAATGGGTAAGAACAAACCTGGTCTTATCCCACTCCTCCCCATTTTTTTCTCCAGCTGCTTTGGCTTTTTTCCCCCTCCGTTAGTCATTTTAGCAGCAGCCAGAGAGGGGGGAAAATGAAAAAGAAAGGCACATTCTCTCTATTTCCCCCACCCTCTACTTCCCATTCTCTATTTCTTGCATACTTGCTGTGTGAGGAAAACAAGCGACTGACTGGTTTGGGGAAAATCTCACACAGAGATTAAGTTACAAGGGACAGCTGAGTGTATAAAATTCACTCCCCACAGAGGGTCATTAAGAATATTTCTGGCAGCTTTCCCTTTTTTCCTCTCTCCTCCACCCCCCCCCCTTCCTGCATTTAGCCCCTCCACCGTAAGGCCTTTAGTTAAAAGACAAAACTGCAGATGAAAACAGGGGCTGCTGCCTTTAAAATGTCCCCATTCCCTTGATGCTACCCTCCAACCCGTTTTGAGACTGTGGTTTAACTTTTCTCAAAGGCTGGTAGACACAACCTTCACCATGCAGGGAAGGAAGTAAATTCAAAGCAGGTGAATTGGGGGGGCTGCAAGAGATGCTTAAGGCAAACTCTTCCAGCCCAAGATCCATTCTGAATCGGTTACAGGGACCTAAAGTTTCTTCTTCCAAGCTTCTTCTTCCAAGGGACCGTGGAGATCTTCTCGTCCAGAGGTCCCCAACCTTTTGGGTACCAGGGACCGGTTATGTGGAGAGAGGTTTTTCCACAGACCCGGAGAGTGTGTGGTTTTGTGTGCTGCCTGCATCCCGCAGATGGGGCTTTGCTTGTTTGTGCGGACCAGTTGCTGGCATGCTGTGGCCCAGTACTGGTCCATGGACCAGGGGTTGGGGACCCCTGTTCTAGTCCAACCCCCTGCTCAAGCAGGAGACCCTATACCATTTCAGACAAGTGACTGTCCAGTCTCTTCTTTAAAACCTCCAGTGATGAAGCACCCACAGCTTCTGGAGGCAAGCTGTTCCACTGGTTAATTGTCCTTAATTCCAGGTTGCTTCTCTCCTTGATTAGGACAGAAGCTCTCTGATGATGGGCTCCAGCACAAGCCCAAAAGTTTAGAACTCACTGTCTCCTGGTAACTGGCCCAAAGCCACCCAGCTGGCTTTCAAACTTAGGGCAGGACTAGAACTCACAGTCTCCTGGTAATTGGTCCAAAGTCACCTGGTGGCTTTCATGCCTAAGGTGGGACTAGAACTCACAGTTTTCTGGTTTCTAGCCTGGTGCCTTCAGCAGTAGACCAATAGGATCCTCTTCCCTTCTCTTTACAGTTGAAGTAGTACAACATCTTGATTTTATTTGGGAGAGCTGGTTTGAAAATGTTTTAAATTTATGACAGGAAAAAAGCAGCCTTGGATGCAAGTCGTTTGTATTTTAGTTAACGTTTTGGAGGAAAGAACTATTTGCATGCAATGATCTCGTTTGATTTTTAGACTGAAGTGTCGTTGCAGGACAGGCAGCACTGAGCATCTCTTCACAGCTTGGCAAATATTGAACTTTTTTTGCTCAATTCGGTCTTGAAGCCACTTTTGGCCTTTCTCCAGTGGATCCTCCCATAAAGAATGTGTCCTGCACCGAACTTGCTCACCATGATTGGTGCCAAAACATCTCCTTTGCCATCTGGAACAGCCTCCTTGGATGTCACTGCCTGAATCTCTATTTTTAAATTTCATTTGCAAACACAGCATCCTCTCGTTTTCAGCTCCTTCCTTGCTTGTTCAAAGCACGTCTTTTGCTCTTACTTGAATTATATACAGTGTTTTAGGGCAGTGCTTCTCAAGCTTGACAGCTCGAAGAGGTGTGGACTACAACTCCCAGAATTGCCCAGCCAGCCATTCTCCTGGCTGGGGAATTCTGGGAGCTGTAGTCCACATCTCTTCAAGTTGCCAAGGTTGAGGAACACTGTTTTAAGGGAAATGCCCACATGCTTCAGAAAAAGATGAAGAATTCATCTAGGGGAGTATTTTACTTAATTTGGTTCATTTTTTTGATGATGATGATAATGATGGTGATGGTGATGATAGATAATAGAATAACAGAGTTGGAAAGGACCTTGGAGGTCTTCTAGTCCAATCCCCTGCTCAGACAAATGGTTGTCCAATCTCTTCTTAAAAACTTCCAGTGTTGGAGCATTCACAACTTCTGGAGGCAGGTTTTTCCTTCTGGAGGCAAGTTGTTCCACTGATTAATTGTTCTAACTGTCAGGAAATTTCTCCTCAGTTCTATGTTGCTTCTCTCCTTGATTAGTTTCCATCCATTGCTTCTTTTCCTGCCCTCAGGTGCTTTGGAGAATAGCTTGACTCCCTCTTCTTTGTGGCAGCCCCTGAGATATTGGAACACTGCTATCATGTCAAGCCTAGTCCTTCTCTTCATTAAACTAGATATACCCAATTCCAGCAGCCGTTCTTTGTATGTTTTAGCCTCCAGTCCCCTGATCCTCTTGGTTGCTCTTCTCTGCACTCTTTCCAGAGTCTCAACATCTTTTTTACATCATGGTGACCAAAACTGGAATCATGATGAAGATGTTTCTTCTCTCCTTTAAAATCAGTGGAACAGGTTTAAAATGAAATCAGGTCCCTAAAGATCAAATTGACCTAAGATTTCTGAGGTTGTCCAAGTTCTTCTTTTCCATGCTCCAGTTGACCTCTTCATGATATCCATTTTACGTTGGCTTTTCTTTTTTCTTTTTCTTTTCTTTTTGCTACCTTTTTCAGGTTTGCAATTGAAAAGGTAAATTGAGGTAAGGAAAAGTTTGAAAGCAATCTTCAACATGTTCAGGGCCATCGTTGTGATATATTCTGGATTGTTTTCACTGTCAGGAAGCATAGGCCATCAAAAATAAAGAATTTCTAGACAGAGAGAAAATAAATGGAAAGGAAATGACCATTCCCAGCCAACATTTCATGTCTGGAGTAGAATGCAGACATAGAGTTTTGTCTTCTCTGATGTTGGCTTTCTTATCAGGAAAAGGATCCCTTTGTTTTCCAATTTGCTGAATGTGCAAATTGCCTGTGTGGGGTGTGTGTGTGTGTATCTTTGTGTGTGTGTGTGTGTGCATGTTGCATGCTTGTGTTTTCCTTAGCCTGGCTGTTGATGTTTTTCTGGTTGCTAAGCTTCTCTCATGCTTGGCTCAAACTGGATGAGATCACACGATGCCACTTAAAGATTTCACGGATAATTCAGGATTATTCATTAAGAAAATCACAAGCAAGCAGGTGTATTAACGAACTTCATGAGCAAGGACAATGGCACCAGGAAACGGCATCATCTGCATGGAAGGAAGTTTGTTGCTGTTGCTTTAAGTATAAACAGACGAATCAACACTGTAATTTAAATGTTACAGAAGCTACAAATGCTCCCAATGTTGGCAGTTTGCAATAAGGGACAGAAAGGGGTGCTTTTTTAATGGCTCTGCTGGGGGTCAAGTCCAAGTAACTCACTAGAAGCAAACTATCCCAAAAAAATGTCTACAGCCAAAAGTGCTTTTTCAAAAGGCAACTGGGTTTTGTTTTTTCTTTGAAGACGTTTTGCTTCTCCTCCAAGAAACTTCTTCACTTCAGAACTGAAGAAGAAGTTCTTCTTCAGAACTGAATGAGAAGATGTAATAATAATAATAATAATAATAAAGTTGGAAGGGACCTTGGAGGCCATCTAGTCCAACCCCCTGCTCAGGCAGGAAACCCTATACCATTTCAGACAAATGGCTGTCCAGTCTCTTCTTAAAAACTTCCAGTGTTGGAGCATTCACCTCTTCTGGAGGCAAGTAGTTCCACTGGTTAATTGTTCTAACTGTCAGGAAGTTTCTCCTTAGTTCTAGGTTGCTTCTCTCCTTGGTTAGTTTCCATCCGTTGCTTCTTGTCCTGCCTTCAGGCGCTTTGGAGAATAGCTTGACTCCCTCTTCTTTCGGGCAGCCCCTGAGATACTGGAACACTGCTATCATGTCCCCCCTCGTCCTTCTCTTCATTAAACTAGACATACCCAATTCCAGCAGCTGTTCCTTATATGTTTTAGCCTCCAGTCCCCTAATCATCTTTGTTGCTCTTCTCTGTACTCTTTCTAGAGAAATGTCTTCAAGCAAAAACAAAGGAAGTCCAGATGCCTTTTGAAAAAGCACCTTTGGGACAACCATGACCTGAATGACTGAGCATCTCCATAGACAAATATGTCTAAACTGTAGGTTCTGATTCCTACAAATAATTGAAAAACAGGGGGATGATGGGTAAATCACTATCTTCCATTCCATGCTCCGATTGAGCTCTTTTGATTCCACACAAAAATATACTGTGGTTCCATAAAACATATTAGAGAGACTCTGAAGACTTTCAAGAAAATAGTTTAATATACTTATAATATACTTATTATCCAAAACTATTTTTTTTCTATATAAGAAAATAGTTTTGGATAATAAGTTTATTGAGGGGTCCTTGCTGCTCTCTGAGCTTGATTGTTTTCTTGCAGCCTTTTCATTACCAAACTGATGATATTACCTAGTTTGGGTAATGAAACATCTGCAAGAAACCAAGGACCCCTCATCTCAACCCTGAGCTACAAATATTACTTATTCACACGCCAAACCTAATTGACTCAACTGATTTAGCAAATCATGACTGGTGATCTTTGCCATGACATCTGTTCTTGACCTTTCGTCCTTCATTCCCATCATCTACATGAAACCACTAGAGAGACTTTGTTCTCAACTTTGAGGTCAGTGTTTCCCAATCTTGTCCATTTCCACATCTTTGCACTTCAACTTTCGGAAATTCTCAGTCAGCATGGGCATTGCTGAGAAGTCTGGGAGTTGAAGTCCACATATCTGGGACTTCCTTAGGTTGGAGAACTCTGTTCAGGACAGTCTGGGAGAAAATAGGAAAGAAACAAATAGGATACTGAAAGCATGTATAAAACACAAAAGTAGTTACACTCCAAATGTCTGGAGTGAGCACTGGACCTACAGCATATGTGAGTCTGCTTCTTTGCCAACACTTGTGAGTCCCAGATCTTGCCTAAGAGGAAATTAATTTGGTGGGAAACACCCAGGTAATCAAAGTGTTCTTGTAAGTACTAGTCTCAAAACTCAGCCTCTAAAAGCTGCCAAAGTCCAGCAGCCAAAGCAAACGAAAGCATTACAAGTGAAATCAGGAGAGATGTTTTTCGCACACACTTAAAAAAATCTGCTGAGCTAAAAATATAGTCCTTCTTTCCTTTTCAACCCCCCCGGAAGGTTTTTTTGTTGTTTTTTTTAAAACACAAAAAACAAAAAAACAAAGCAGCAATATAACAAGACTGGAAAATGGGTGGAGGGGATGAGATGGTGAGCAGGGTGGGAAAATCTTGCAAATTTGAAATGAAAACCCAGTTGAACCTCCTTCCAGATGTCAAGCCAGATGTAAAAACAATGGCTGCCCACCAAAACCATTGGAAAAATTACAGCAAATCTTCACTTAATGCTCCAGATTCTTCCTCCTCTACCAAAATGAACAAAGGAAGGATTCCTTCCTTCATGTTTAATGAAAAGAAGGACTAGGGGGGACATGATAGCAGTGTTCCAATATCTAAGGGGCTGTCACAAAGAAGAGGGGGACAGCCTATTTTCCAAAGCAGAACAAGAAACAATGGATGGAAACTAATCAAGGAGAGAACCAACCTAAAACTACGGAGAAATTTCCTGACAGTGAGAATAGGGAATAGAATAGAGCTGGAAGGGACCTTGGAGGTCTTCTAGTCCAGCTCCCTGCTCAAGCAGGAGAACCTATACCATCTCAAACAGGTGACTGTCCAGTCTCTTCTTAAAAATCTCCAGTGATGGAGCACCCATGATTTCTGGGGGTAAGCTGTTCCACTGGTTGATTGTCCTCACTATCAGGAACTTTCTCCTTAATTCCAGATTGCTTCTCTCTTTGATCAGCTTCCAACCATTGTTTTTTGTCCTTCCCTCTGGTGCTCTGGTGAACAACCTGACCCCCTCTTCTTTGTGGCAGCCCCTCAGATACTGGAACACTGCTATCATGTCTCTCCTATTTCTTCTTTTCTTTAGACTAGCCAAACCCAAGTTCCGCAGCCGTTCTTCGTACATTTTGATCTCCAGGACTTTGATCATCTTAGTTGCTCTTCTCTGAATTTTTTTCAGACTCTCAACATCTTTTTGGTGATAACGGTGACCAAAATTGGCTACAGTATTCGAGGTGTGGTCTTACTAGGGCTTTATAAAGTGATACTAGTATTTCGCGTGATCTTGATTCTATGCCTCTGTTTATACAACCCAGGATTATATTAGCTTTTTTGGTTGCTGCTGCACACTGCTGGCTCATAGTTAAAACAATGAGTGAGAACAATCAGTTGAATGACTTGCCTCCAGAAGTTGTGAATGCTCCAACACTGGAGGTTTTTAAAGAAGAGATTGGATAGTCATTTGTCCAAAACGGTATAGGGTTTACTACTTCAGCAGGCTTTGGACTAGAAGACCTCCATGGTCCCTTCGAATTCTGTTATTCTCTTATATTAATTCAAAGGACACATTCCTCACACCATCTCCACCTTCACCTTGACTGGCAAACCTACTGAAGTCAGCCAGATCAGATACATACTCAGTCAAATCTTATCTAGACCCAACACTGAAGGAGAAAAGCCTATGTAAGCTGTGGTCCTTTCTGTTTCATTGCAGAAATGATGAACTTACTAAGCAAAAAATGTCTCCATAAGAAGCAATCTTTAAATTGCATTATCTTCTTTAATGTTTTTTCAAGTGGTCCGCTGAAATAATGACTGAAGGGAAGCAGGCCAAAAGAGGGACTGAAATTAAAATGTTCTGTGTTTTTAATGCTTTGATCCACAACGATTAGTATTGCCGGCTTATTATTTCATTATGTATCTTTGCCAGGCTTTCACTTCATTAAGTATGGCTTGCGTTAAATTTTTAATCTCAATCTCATGCTCATTTTCCAAATTAATAATTGAACCAGAAGACAATTATCTTTTGGTTTGCAATTCTCCAAATGCGGTAATATAGTTAGTTCTGGAAGAAAAATGCATATAAATTTTCAATTAATGATATGCAAAATTCATAGAAATGGCCAACATGGTAGAGAAAATGCTCACAAGAGTACATATGGCATAGAGATGGCATAAAAAATGAATCTATTAGAAGAAATATAAACATAAATGCATATGTGTTTTTATGGAAACTGTTGTGTCCTGGGCCTTGCTGAGCCATTCAGCAAGGCTCAGGAAGTCTGCAGAAAGGTTGCAGAGACCAGAAAGGTTGCAGAGACCCAGACAGACCACGTGTCTGCCCGGGACCCAGACAGGCTGTCTCCAGCCTTGCGCGCATGCGCAAAGCGGGAGAATAGCCTGCAATCATTGGCTGTGCATCCCCTTGCACGGGGAGTATAAAAGGGCTTATTGCCATTTGTTCGTTTGCTTCTGTTCAGTGATTGTACCAATAAAAGACATCAATTGTTGTGAACTGCCTCGTCTCAAATGTCTGTTTGTGCGAACAGAACAGAAACATTTTGCCAAAATGTTCACAGGCAGATGCAGGAACAATAAAATCAATTTATGCTTCCTGATGCTAATGAAAGAAATGAGGTCCCTAACTGGTGATATTTAGAATCAAAACAAAAATGGAAATAGTGTATTTACATATCTTACTAGAGAATTAATTCCCCAGATGTATTTCATTTGAATTGATTTGGGAGAAGATGTTTCTTATAGATGCATTATGTCTTTTAATCAAGCTACTATTGCCATCTTCATCGTGACCCATCTGAAACCAGAATGTGATAAATTCTAGACATCCATCCTTTTCCAGAAAGACATTTGTGGGTACAGTATTAACAGTCAAAGAGTCAAGAAATAGAGATGGAAGACACACAGAGTAGATGTCTATTTGTAAGCAAAGGTTTCATTTGAAGAGGAAGTCTTTAGTGAATGAAGGTGAATATGCAGGTCCAAGGATAATGTTGCAGGATCTAATCTAGGTTGGTCTCTTCTGAGCTTTTAGACTCATGCTGGAGCCCATTTTCAAGGAACTTCTCTCTAGCAAAGTTGGGTGTTAGAGAGAAGTTCCCTGATTATGGAAATCTTTGGTTTTTGTGACCTGTTGACCTGGTACCATTACATGGAATAGCTCCTTGTAATCTCAGGGATTAATAAACAGGGCTCCAAGAATTTTTGGCTTCCTTTGAAATATAAACCAAGCATATTTTAATTAGCCATTAATCTGGAAGATGACGTCTCTCTTCCCTCTATAGAGACACACACCACTCCCAGGCTGTTACTTATCTTCAATTTCCTTTTTCTACGTGTCTAGGCATTAGCAAGTTTTTGTTCCCACTGGGTGCTGACAGCCTCATGAACTGCCAAGGCAGCCACAGAAGTTATAGATCTTCCATTTGAGGAAATACATTTGGAAACTCCAAAAGGTTAAGTAAACCTCAATGCTGAGAACTTGCAGGACCATCTTCTTACCCAACACACATGAACTGACAAACAAATCATCTCTATTTCTTGCACACTGATTTGTATGCAGGATGAGACCAGGAGGTTGACCTCAAACTGGTGGACTTTGTCCTTTTTAACAGTTAAAAGACAAGATTAGTATTGGTCTTTTGTCTTCTGCTGGAACAAAATCAATTTATCGCCAAAGGGTTTGTGGCCTGAGCTTCTTGATAAAACCTGACTGTTAAGAGGATTGGGTTGACCGGGTTGACCAAAATTAAAGGTATGGAAAGTTCTCTGCTTGAAGTCATAAAAATGTTAATTGGCTTGTCTTAGTTTTCATCCCAATTCCACGAAGGAGAACTATCCAGACTTCTCTTCCTAGAATGCCCAACAACATCTGTTAATTATCTATACTCACAAATATCCTACAGCCAAACTCTTGAGGTTGATCATATTGCAAACACATTTGTCATTTGTTGTTTTCTAAATTGCAAGGATCAGAAATGAGAAGAGTGCAAAGAGATCAGAAAAGACCACTCATTTTGTTAAGCCAGCAGCAGCAACCATCAAGGAAAGCCCAGTCAAATTATGGGCAGCAAGGTGTGTAGATGCAAATACCAGACCCATGTTGTATGCAGGACTTACATGATTAGCAGCAGATTAGAAAAATACATACATCAAACAGAGGAAGAAAAAAAGCGAAGAGGCAGTAAATGAAAGTAGCATATTCTTCTGTAGGAACTGCTGCTGCTTGGCTACTAAAGACTAAACGTTCCCATCTTTACCCCCACCAAAACTAGGAGCCTTTGTGTAACCCCACCGGAGGCTGATAGTCAAGTACGTGGCTTGATTTTTTGTGCTGCAGCAGAATATATAATTATAGAGGATTTATAAGGTTACAATTAATTCCAAAACAGAAAGCTTTTATAAACTTCTTGTTAACATGAAGATAGTCCAGGTGAAGATGTTACGGTATAATACAAATTCTGATCAATTTAAGAAGTTTGCAAGTGTGTAAACTGAAGGTGTTGGGGAGTGATATCTCTTGTCTTTATACTGACAAATGTGCTTCTGTGGGTCATTTAAATTTCAGGACTGAATGAGGATTCCTTTGGTATTTGAATTTCATTGAAGAAGGGAGGAAGGGAGGAAGAAGGGAAGGAAGGAAGGAAGGAAGGAAGGAAGGAAGGAAGGAAGGAAGGAAGGAAGGAAGGAAGGGAGGGAGGGAGGGAGGGAGGGAGGGAGGGACGGGAGGGAGGGAGGGTGGGTCTTATTTTTTTTTCTATTATGATATTTAGCTAAGGATTAGTGGACCAGAGTAAGTTTACTCTATTTTCTAGTTCGTTTTTAGAGATACCAACAATTTTTGGTCCAATTCTATAAATAAAAAATGTGTAGCAATTTGTCACAAGAAAGGATCGACAAAGTTGTACTTCCTATACAACTTTTTGAGGTACCTTAAATCTCTGTCTTTCTGTCAGTCTCTCTATCTCTTTCTTCTATCAGCATTTATTTTCTATCTTTCATCTATCATCCATCTCTATCTATCTATCTATCATCTATTCTATCTATCTATCATCTATCTATCTATCATCTATCTATCTATCTATCTATCAATCATCTATCTATATATCTATCATCTCTAGACAGATAATCTATCAACCTACTTACCTACCTATCATCTTTCTGCCTATCATCTTTCTTATCTATCCATCCATTTCCTATCCTATCCATCCGTCTACCTAAATCTTGCACACTTGTAGCAATGCCAAACACTTTGATGAGATCAATACCTTTTCCAGCCTTCCTAGATTCCCCACAAATCATTCAATATTTCATGAGGATATGGCTCGTCCTAGTAGCACCAGCTACAAGCACCCATTTATTAAAATAGCCCGGAGTGCTGTAATTGTTTTTTAAGCATAGAGAGAGACAAAATCTACTGGTCACATACACAGATGTATAACGTTTTTGTTTTGTTTTGTTTCGTGAGGGAAGGATGCAGTGCTGGCTGGGACTTGTCTATAACGGGTTAAATTTACGCTAATATCCATCCTGTCCACATCCTGAGTAAATGCTCAAAAGTGGCTTTTCAAGCCTAGTTTGTAAGCAGTCAATTGCAGAATTTCAAACTTAGCTTCAAAACATCTCCGATGGTTTTGCAGAGGGGAAACTGGGTCTCCCCAGCGAGATGTGAAAAGCCGTGGGGCACTCCCTGGAGTGATGGGGAAGGAGATTTCTGCCTGCTGTTTTACCCAAGGTGAATAATTCTTTATGAGCAATACTGAGGCATACATTTTTCATTCTCCAAGCAATCACTGAGAAAAGAGAGTGTCTCCTTTTCTCACATACATATATCTCTTCTCGGTCACTATGACAACAGTGTGTATATTTTCAGAGATGGAAAAGGACTCAGGGAGTGGGCATCAGGAGAAATGTCCAGCTGAAATTTCCCTTTTCTCCTCTGGGGCTGATCAGTTAATATTAATTTAACAAGCCCTACTGAGCTTAATCATCAGATCTGAAACATTCATCTCTATCTCTCTCTCTCACACATACACACACACACACACAGAGACACACAAACACACACAAACACACACACACATTCTCTCTCTCTCACTCTCTCTCTCTCCCCTTTCCCCATTGTCACCGCATTGTTTCCATTTTAATCTGGGGAGCCCATTTTTCACATTTGAAAAAAAAAACACTTTGTCATGTTTGTATTTTAGGGGAAAGAGCTGGGGGATCTGGAGGCAAATTAGAACGAAACGCAGATGCAAAGAAACACCAGCTAGGGTGGAGGTTCCCTCTTGAAGGCTCGCAGGACCTCAAAGAAGATTGTGTGTTGAGAAAAAAGAAAGGGTAACGAGGTCTTAAAAGCTACTCCGCAGATGCAACTTCAGGAAAGGAGGAAGGATTTCCACTTTGGCAAAGTGGCTTCAATTCAGAGACTTCAGGACAGGTTTTGGCCCTTAATCAAGCGAAGGTTCTAGTGCCAGCTGAGAAATCTGATAATTATATTGCTTGGGGAAAGAACAGAATCAATCAGCTGGCAGCACATCCGTCAAGGATAACTGGGAGGGTGACTTTATGGCTGTGCCCTGCCTAAAATGGCATAAGAGGAGCTCGCTGTTAAACACCCACACGAAAAAAGCCATTAACCCCCCTCCCCATCTCGTCTCATTCTTCCCACTCCTCTGTGCTATTTCCAATCTTTTTCCCATCGATCTGCTGAAATGATCCTTCTGTGCCAAGTAACACTGACTAGAATTGCCTTTTATAGGCACCCGAACGTGCTTGGGGGGCAAGAGGTGGGGGGGGCAAGATGCTTGAACAACAAAAAAAAAATCCATATATTTGTTTTGTTTTCATTTAATGAAATCTATCTTATGCAGACATCCTTTCCCTGGCAGGAGCCGTAACTTCAGCATGGAGCCCGATCGTGGTATTTGGTCCTCAAAGGCCAAGAGAAGGACCAGCAACGAAGATTGGAATCTGCTTTTAAGGAGGGTGTCGGAGGTTGTGTGGATTTAAAGGGGGGGGGGGGAAGAATGAACTGAAAGCACCTCTTTTCGTAATTTGTCCCCACCTTAGCCACGAAGTTCTTGGGCCAGTCAGTGTCTCTTAGCCCAACCCACCTCACAAGGTTGTTGTTGAGGGGGAAATAGAAAGAGGAAGGAGAACTAGGCATATCCGCCACTTAAAAGATATCCCCTCCCTTGTTATTCTTCTTAGATTCTACTTAGAGGAATAACAAGGGAGGGACGAAATAAATTAAGATAAGTTATAAAGAGTCTTCTCGATTACTATTTTTATTTCAAAATAATGTTGTTTGTACATATCAGGGTAGGGACAACCAGGAAAGACTCAGAAAGAAGGAATGAAGAGCAAGAAAGTAATAGAAAAATAAATTCATTTAGGCACAGACTCTTACCTATTAAATAACCGTGTGTAATACAGATTAAGGCTTACTGGAAGAGTAATATGCATTGTCCATTGCATTGTTATGAGCCTTTGATCCAAGATCAAAGAAGAAGCAAAACTGGATATTTGGGTTTTAAAGAAACCCTAAATCCCAGCTTGCAAATTGTCTATCTTTCCCATAAAGTTAAGTTCTGAGTGAATGCAAAGAAGTGGAATTCAAGGCACAGATAAGCTAAGGAGTGGATTTACACCAGACCTTGATTAACAAAACATAGTTCCTATGCTCATATAGCATGCTAGTATGATGGCTTCATTCCAACCTCCCGAAGTATTTTTTTTTCCATTTAACTAAACACAAGAAGCAAAGAAAAAGAACGTACAAAAGTATTAAGAAAGAAAACTGAAAAAAGAAACAAAAACATACGGGACAAAAATTCCCAGACATATATAAAGTTGTGCAGTAAACATTTTAATAAATGAGAGTCATAACTCATCACAGTCATCCATAACTAATCTATATTGATCAATTTTGCAGACCACTAAACAGTTGGAGCCATATGTTCGTCTTCCCAATGCTGAACAATAATTTTTTTAGCTGTAAATAAGGTACAGAATATCCACTTTCTTTGTCCAGATGTTAACTCCCATGTGACACACTGGGAAAGAAGTTATCACATGCATTAACTCAACTTTGAGATTCAATATTTGCAGATAATGTCTGTGTTTCCATAACACCGAACCGTAAACTACCCAGCCTCATTTTAGCCTGCCCTGTTGTGCAAAAATGGAATATTTTAGCCTCATGGTAGAAAACTCTGTCCTCAGCAGTCTTACTAACGATCTGATGAGAAATTGAGCGATGCCATGATGCCTGACAGCAGAAGACATAGGAAATTAAGCCCTGTGGAATGCAGCATCTTTTCTCTGCAGGAGTTCAAAACATGCTTGTTTGCTGACCTAAATGGATTTGTGGTCTGCCTCAGGAACCTTGCCCAGCTCTGCTTAAATTCCAGACAAAGAGCAATGCCAACAACTCATAAGAAACTTTATGTGGTCACATGAACGTCTCTCAGCTGCCCCAGTTGGGTCTCCTATATCAGTGCATCTCCATAACAACCAGAGTTATCTCCTAAATGTGTAGGAGGACAACAGCAGTTTAGAGAGAGACAACTATGGTGGATTCCTATAGCAGGAGAAGCATTCCAACCCTTATTTGTTTGTTTGTTTGTTTGTTTGTTTGTTTGTCTGTCTGTCTGTCTGTCTATCTATATCTATTTATTTATTTATTTATTTATTTATTTATTTATTTATTTATTTATTTATTTATTTATTTATTTATTTATTTATTTATTTATTTATTTATTTATTTATTTATTTATTTAAAAAGTATGAAAGTTCTTAAGGATTGACCCTCCAGAACCTCATAGAACCCAAGAGGGAGGACAGGGTCATTTATAATCTCTAGACTTAGAATCATCATCTGGCTAAGATCAAATCACAGTACAAAAAGAGATCATGAAATTCCAATTAGACTTTTCTACGTTTCCTCCCTAAAGGAAAAAGTCTTTCCATGTTCTGGCATGTAACATGTAACTCAATTTGTTCTGGGAAAGGTTCAGGTATTCTTCAATACTCAAAAGTTATGTGCTTGTGGTTGTATCAGTTGAAGCAGGGGTCCCCAACCCCCGGTCCATGGACCGGTACCGGGCCGCAGCATGCCAGCAACCGGTCCGCACAAACAAGCAGAGCCCCATCCGTGAGATGCAGGCAGCACACAAAACCACGCACCCTCCGGTCCGCGGAAAAACCTCTCTCCATGGAACCGGTCCCTGGTGCCCAAAAGGTTGGGGACCTCTGAGTTGAAGCATACATAATCTGGGAAGCTCAATAGACCAAGGTCTGAATAGAACCAGGACTAGAAGCTGACATACAATAGGAAAAAAAAGATTCCTATATTTGATTACAGGTCATCATCCTAAGATACCTGTGCAACTAAAACAACTGTTTTTCTGTTCGTGATGAAGGAGTCCCAATTCATCCTATGTGTGTATTCCATGCACATCCTTTACCGGGTTCTGCACCACTCCAACTAAGTACTGGCTTACATCCCTACTAACTTACTTGCAAAAAGTCAAAATTGTGGTTTCGGCTTAAGGTCATTGCTGTTTATTTCAGAAATCAGATTTTTCTTCTTCTTTTTTTTTTGTATTTTGTTTCTTTTCCTGTAAACCATGCTGAACACACTGAGTGGAAAGGCAGGGCTGATGACCTCGGAAGAGAGGATTTATATTTTGATTACCGTAAAGGTTTAGTTTTTAACCAGGCTAAAGGCATAAATTACTGAGCTATTCTATGCTCTTGGGATTTCCAAAGCCAACGGTGCTGTTAAAGAAATAAATGCAAGGAGGGTCATAGATCACTTCCTTTCAGCACTGTCATAACTTTGAACGATCCGTATTTATTTTCGCATATGGAGATGTTACAATTAGCCAGGAGACCACAATGTTAGTACACAGCAGTTATTTGGCTGGCGAAGAGTGCTTGTCCATTTCGTTCGTACTCACACTCACTATCCACGGTGCACCACAAGGACGAACTAGGTCCACGCCAGAAAGACAAGCAGCGGCCTACAGCGTCAATTGGAATCTTGTCTTACCACCTATGTCACATAACAGTTGGGTGTCGCATCTGGGCAGGACCACCGCTGCGTTTCCCACTGAAGTGGTACTTATTTATCTACTTGCATGTAACCTGCTTTCAAACTGCTAGGTGGGCAGAATCTGAGGCAAGTAACAGGAGCTCACTCCAGGACTCAAACCACCGGAGCTGAGACCATCTCCAGGGTCTTTAAGCCACTGAGCCACCGTGCTCCCTTGAACGATCCATAAATAAATGGTCATAAATTGAGGACTTCCTGTAAACAATTCTGTTCTTCAATAGAGAGAAACTTTATTTGTGTGGTTGCTAGGAGTAAAAAAATAAGTTGGTAGCACATCATCAGTTTAGGAAACCATCCTGATATGATTATCTAATGATCCTAATATGATTATTTAGAATTATATTAGAAGAGCCACAGTAGTGCAGTAGTTAGAATGCAGAATTGCAGGCAAACTCTACCCATAGCCTGGAGTTCAATCCTGATGGGCTTGAGGTTGGCTCAGCCTTCCAAGGTCGGTAAAATGAGGATCCAGATTGTTGGGGACAATATATTGACTTTGTAAACCTCTTAGAGAGGGCTTAAAGCATTAAGAAATGATATAGAAGTGCTATTGCTATTGCTATTTCCAAAGTATCACAGAAGCAATACTGAAAGTTTTCTAAAAGACAGTCTATATATTTAGAATAACAGAGGTAGAAGGGACCTTGGAGGTCTTCTAGTCCAACCCTCTGCTCAGGCAGGAAACCCTCTACCATTTCAGACAAATGGTTGTCCAGTCTCTTCTTAAAAATCTCCAGTGTTGGAGCACCCTTAATTTCTGGAGGCAACTCGTTCCAAGGATTAATTGTTCCGTCAGGAAATTCCTCCTTCGTTCTAGGTTGCTTCTCTCCTTGATTAGTTTCCATCCGTTGCTTCTTGTCCTGCCTTCAGGTGCTTTGGAGAATAGATTGACCGATATATATATTTTAAATGAGTATGTGCATAAAAGAAAAAGAGATCCTCCACCTCCTACATTATTCATGAGGAAAGCGAGCTTGCAAAGAATAAATGCATACATTCTCAGTTTCATATCTATGACAAGTGGTAGGGCAGAGCTACGACATAATGTTTGATTCTTATGACTTTTGAAGAGCCAAACTGCCAGCCATTTGCTAAGTAATCTGTTCCCATTGCGTGTAGAGGACCTGCTTGTATATCTAAAATGTATGAAAATAACGAAACAATCTTTTCCCAGAACAATGATGGAAGCCATCCAAAAATGTGTTCAGAGAGGAAGGCTGAAGCAGAGGAGTCCAAACAAAATATTAAAAGAATGAATCAGAATAAAATGCACAATACACCGGGTCATTTTTTCTTTCTTTCTTTAAAATGGGAGATTGGGGCTTCTGGGGGAGGGTTTTTTTTTTTTCCCCTTCCCTGTTTGCACCTTTGTGTGCGAGTGATGTCTGCAAATGAATCTTGGCACTGGTGCTTTTGGAGAGTGATAAAAAGAATTGCTGTGATTATAAGGTTAAGATCATTTCCATCCGGCCCCATTTAGCAGTCTACGTTAAGAAGTGGCTTTTATTGTTATTGTCAGTGGCGTTTGGCTACATCACATTCACCTTTGGGTTCTGTTTCCTGGTGTTTGGTGGCACGTCGTTTTCAGATTTTATTCGCCTGGTTTTGAACTGATCAAGATTTAGTGGAGAGTGTTAGTTTCCTTTCATTGCTTTGCTGGAAATTAAGTCCTTTTCCAATTCTGGGCTTCTCGCAAGACTAGCTAACCTGTCCACTGCAAAATTCAATTATCTGCCCTTAAAATATAATCAAACAGCCAAGAGGAAATGTCTACATGGCTGAAACTTGCAGTTTTGTTACTGTCCCATTCCACCCAAGGCTATTCTGCATCGCAGGATTTCATGCAAAAAAGGCCCAGTTTGTAGGCTGCATCAGGAGGAAGACAGAAAACAAAACGAGCATCCTGGTGTAGGGAGTCAGCACCCACCCACCGCCTAGAGAATGAAATATTTTTGGGGAATATTAAAAAGGCAGGATAGTATATTTCACCTGAAAGAGAAATGGGGAAAAATCTTAAGGGAGGCAGAAACCGGCATCAGTTTCCCCAGGCAGAACTACATGCTGTTGCTGGTTCTGCTCATCAATAAACTGGAACCTTCTTTCCTAAGCAGCCTCCATTTTTTTTCCAGGACACTCTTTAGAGATGCAGGTTTGATAATCCGTTCAGGAAGACTGGGGGCAGGAAGGCTGGAGCTGAGGGGATTAGAAAAACAAAGACTCCTAAAATCTACACACACACACACACACACACACACACACGGCTTCAAGGACAAGACATGACCTCCAAGCCACAATAGGAGTCAGGAAACAATAATTAGAATACCAAGAGGGCACAGAAAGCCCCAAAGAAGGTATAAAAATCCACCCACTCTCAATTCCATTTTGTCAGCTGTCCCAGAACCACCTGCTATTGCTGGCACTGCTCATCAGTAAACTGGAACCTTCTTTCCTAAGCAGCCTCCATTTTTATTTCCAGCATCTTAGCCTCCATTTTATTTGCTCCCAGCTCGGAACTGGACCTGATTTTTCTTTCAACACTGGGTTGCAACTGAAGGGAATTAACAAACATGCCAGGCACAGGAAGAGTACGTGACTCACAGCTAGCTCCTTGCTGCTACTTCCCAGTCATTGCTTGGTGAAATCACCTTTCTGAAGCAACCATAATGGAGAAGCCAGCTTGTCTTTTTTTCCCCTTGGTACCTTACCTTCCTGTGGCAGACAAATGGAAAGCAAAGTTTCATGAGAACCAAACTGGGTGGTTGGTGAGCTTCCTTTAGAGATGGAAAATAAACTCTTCCCTAGCATGTATTTTAAGACGAAATGATGGTTTTTACCTCCTGTATTTAACCACTAGGATTGGCACAAGGTATCCCAGCGGCATTGTGATTTGACAGGATGAGACAACCGCAAGAGTTATAAATAATGGCCAGCATCTTTTAACCTCTGACTTTCAGTATTTTTTTTAAAAAAAATATTCATTAAATGTCTTCTTTGAATTAAGCTGGCCTTCAGCCCAGAAACCTATGTGAAGCCCAAGATATTTTATTTATTTTTTAAGAATATTTATATGCTTACCCAACTCAAACAATCTGACTGTGGGCAGTGTAGAAACCCCTTAAACAAAAATATCAAAGAAAAATAATGCACACCAATAGAGCGCATTGTATTGTTTTAAATGGTGATCAGGTCTAAAATATACTAAATCTCACCAGGAGAGAACTCTGCTCATTTGAACCCAAGCATGTGGGAGAAGAGACAAGTCTTAACTGCCTTTTTAGAAGACTGCAGAGTTAGTCAATGATAGATCAGAGGAGCAATTGTTCCAAAGGACAGGGAATGCCACTAAGAAGATATGCCTCCTGAGTTCTATTCTCCAAAGCACCAGAGGGCAGGACAAGAAGCAATGAATGGCAACTAAACAAGGAAAGAACCAACCCTAGAAATAAGGAGAAATTTCTTGACAGTGAGAACAATAGCACTTAGACTTATATACCCCTTCATAGTGCTTTATCACACTCTCTAAGCGATTTACAGAGTCAGCCTATTTTCCCCAACAATCTGGGTCCTCATTTTACCAACCTCGGAAGGATGGAAGGATGGGTCAACCTTGATTGAACCGGTCAGGATTGAACTGCTGGCAGTCGGCAGAATTAGCCTGCAATACTGCATTCCAACCACTGCACCACCACAGCTCTTTAATCAGTTAAATAAGAACAATTAATCAGTGGAATGGGTTGACTCCAGAAGTTGTGGGTGCTCCATCATTGGAGGTTTTCAAGGAGAGACTGGACAGCCATTTGTCTGAAATGGTATAGAGTCTCCTGCTTGAGCAGGGGGTTGGACTAGAAGACCTTCAAGATCCCTTCCAATTCTGTTATTCTGTTCTACAAGATGACTTTGTTTTAGTACAAGGACCCCGACTGTGGTTCTCTCTTGGAGTGTGTAGGGCAGACAGATACCTTTGGCAGAAGACAATCCTGCAATAGCCAATCCTATGCCGTGGACAGCATTATAGATAGTTCTGGACTTACAACCAATTGCTCATCAACTGTTTGAAGTACTGACAGACCTAGCTGGGGGGTATGTGTAACCTGGATTTGAGATTTTGATCCCTGCCCCCACAGTTGCATAACCACACTTGAGGCACTTGGCAACCACACTACATTTATAGCTGCTGGGACCATCACATGGGCACGTGACCACATTTCACTGTGGTTTCACCAAAAACTTGTATTTACTTCAGGTTTTCATCAAAAACTGTGCCCATAGAGAACCATAAGCGACCTCAGCGATTTGCTTAATGACCGCCACAAAAAAGGTTGCACAACTGGGTCAGTCCTGTGACCAACCTGCTTTAAGTAGTTACAACCGGGATAGGCAAACTCTACTGTGGTCGTAACTCAAGGACTACTTGTACAGGTGATAACTAGCCCCTTGAATTGTATCTGGAAGCCTATAAAAGGCCATTGCAAGTGTGAAGTAAAAATGTTATACAGGCATAATAAGAAATTCACCACAATGACCCATGTATTTGGACTCACTGAACACTCAGAACTGAAACTAAGCAAACCACTGGAAATCTAGTTGGTGTGAACAAAACTATGTGTTACTGACCTGACCTGGATTTTAACCCAATGGAAGGCAACTGCCCTGATTCCGATGGAATTTGGCTCTTGGCATCTCAAGTCCTGAGCAGAGGGAATTAAGCTACATAAACCAGACTGGCTACTAAAATGCCTTCAGTCTGACATGCCTCAAGAACCTGAAATGGCAGGATATTTCCCAGAACTATTCCTTACGGCATAAGGGACTTTAGACAAAGAAAAGAATTTACATTACCTAAATTCATGTAGCTAAAACAATAAATCCTCTCTCCACCTCCTGAGCCCAGAGGTCCACAGCTCCCTTTATCCTCATTTTAACATGCATTTGATGGAACATGGCGGCAGCATCTGAAACAAGCAGGCCGAAAACCACAGACGTGCCCACCTGGCTCATAGAACAGAAAACAAAGAAGGTATAATGGTTTGCGAGAATGATCTTGGGAGATGGGAGAAGAAGGAGAGAGAAAAAGAGAGAGATGGGAGAGAGAGGGAGAGGGGGAGGGGGAGGGAGGGAGGGAGGGAGAGAGAAAGAGAGAGACAGGAGGGAGAGGGAAAGGGAGAGGGAGAGGGAGGGAAAGGAGGAGAGGGAGAGAGGGAGGGAGGGAAAGAGGAAGAGGGAGAGATGTTGCCTTAGTTGTAAAGGGGACTTGCAAAATTTGTGTCAGCCTTCTCAGGTAGACCAGACAAAAAACACAACCAGATGAATTAAGTCAGAGGTCTCCAACCTTTTGGGCACCAGGGCCATGGAGAAAGGTTTTTCCGTGGATCAGAGGGGGTGTAGTTTTGAATACTGCCTGCATCCCGAGGATGGAGCTTTGCTTGTTTGTGCGGCCCACTTGTTGGCATGCTGGGGACCGGTGCCGGTCCATGGACCGGGGGTTGGGGACCCCTGAACTAAATTGACTTTATTGTAAGGCTACTTCAACAGAATCTGAATACACAAGTCTCCTGCCACTCTCTTTGACTCATCCTAAGAGTTTTGGATGATCCTGCTGGGAACTATCCAGGTCCGTATTCAATTCCATTTGGAGCTATATTTATCTCTTCACTGATGCCTCGGGAAAGGAGTTGTTTGACCGCAGACAGCCATGTTTGCTGCTTTTCCATTTCCCTTCACAAAGCCCATCTAATGAAATGCAAGTATTTTGGACTTCTCTGTAAGTCTCACTCAAGAACTTTCTCATGGGAAGAAGTAGTTGGCTTCAGTAAAAATGGTCCGCAGCTCCAAGATACTCTTCCTTTGTTTATTATTCTGAATCTGTATGTATATTTTAAATCACACCAATGTTTCTCTGATCCCCATTCTTTTGTGCACATATCTATATACATAGGAGTGCAAACGTTTTTGATGCCTTGTATATTGAAAGGCACATAGATTTTTATTAGCCCTTAGTATTAATGTTTGGACCTTGGCCAAGTTCTCTATATTTCTTGGTTGGGTTCCAACTTCCAAATGACTAGAGAAGGCTTCCTGGTCCTGAAGCACATCCCAAATTATTAGCTCAATAAAGCAATTGTTGGGTGACTCGTATGATGTGATGCGTATCACAATCCTTGTCTTTAACTTGAAAAGGTGTATATTTAGTTCACCTCAATGCCTGTAGTATCTCCAAACTGAATGGGTTAGAAAGGTTGATTGTTACTGGAAAATAATTCACTATGGAAGGTTGAACTATTTCTAAGGACACACATCTGATCTGTGGAAGGGTTAGTGATAGTGAAGCAATCCCAAAGGTGCTTTTTCAAAAGGAAACTGGACTTTCTTTGCTTTTCCTTGCAGGCCTTTCGCTTCTCATCCAAGAAGCTTCTCCAGAAGTGAAGAACAGAACTGAAGAAGCTTCTTGGATGACAAGCAAAATGTCTTCAAAGAAAAATAAAGTCCAGTTGCCTTTTGAAAAAGCACCTTTGGGACAATTATGACCTGGATGACTGAGCATCTCCATAATGAAGCAACTTTTATAACTATAACTGAAAGGAGATTTAGTTCAGGAAGTACATGAGAAGAGTAGAGAAAACCTAACTCCTCCTTGTGGTCTCTAAATTCAACTGTAACTTTAGAAAAACATTGCCAGCCCAGGTGAGATAGTCCACTGTGTAACTACGTCTCCAATAATCCCAGCATCCTGGTTGGAATCCCTCTCAATTAACTCTTTCAGATCTTTTGTTGATAATAAAAATTAAGTTTTGCTATAAGATAAACATATAGAAGAAACAAAAGTTACAAGCACAAGGAAAAGAAAGAGAAAAGTGGAAAGAAAGAAGAAAAAGGGAATAATGTCTGACTTTCTTCAATGTCGTAGATTACAAAAATAATACAATATCCACCTTTTGTGTACTATTCACCACGTTTGAAGCCATTGCTGTGATTACAAAAACCATTCTAATCGTCCCAACCCCAAATCAAAGTAGATTACAAAAATAATGCAACGTCAGCCTTTTGCTTTACAGTTCACCTTTCAAGGCATTTTTATAATTGCGAAATCACTCTGATCGTCAAAACCTAAAGCCCAAGTTTCATTGTTTTCAGTTTCGAGCAACAACTGTTTTAGAGCAGATTGAGAAGTTAGCTGGGAAGGCCACATAGAAATTCGGAAATGTATAACTCAGAATGCTCTTCTCCATCTTGCACAAATAACATCAGTTCCAAAACTCCATTAAAATTCTAAAGAAATATTAATTCAGCCTGAGAGTGAAACATTTCCAGAAAACTGGAGGATAAAATTCAACCCAAGGGTCTATCTAGCTATGGTTCCTATTCTCCTTCTTTGTTAGACTAGACCAGGGGAAGGCAACCTTGGCTCGTTTATGACTCGTGGACTTCAACTCCCAGAATTCCTGAGCCAGCCATGCTGAGGGAGAAAGGGAGAGGTTTCCAAGATGAGCCATGCTGGCTCAGGAATTCTGGGAGTTGAAGTCCACGAGTCATGAAGGAGCCAAAGTTTCCCTCATGCTGGCTCAGGAATTCTGGGAGTTGAAGTCCACGAGTCATAAAAGAGCCAAGGTTGCCTACCCCTGGACTAGACTAATATCCCAGCCGGCTGCTACAGTGGGTTTAGATTCTGTTTTGATGAGAGCAGCAAGTATTTGTGAAATAATTTGTAAGGTCTGTTTATTAACTAATGAATATAAATTTTAGAGTCATCTAACCTTTGGCACATAACTAAACGGCAAAACACTTTCTTCCGCAAGCTAAACATGAATTCTCTTATAAGTTAAACATGAATTCTTTTCTTTTCTCTCCCTCCCACTGAATAATTATCTTTGACCCAGTAGGGCTACTAGTGTCTGTCAAGATAGAGTAGGTCACTTAAAAGTATAAAATAATCCTGAGCAAACATTCAAGTATACAAAATTGCTTCTTAATGGCTATTCGTACCATCTGCTGCTATGCATCTTTTTTTTCCCTCTCTATCTGTTTTAACCGAAGAGGATGGGGATTTTTGATTTAAGCTGGAAGCATGTGTTGGGCAGCTGTCCCTCTAGGGTGGTGGAATTTCTGAATCCAGAAGCTAAAGGGTGGTCCTGCTTGGCAGGCTTAAAGTCTGAATGAAACCACCCACCACCCAATCCCTAAAAAAAAAAAAAAAAATCACAGGGTCCATTAAAGAAGATGGCAAGTCCATTAAATGAGATCTAATGAGCTATTTTGGATGACCCTGTAAACGTTGCTCCTATCTGGGGTCATAGGAAATATGTAAATCTTAGAACAAGGTCATTTAGCCAGAAAAGCTTTGGAAGCCTATTATGACAACTCTCCGGGGGGAAGCTAATCTTTTGGTAAACACGCCATGTGCCTTTCCACATGGCATTTAACTGATGGCCGGAGAGAAAAGAAACTTGGAATGTCCTGTTCGAATCCACATTCCATGCAGAATGAGATACCAGGCCAATCTGACAGGTTTGGTGTTTTTTTTTCTTCATCCAGTAAAATGCCTCAAGTCTTTTTCCAGTAATCTGGTTCTTTTTAAATATGTGAAGACTTCAGCATCCAGAATTCTGCCAAGGCAATTCAGGGTTACCCTTGCTCCAAATGGATGGCCCCCTAATTGAGATAGGCAGACAAGCTGGAGAAATCCCCTCACTTGCTACGAGGTATTTTTTCCATGTCCTGACAATATGAAATAACACTATGGTTGTGGAAGAGGGAGAGATCCAGTTGCCATTTTTGAAACCCCAAAGGTCCCTGTTCTAAACACAGTTTCTTAAAATGAGAAAAATTGAGCTCTCCATGTGGAGACAAAACATTCAATGTCTCTGGAAGTGTCCTTCAACTGTACCTAACTACGGCAGAAATATACCTGGCAGCATTATGTTAAATGGAATGGAAGAACAGAATAGAATAGAATAGAATAGAATAGAATAGAATAGAATAGAATAGAATAGAATAGAATAGAATAGAATAGAATAGAATAGAATAGAATAGAATAGAATAGAATAGAATAGAATAGAATAATAATAGAATAATAATAGAATAATAATAGAGTAGAGTAGAGTAGAGTAGAGTAGAGTAGAGTAGAGTAGAGTAGAGTAGAAGAATAGAATAGAATAGAATTAGAATAGAATAGAATAGAATAGAATAGAATAGAATAGAATAGAATAGAATAGAATAGAATAGAATAGAATAGAATAGAATAGAATAGAATAGAATAGAATAGAATAGAATAGAATAGAATAGAATAGAATAGAATAGAATAGAATCTTGGGGGTCTTCTAGTCCAACCCTCTGCTCAAGCAGGAAACCCTATACCAGAGGGCCCCAACCTTTTGGGCACCAGGGACCAGTTCCATGGAGAAAGATTTTTCCACAGACCGGAGAGTGCATGGTTTTGTGTGCTGCCTGCATCCCACGGATGGGGCTTTGCTTGTTTGTGCGGACCAGTTGCTGGCATGCTGCAGCCCGGTACCAGTCCACGGACCGGGGGTTGGGGACCCTGCCCTATACCATTTCAAACAAGTGACTTTCCAGTCTCTTCTTAAAAATCTCCAGTGATGAAGCACCCACAACTTCTGAAGTTGTTTTCATTGTTAGAAAGTTTTTCCTTAATTCCAGGTTGCTTCTCTCCTTGATTAATTTCCATCCCTTGTTTCTTGTCTTGCTTTCTGCTGCTTTGGAAAATAAGCTGACCTCTTCTCTGTGGCAGCTCCTCAAATATTGGAATACTGCTCTCATGTCCACCCCTTAGTCCTTCTTTTCTCTAAACTGACCATACCCAAATCCTGCAGCAGTTCTTCATATGTTTCAGTCTCCAGGAATTTAATCATCTTTGTTGTTCTTCTCTGCACTTTTTCTGAAGTCTCAACATCTTTTTTGTTCTGTGGTGACCGAAACTGGATGCAGTATTCCCATCATCTGATCATCTGATTCCCAGACCATGTCTAAAGCAGCCTTATGCTGCCCTTAGCTGTACATTAAATTCACGATTTCCCCCTGATTTCAACCGACTGATGTTCCTCACAAGCCGTGCCAGTCAGATGACCCCAAGGGTTGGCTGGAGCCCAGATCCCCTTATCCTCCTTTTCTTCCAGGATGGTTTTTTTTTTAGGTAGTGGAAGTATCCAACTCTTCAAAACCAGGCTGTTCTCTTATACAATCCAGATTTCCAAATTAGTCTTTAGCTTGGAGATCTACATCACTCTGAACACCACTGACCAGCAGAGAGGTCAAGGGCTTGCAGAATGAAGTGGCAGAGAGAGACTATTGGCTCCTTCTCTGCTGCTTCACAGTATGACCCTTCCCAGCTGATTGTTGTGGTTCTTCTGGACATGGGCTTACCACTATTTGATAATAGCACTATTTTAAATAATGCAAAACCCATATCCTCGTTAGGCTCCATTTGAACCTATCTGTGCGTGTAATGGAATGCATGGATGACCATCAGGGATGGTGCCCAGGAAGCAATCAGATAAGAGGGCAGGAGACCCCAATTGCTTAAAGGTCAGTGAAAGAAACTTAGGAAGGAGTTTATACTTGCAGATTTACAAGGTTGTTGTTAACTCTACCAGATAAACCAGACAGGAAACATAGCTAGATGAGTTGAATCTGCTTTATTCTAAGGCTACACTAATGTAACCTTGTAAGTCTGAAAGGACAAACGTCCCTCCTTCTGCCTTTAACTGCTTGCTCCATTAGGGTGAGTCCTTCCTAAGTTTCTTTCTTTGGCCATTAAGCAACTGCAGGCTCCTACCCCTCTTATCTGATTGTTTCCTAAGCAGTTGATTGTCTGTTTCCTTCTCTCTTCTCCTCAAGGCCACCCATTGCATTCCATTCCATTGCAAAACTCTGGAGCCAAACCAGAGAGGTTTTGACAGATGGCTAAGCCTGTCAGTCTAGCCATTTGTCAAAACTCCATTCCTCTACCAATCCAATTCTACTTTAAGGAAAATCATTGGTGAATGTTTTCTAACTTGCATTGTTGGGAAACAAAGCCAGGACTCTTTCTTAATGTGCACCATGCATTGCAAATAAAGACAGCATCCTTTGTCAGAACTGAGCCGATGGCAGAATAAAGATTGCCAATGGGGTATCAGGAAGTTATGCCAATGCTGATTTCTCCTGGCCATGAGAAAATGTTAACTCCACCTGGGCCAACTCTGTTTTGAAGTAACCCAGCCAATCCCAAGTCTGGATAAATTGGGAAGGGCTGGGCGCAGGGTTAGCATCCTTACCTTGTAAAACTGAAACATCATTGAAGAAACAACAAGCAAACTGAAAGCCCACAGTGACTTTTTTTAATGCCATATACTTAGTTGGCCATATGCTTAGTTGGCCATATGCTTAAACATCCAAATATTGCACTACATTGGATTCCTTCTGGAGGAAAGAGGAAATGAGAATGGCCTCGGAAAACATGGCGCCAAACACTTAAGGAAGATATTGAGATTGTTAATGTCTCTTGGGACGAAGCCAAAAATGCTACGAATGATCGAAACGGCTGGAAAACACTTGCTGGACAATGTGCTCTGCACAGGATCTAATGATGATGACGATGAGAAAAGGTCCCCTTTTTCTATCTACGGGGTTAAGACGTTGCCATCCTAGCATATTAGTACGTATAGTCAAGGCCATGGTTTTCCCAGTTGCAATGTATGGCTGTGAAAGCTGGACCATAAGAAAGGCTGAGCGCAAAAGAATTGAGGCCTTTGAACTATGATGCTGGAGAAGACTCCTGCGAGTCCCTTGGACTGCAAGGCGATCAAACCGGTCAGTCCTAGAGATCAACCCTGACTGCTCTTTAGAAGGCCAGATCCTGAAGTTGAAACTCAAGTACTTTGGCCACCTAATGAGAAGGAAGGGCTCACTGGAGAAGAGCCTAATGCTGGGAAAGATGGAGGGCAATAGAAGAAGGGGACGACAGAGAATGAGGTGGCTGGATGGAGTCACTGACGCAGTAGGCGTGAGCTTCAATGGACTCCAGAAGATGGTAGAGGACAGGAAGGCCTGGAGGAACGTTGTCCATGGGGTCGCGATGGGTCGGACACGACTTCGCAACTAACAACAACAACAACAACATCCTAGCATATTAAAATGCATCTCTTCAACAACCTTCCCACCTAGACATTATAACAGTGTGTTTAGCCTTAGCGATTGTGAATGAAGAGATGATCTTCCGTTTAAACGGCAAGCTTTCAAGCAGGATCCCTCAGGTCCTACTGATGTGAGAACTTCTTGGGGTACACTTTAATGGATCTGGCAGGGGGAGATAAATAAAGCTGATTTCTAGCTGGCTGACCTATCTGCTAAGCCCAATCTGGTTCACGTTATAGAAGAGAACACCCCTCCCCCAGCAGCACTTGTGAACAAAAGTCAACGAAAGGGTTTTCTGCACAGCATGAATTAATAGGGAGATTGCCTTTTTTTTTTTTTCTATTTTCAAGAAAAATACTGATCTGGACCACCTAATAATTTTTTAGCAATTGGTTAGATGTGTTTATTTAAAAAAGAAAAATAATACCCTGTAATCTATAGCTCTAAACTACAGTCTGTGAATTTAGTGTTTGGGCTAGTCAATTCTAAATAAGCATCTTTGTCCAGTCCTTTTCTCCTAGGTATTGTTGTTGGCAAGGAGTCTGAGGAAGCCTCCCGATCCTAACTTGACAAAACCAAGAATGAGGGAAAATTGTTCTCATCTGAATAAACAGAACAATGTATCTGCTAATGGTAATAACTTCTCAGATAAGAATTCGTGCTTATTTTCGACCAACACATCAGGTTTGCCCTAGTAGAACGTGCTAGTGACATCTTGCTTTTTTCCAGCCTTAAGTCATGAGGGGGATATAACTATTAGTCATTAGCTCTCCTTCATTATCTCAATAATTTGTCACTAATCCCTTGGTCTGGGATTAGCGACAAATTAGCTCTCTCCTACCCTTTCCATTTCTGGTCTCCAAGTTTCATAACTCGATCCTGTGTCTTGCTCATTGCCTAAATCAGGGGTCTTCAACCTTGCAACTTTAAGACTTGTGGACTTCAACTCCCAGAATTCTGGGAGTTGAAGTCCAGAAGTCTTAAAGTTGCCAAGGTTGAGGACCCCTGGCCTAAATCACTAGTAGGAAACCTCTAGTCCTCCAGATATTGCAGAACTGCAATTCCCACTCACCCTACCTCAATGTCCAGTGAAGAGGAGGTGCCTGGAGATGTGGTTCACTAATATCTTCCCTTGGCCTACTTGTGTAGTCCTTAGTGTTTTTCAATGCATCCTACTTTAGCTTACATCACATTCTGCCTTTGGGATGGCTACCTGAAGCTCTGATCTGTTATCACAACTAATTATCTCACTTCTATAGATCAGGATCTCTTAACTTGGAATCCATGATTTTGGATGGGGGTGGGGAAAAAATCACAACCTTATTTTCACTAATCTCTAACTGAATTTAGCTTTTCCTTCAATAATGTAGGACTCCCAAAAATGTTTAACTTCAATAAATCTAAAATTATTATAACGCTTATACCCTTAAATGGATATCATCTTGTTATTCCTTTGATGGGTTAATAAAGAAGCACATTATTTTTTTTATATTTTGATGTTGTTGTTGTTGTTAGCTGCGAAGTCGTGTCCGACCCATCGCGACCCCATGGACAACATTCCTCCAGGCCTTCCTGTCCTCTACCATCTTCTGGAGTCTATTTAATGCCTACTGCTTCAGTGACTCCATCCAGCCACCTCAGTCTCTGTCGTCCCCTTCTTCTATTGCCCTCCATCTTTCCCAGCATTAGGTTCTTCTCCAGTGAGTCCTTCCTTCTCATTAGGTGGCCAAAGTACTTGAGTTTCAACTTCAGGATCTGGCCTTCTAAAGAGCAGTCAGGGTTGATCTCCTCTAGGACTGACTGGTTTGATCGCCTTGCAGTCCAAGGAACTCGCAGGAGTCTTCTCCAGCACCATAGTTCAAAGGCCTCAATTATTTTGCGCTCAGCCTTTCTTGTGGTCCAACTTTCGCAGCCATACATTGCAACTGGGAAAACCATGGCCTTGACTATGCGTACTTATATTTTGATAACATTTAGCATTTAGCTAACAATTAGCATTTGAGTCTAATTGTTTTCCTTTGTGATACAGTCTCTAATTTTTATGCCTTTAAATACATTTTCTTGAGAAAGAGCCCGTTCGTCTCACCAGACTCTCAAAGGAGTTTACAGCCCCCCCCCCCCAAATTAAGAACCACTGCTCTAGAGACTTGTGTTTCCTGAATGCTGAACTCTTGATATCCAGCACTGACACTACTAATTCAGCTCCTTTTGTCTGTAGTTTTATGAGACGTTCTCCTTTCTCCCTCACTCCCCTTTTCCCTCCCTCCTTCCTAATTTTCCTACCACCATCCCTTTTTTTAATGGAATGCTTGGGCCAAGTGGGAGATTCTTGTCGTATGTGTTAATTCTACATCGAATTATCCAGCCAAGCTAAACATGGCCCCTTGGCCAAATAATATACATATATGATTTCCCTCTCTTTGAAAATGCAAATGAAAATCTCTCCGCTCAAGACTGGCCTGGTTCTTTGCAAGTCTGCTATAAAAGGGTTTGGTTTTTGTTTGGGTTTTTTTTTTTTGCTTTGCTTTTTGAAGCAGGGATGTTAGAAAGGAGACAAAGTTCTTGAGATTCTGTAAAAATAATAATAATAAAAACAAAGGTACAGGCTCAGAAACTTTGTGCCTTCTTTTCTCAACTCTGTCCAGGCAAAGACAGGTGAAATCTTGGCCAACCTTCTTCTTTCCAACGACTTTGCCACCACATCTTTACCTTGGTTTCCTTAAATGCTTTCCCCCCCCAACCACTAGGTGATTGTAGCTGTCAATTCCTATCAGAGAAGCTGTATGTTGAAAGAGATGTAAAGTCTAGACCAGGGGCCGGCAACCTTGGCTCTTTTATGACTCGTGGACTTCAACTCCCAGAATTCCTGAGCCAGCCAAGATTTTTCTTTGCAAAAGAATAAAGAAAGGCAAGTAAATAATCTAGAGTTTCAAAATAGTGCTTGGCATCTCTCTGGAAAATGAAGAAGACGCAGCATCCTTTATCAAGCTTGGCTTAGAGAATTAGACATTCCAAATCATTTCCAAATGAATGATTCAAGACAGATTTATTTATTTTTTTTGCACACTACCACAGGCTTCCTTGAGGCTAGTTCTCCATTTTCTAATTTTTTTAGGAAAAAAGTTTGATTATCAAGCACTGCATAGATAGGACAATTTGTCCATTTTTTAAAGAAATCCCTCTTTTTTCTTTCAAGCCAATGATATTTAGCCTCAGGATAAATGTAGTTTGTAGGATCCAATCTGGGTCAGTCACTAGGACTCATGCTGGAGCCCATCCTCTCTAGCAGAGTGTGTGCTGTTCTGTATGTGGTATTTATATGGTGCCTGTTGTATGTGGCTTTTTAGATGTTGATTGGAGTGTGTTGATGGCTGGTTAATAAGGCATTGGCTGTCGTTTGCTTGTGCTGCCTAGCCCTCGACCTCTAAATAGTTGATAAGTAAATCAGCTCTCCTGTTGACTGACGAGGGACTCATTTCCCAGGCTTCAATCATTTCCCTGGCTGTTTTTGTGCCTGCTCATCCAACAATCTTAGTAACTGCAAAATTGAATGTATATCCTTGTTCATTACAGTGTGAGGCTCTCAATGTGTTTGGGTCTCCTCGTCTAACTACTCGCTTGTGTTCTTGCCATCTGGTGATTATCTTCCTCCCCGTCTGTCCTACATAGTCACAGTCAAATTTAGTTCAATAGCTCTTGAGTCTTGGAGGGCCACAAATGATGTACGGTTAAGATTCTTCCAATCAGAGGTCCTACCATTATCCAACCATTCCACCTATCTACATGATCATCTTAATCAGTACATATGATTGCTCCTCACTCTCTCTGTTCCTCCATTTACGGAAGAAGAGGCAACAACATTCATTCTGCTGATGAAGAGGAAGAATTGATTCCTCCTGGCAAAAGCAACAGAGAGGAAAAGGCCTGTCCAAAAATGTGAGATCAAGGAACTCCTCTTTGCTACAAAAACATGAACCTCATTCACCCTAATTTCTTCCTCTGCACTGTCAGTAGCTCTATTCCACTCAGATGAAATCCAGCAGACGGTTTAGGAAACTAAACAGATGGCTTTGATGTGAAACAACCAGACAGTTCATTCTTTCTTCTCATTTGCCAGATAATTCTAATACATGTTAATTCCCCAATGCCCATTTCAAGAGGGAAAACAGGAGTGATATGGTTGAAAACATCAATTTATCATCTGGATAAATAGCATCAGAAAGCCAAAAGGACAACATGTATCTAGGGCAGGGGTGCATAATATGTTTGGCCCAAATTTGGCTTTTGAGTTGCCTTCCCTAAAAAAAACAAAAAACAAAAGGTGAGATCAGGACCAGAATCAAGTTTTAGTTAAGTTTATGGCATGTTATGAATAAATTAAATCAAACTAAATTAATCGAAACAGTAAATTTAATTCTAACTTTGTTTCAGACCTAGAGGATGGAGGTTTGTTAACTCCTTTGCAGGGGACACAAAGTCTGGGAATTATCTAATGATCTAATGTTGTAGAGAAATTCAACATGAGCGTGAGGTTGCCTGAACTACCATGGCAGCTAGAAATCCTGGTGTCCCCTTTTAAAACACTATCTATGCTCTATGCTATGTTCATCCCAACATTACTGCAATATTCTGCAAATCAACCTAATGACATTTAAAAAAAAAAAAAAAACCTTTACAGACAGTCAACTTTCTTTATCACTGCCAATTAAGGATCCTCCAAAGAAGATAAGATAGCAATGGCCATAGCATTTAGACTCATATACTGCTTCCCAGTGCTTTACAGCCCTCTCTAAGTGGTTTACGGAGTCAGCATATTGCTCCCCCAACAGAGTCCTCATTTTACCAATGAGTAAAGGATGGAAGGATGGGTCACTCTTGAGCCAGTCAGGATCAAACTGCTGGCAGTCAGCAGAATTAGCCTGCAATACTCTATTCTAACCACTGTGCCACCACAATTCTTAGCGATAGGATAGGATAGGATAATGAACGGAACAGAAGAACAGAACAGAACAGAACAGAACAGAATAGAATAGAATAGAATAGAATAGAATAGAATAGAATAGAATAGAATAGAATAGAATAGAATAGAATAGAATAGAATAGAATAGAATAGAATAGAATATGGAATATACCTCACAATGTGTACCTGGGCAATTTGAGGCTTATAGCAATGACACTTGGATTCTTTATTTATGTTTAAAACATAAATAAACATGAGGAATACTCCAGATTTGTGGACCAGGGAAACAAAAGAAGAAATATGCTTTGGCATTCAAAGGTTTAGACCCACCTTTTGAAGTTATGCAGGATTTTTAAGAAGGCCACATTCTTCTGTCTCATTGTTGATCTCACCCTCTCTCAGCAGGGTTCATGGGAGCGCTAGAAAACAACTGCAGCCTTTCACAGAGTCCTAGGCCAAGGCTTCACAATATCTCTGTGTCTGTCAGTTGCTGAGTTTGTGCATTCCAGCAAGGAAGAGATGCGATTAAGGCTTTTTCTTTATTATCTGTGCAGATGTTGGAGGAAGTGAAAGGGAACCAAGCCAGAAGTCATTGTGTGTATGTTGGGGGAAAGGAACACCATGAACAAGGCTACAGGAACAGGTGGCTCCCCACACACATACAACAGTTTTTAGAAATAAGTTAGTTAAAGATGCACAAGAGGGCCATTTTCATTTTTAAAACAAATACCAAGTGCTGATTCCATAATACAACCCTTTCTAAATCAATACATTCCTTAAAGCAATTTCTCCAGGATCGCCTTTCACCGAAAGAGTGGATATCCATTTATTTATTTTATATATAATCCACCTTTTACTTTAGCAAGTGCTCAAGGTGGCTAACCATATATCATTTTAAAGATCCTAAAAGGTTAAATATAAAGGTAAAGGTAAAGATTTCGCTGTCCAGTCATGTCTAATTCTAGGGCGCGGTGCTCAGCTCCGTTTCTTGGCCGAGAAAGTCAGGGTTGTCCAAAGACGTGTTTGTGGTTATGGGGCCTGTATGACTTTATGCAAAAGGCACACGGAATAGCAATAACACTTAGACTTACATACTACTTCACAGTGCTTTAGAGCCCTCTCTAAGCAGTTTACAGAGTCAGCAAATTGCCTCCCAACAATCTGCATCCTCATTTTACCAACCTAAGAAAGATGGAAGGCTGAGTCAACTTTGAGCCAGTGAGAATCGAACTGCCAAACTGCTGGCAGCCGGCAGTCAGCAGAAGTAGCCTGCAGTACTGCATTCTAGCCACTGCGCCCCCAGGGCTCTTGCTGTTACCTTGCTGTTACCTTCCCACCGAAATGGTACCTATTTATCTACTCACATTTGCATGCTTTCGAACTGCTAGGTGGGCAGGAGGTGGGGCAAGTCATGGGACTCACCCCATCCTGCAGCACTCAGGTCTTGAACCCAGTCTGCCAACTGACAAGCTCAGCATCTTTAATGACTGAGCCATTACTCCCCTGTCAGTTAAATATAAAGCAATCCTCTAAATTGAAATTAATGTTCTGGTTAGCATGAGTATAGCAATCAACTAACAATTAACATCTGGAAAATGAGGTGCATCTTTACACATTTTCTAAATATCAAGAGAAGGAGGGTTGAAGTTTACCTTTAAAAGGCATTCTATAGCTTGGGAACAATTAAGGAAAACTGTTTTCTTTTTGCCCCACCCCCCAAAAAATAGGTCTTACCATGAGTCATATGGTAAGAAGTCCATCTACTCTGAAGGTCACAAACCAATTGTTCTTACGGGTCCTATGATATTATATTCAGGGCTGCCAATTTCCATCTGAGCATGGAGGCTGACTAACCGAATAGAGGAATATTGAATTCAACTGAACGTATTTCCCTTCAGCAGTCTTGATATTTCAAACCTAAAACTGCCAGTCTTAATTCCTCCAGTCCTAACAGGCACTGTAACCTAGGTACTTTTTTCCCCCAGAAGGACACGTAAAATGTCAATCTTCCATCTGGCAACCTTGCAAATCTCAATGTGGCATCTACTCTCCCCCCCCCCCTACACACACACAAATTACAAGCCGGGAAATTAGCACGTCAAGGAACCTTATTGTTGGAAGGAGCCATTGAAGCCGCGAGGTCCAGCCCAGGTTTCAAGTGCAAGAACTCAAATTAATGGATCCTCGTGTTTCATAAAGTTTTAAACATCTGGAGCTTTGATGGCAGAAGGCTGCTCAGACATTTCCATGGACCAGGTTTTCCATCCTTTAAACCTTTTGCTTCTACTTGAGAGCCAGGAACGTTCCAGGCTGGGGGGGGGGGGGTTGTAATCAGTCTGTAAGGTTTATGAGAAAAAAGGATTTGGCCTTTCTTCATAGACGACCATCAGTCCATCAATCTTCCACTAGTGACCAGTAGACAGTCCTCCACTTACAACTACAGTTGAGTCCAAAATTTCTGTTGCTAAGCAAGATAGTTATTAAGTGGGTATTGCCCCATTTCATGACCCTTCTTGCCACAGTTGTTAAGTGAATTGCTGCAGTTAGGCTAGTAACATGGTCATTAAGTGGATCCGGCTTCCCCATTGGTCAGAAAGTCGCAACAGGTGATCACATGACTTCGGGACACAGCGACCGTCATAAATATGAACCAGTTGCCAAGCGTCTGAAATTGGATCACCTGACCACAGGGATGACTCAAGGGTGGAAAGTGTTCATAAGTCACTTCCTTCAGTGCCATGGTAACTTCAAATGGTCATTAAACAAAATGTTGTAAGTTGAGGACCACCTGTACTTGGTGTCTCCTTCCATCTCCCGATGGTCCCCAAGTTACCCAGGAAAGTTTCACATCTGAGAGTGGACTGGAATGGATTCCCCTCCCCCCCAACCTTGTATTAATCATTATCCCCGTTGAGGAATCTGACACTAAAATATTTTCTTTGAGGCAGGTATCAGATGGAAACTATTATTAGAGTTAAGAAAATGTAAGCCCTCATTATGTTTGAATTAAGATTTTACGTGTTTCGGGTTTAGTTGTACTCACGCCGGTCAAAAATGGCATTTTTGTCCTGTAGGGTGAGGATGGTGGTGTATTGAAATATAATAAAAGTGATTCTCGTCTGCTTTCTTTGGTCTGAAATAGCACAGTACTTGGATTTTTCTATTTATCCCATCAATCGACAAAATTCATTCAGTGGCTTCCAGGTATTTGTTTTTGTTTTTTTGTTTTAATTTTGTGGTTTTGGTATTGGTTTTGCTTGTGTGTGTGTGTGTGTGTGTGTATGTGTTTGTCTTGTTAATGGCTCAGAAGAGGGAACCTGAGGGGATTCATAATAATGGTGCTTGCTTTGGCAGCAAAGATCCTACTTTTTAAAACAATCTCTCAGCCTGTGTGTGCGTGCGTGCGTGTGTAAAAAAAGAGATATTTAAAGATTCTAGAATTTATCACAGAATAGGGCAACCTGGTAAAAAGCAAACCTTGAAACTTCATACCACTTGAGAAAAAGAACGTACAATGGAACATATCGGCCATCTATGATAGAAACACCATATACTAGTGGCCCTCCCACTGGATTATTCCTCACAACCACAACAAAGTTGTCTTCTTTGTCTTGTGACTTGAGTAGAAGCCTGAACTGCATGACTTCTAACTTTATCAGATGTAGATGGTGGGTCACAATGAGGTGGGAATTCAGGGAGTATGTTGGGGGTGGTGGTGTTCCCTCCCAAGTCAAGAGCCATTAGCAGACTCCCTTGAGGGCAAATATCTTCATTGTGTGTTGATTGTGTAGAGCATGAATACAAAATAACTCTCTCTGTTCCTAGCACAGTGGGCTATTATGTAGTCCCAAGGGCTTCAGAGTCGAAGGACATCTGTCTTGAAGGGAGCATAATGAAAGTTCACCCAACCGGACCAAATGGTCTCTAGTCCAGCCTTCTGCAACAGCGGACAGTCAGATGGTCGAGATGCTTATTTAGTTGGGAGCATTTTGATCATATCCTTGGTTTCGGTTGAGGGGAGGTGAGGGAAGGGAAGGGAAGGGAAGGGAAGAAATCGTCCATTTAGATTCCCAATCCTTCCACATTCACCTAAAGCTGAATCAAGAAAGATCTAGGCAGTTCTGACCATGGTAAGATTTATTGTGGTATGATATCATTTTGAAGATGGGCATATTTAAATGCTAATGGTTTAGAAGCTTACGTAAGAACTGCCAGGAAATCAATTCTACTTTTAGATCAATAGCTAAGCGTAGAGAATTGCCGTTCAATCCATGCTTAAAAGATAGATGTCCACAGGATGTGGTCAAAAATGTCAAGATGATGACCACAATGGTACAATCAAAGTTCCATCTGTTTTTTGTATCTCAGATGCTGGTCAGCCTTATCTTATCCGTCACATTCATCTGGAAAAAAACACATTTCTCTCCTTCATAAAATCTTGCCAAGCTATTTCTGTGCTCATCATAACAAATAGCTTCCCCTGCCTTCTAAATTTGTATGGAAGCAGTTTTGATTCTATTCCACTTTTCTTAGCTACCATACCAATAACAGAAGGGAGGGAACTTATTCTCCTTCTATAGGAGCCTAGTTCATATGTAACATTAATTTGCTTTGGGGGCACAAATCATAATATTGTACACCTTGAAGTGGAACTTCTCCAGAAATTCCACAGGGGCACATAAAATGCCAGTGAATATGTCAGCATCATTTCACTCAACCCCCCCAAAACGGGTTATAGTGGTTCATTAAGTTTGGAGTGAAATGATAGAAAAATATAAATATCTGGCAAAATGCAGAAAATGTTCTCTTCAAAAACATGCCTCAAAGTTGATAAAGCATTTCATTCGCCTCATAGCTTACTAGGGATCAAGCTGGGATGAACTCATCCTTGGATGAAAGGATGGTCCCACCTGCCTTGAAGATGAGATGGACCTTCAAGTCCTTCAAGAAGTCTCCTCTTCAAGCAAGGTTCACTGGACCCCACTGTGTCAGGTCATGTCTGATCAGCTTCCAACTTTCTTTTAAATAAATCGAATCGCTAAATCCTTTTTTCATTCCTCAAACAATGTGCATTGACTTTCACTCTAAGTAGCGAAGGATTGGGACGATAATGTGGGCAGATTAGTAACAGATTAAATTCCTTTTCCTAGAACGGACATAAAATTCCAATCCGTTACGTCTGTCAAGATCTTTTCCTTTCACACCGATAATTTCAGACAGAAATAACATTTGCCAAACTCTGTGCACCTTTTAATTCCTTCAAATGTGGAAGGGGGCAACCTAAATCTCTAATCCAGCTGTCATATTATTGTCCAAATGTGATTTTTTTTCGCATCAGAGTTCCTCTCTGTCCCCACATCCTTTGCTTCAGCAGCTGCACAAAAGGTAGCAAGGACGGTTCCCACACCAAGCTCAAACTGTATCAAATGAATATTTGCAGTGATAATGGAGGGCTGGCAAAAAAAAAAGGGGGGGGGCTTTATTTTCTGCTCTCCAAAGGCTGGGAACAGCAGTCTGATGCCAAAAGAAAGGAAAATGGATTTAAATAGAGAAGGATCATTTTAAAAAGGAACAACAACCAAACAATACTTCACAATCTGTACCAAACATCTACTCCCTGGTATGATTTATGGATGTTTACATAAGGATGATATTATTTGTTAGAAGGCCGTTTTTTAAATAGCGCATTAGGAATGCTCATTTGGGGTTTATGAGCATGTGAGATCCTTGCATGCAGAAGTAAAAGAGGCCTGTGAGGCAAATCCCAAGAGAACAAAAGGCATATCTAGGTAGAAAAAGATCCCCTTTGTGACAAGTCTCCATTCCTACTGTTTAATTTTGCAAAGCAGAGAGACAAGTCTCCGAGTTTAGATAGACTCTTGCTCACCAATGGCCAAAAAAAAACAAAAAAAAAACCCCTAGCTTAAGGACCACTTTGCCAGAAATCCAGATTGGTTATTTTAAGAAAGAAAATATTCTGAAGAAAGAATCAAGAGTCCTCGCAAACAGAAAAGCACAAACTGTCCTGAACTTCAAGGTCCGGGAACACTGCAGTAAAGAAGCTACTTCCCGTTACTCTGTGAAGTGGTTTCTTTAATTTTAAAGTTGTCAAAACTATTTAAATGAACAAGTGAAAATAAAAGTAGGAATGGCTATTAATTAGCGAACTGCTAGACAACTGCTAAAGTCGGAAAACTGGTCAAGTTATAGGAGGAAGGAGGAATACCTGGAAATCAGGATTTGGGTTCAGGATTCTTGCTCCTATGGAAGTCTCAGGATATCCCTTCTGTTCCCCTGCTTTAACCCAACTAATATTGCAGTTAAGGAGCAGAAAAGGTGAGAGTTAAGATAAGAGATCCAGTTCATTCTTAAATCAACTACAGTAAGGATCAGCTTTAATCTCCTACAGTGGTAAGACATCCATTCAAATTCAAACTTAATGGCTCAGCCTCATCTCTAGCTGCCTTCTGATGCCAAGCCATGTCTCCAAATTATCTCTGCTGCTGTTGTGCTAGCTGAAAAAGTATCTGAATCTTGGGTGTGGACTACCTTACATGCTAACATCTCAAGTTCCAACTCGGCACATATCTCAAGCAAACAAGAAATGGATCAGCTTTCGAGGGCAAGAAGGGGAAAATGGCCATCTGAAGCATTTACCTCAATATATAAATTCACATCCCTTCTGATTGACCTCAAGGCTTATACAACCAATATCACTAGGAAGAAGCTGTAGGTTACACCGAAGATGCCCACAAGGTCCCAACAGAATTGCATGATGTTCTGTCATCCACGTCATCTTGCAGGCCAATTCATCTTTGTAGAAGGGGGAGGCTGATAACTTACTGATTAAAAAATATGTCCACCCTTCCTGGTTAATTCGCTCCTTCTCCTGTTGTATAAAATTCCCTTTCCCAACACATGCATCGAAAGAGGGTTGAAACATTAGCACAGAAAACAGGTGATAAATCATGCAGAAATTGATTCAAAACCTTCCAGCGAATGGAAAACAGATGGCAAAAATGGTTCTAATTAACTGTTTGATATGGCAGAGTGTCGTTTCCAGTGTTGCAATATTGGTTTGTCCCTCAGCCCTTCACCATAGCAACTAGGTTTGCTGGAAAGCAAGAATCCTTTCGTTGTAGAGACATAAAGTCACCCGTAACAATTCAGCTAAACCACAATATTGGAGAGAGAAAAAAGGAGGGGAGAAGGAATATTTTCATTGATTCAACTCCCTTTTCAGTAAGAATTCTCTTTTCCCATCTGGAAAACAAAACAAAATCAATCACTTTTCTGCCTTGGTGAGGCATCTCCTGGATCGTGGAGAGATTGGGTTGAGTGGATTACAATAGTCCTGTTGCAAACACTCAACAACCGCAGTATGGTTTGCACAGGATAAAATACAGGTTTCCTCAATAATTATTGGGAGGACATTCTATATTCTCTTCAGTTTCAGACCAACTTTGGGTTATAGTTCCACCATGAGCTGAAATAAATTGCTGGCTTGATTGATTATGATCATTTTCAACTCCTATTGATTAGATAAATAATAGGTAGATGATAGGATAGATAGATAGATAGATAGATAGATAGATAGATAGATAGATAGATAGATAGATAGATAGATAGATAGATAGATAGATAGATAGATAGATAGATAGATAGATAGATAGATAGATAGATAGATAGATAGATAGATGAGAGAGCGAGAGAGAGAGAGAATTCTATCTATCTAGAATTCTTTAATTGCTTTTCCACAGTACTGTGGGAGGAAGTGTTCTTCTGGAATGGAGGTTAGTAGACCTAACAATTATCATCTTTGCCACTCTATAATAAAAGGCTTCCCTAAAGCAGGCTGAGTAATCTAGAAATAAATTCAGCCTAGAAATAAGGAGACATTTCCTGACAGTTAAAACAATTCATCAGTGGAAGGGCTTGCTTTCAGAAGTTGTGGGTGCTCCATCACTGGAGGTTTTTAAGAAGAGACCGGACGGCCACTTTTTCAGAATGAAATAGGCTCTCCTGCTTGAGCAAGGGGTTGGAACAGAAGACCTCCAAGGTCCCTTCCAACTCTGTTATAGTGTTATTTAATCTATTGCCTTTCAGATCTTGTCAAACTACAACTCTTAATCATGTCATCAGCAGGGTCATGATGAGGAAAGCTAGCAGTTGTAGTTCAGTATCACCTGGGGAACCACACATTCTTAAACCAAACTATGTGTGTAGTAAAATACATCATTATTCCACCTCCCCAAAATATATTGGCTAATCCTAGTCTGCAAGTAAGACCCATGTCCAAGGTCTTGGAAAAACTCTCTTCTCTACCATCGAAAGGACGGTTAAGCCAGACTGAAAGTGTAGCATAGCAATAGCAATCGCACTTAGACTTATATACCGCTTCATGGTGCTTTACAGCCCTCTCTAAGCTGTTTACAGAGTCAGCCTGTTGCCCCCAACAATCTGGGTCCTCATTTTACCGACCTTGAAAGGATGGAAGGCTGAGTCAACCTTAAGCCAGTGAGGATCAAACTGCTGGCAATGAGCGGAGTCAGCCTGCAATACTGCATTCTAACCAATGTGCCATCATGGGAGGGAGGGAGGGAGGGAGGGAGGGAGGGAGGGAGGAAGGGAAGGAAGGAAGGAAGGAAGGAAGGAAGGAAGGAAGGAAGGAAGGAAGGAAGGAAGGAAGGAAGGAAGAATAGCGATTGCACTTAGACTTATATACCGCTTCGCGGTGCTTTACAGCCCTCTCTAAGCAGTTTACAGAGTCAGCCTATTGCCCCCAACAATCTGGGTCCTCATTTTACCGACTTTGGAAAGATGGAAGGCTGAGTCAACCTTGAACCTAGTGAGATTCGAACTGCCAAATTGCAGGCACCAGCAGTCAGCGGAAGTAGCCTGCAGTACTGCATTCTAATCACTGCGCCACCACACATGAGCAAGTTCTTGAATTATAACATAGATGTATACTGTAAGAAAGCCGCTATCAAATGACACATTCCATTCCTTTCAGGGACTTTCATTTTATTTCATTGTAGTCCTGCCAGGTCAAAAACCATTGCTCCCACTAAGGACAATTATTCTTGTAACTTAAATTCCAGTCATAATATCAGTAGGCTTATGACACTTTGAATGCAAACCCCAAAGATTTATTCTTTCTTAAATTACAGCAGATGAAGATCCTGGATGCAAGGAAAAGGATGCTGGGAAGGGTGACTTAATCTTGTCCAGATCGTTTGCAGAAGTACTAATGCCCAGGGAGTTATATTTTAGTCTTCCAACTAAGGGTATTCTTTGTATATCCAGATCTATTTCAACTTCTCCCTTCCCCAACTCAGCACAAATCAGCAGGATTCCAAACAAACGAATAGTACCCTCCCATAAGAAAAAAACCCTGCTTAAGAGAGCAAAAAAAAAATATTGAACAAAATAAACTGAGGGCATTTTTCAGTATGATGGTTTTTAAGTCCCTATAAGTCGAACTGATAGTCAATTTGGTGTACTGTAGTTGCTAAGTCCAAGAGATTATGAATTTTAGTCCCATTTGGGGCATGAAGTCAGCTGGGTGACCTTGAGCCAGTCAATTTCTCTCAGCCCTAGGAAGGCAGCAATGGCAAACCACTTCTGAAAAACCTTACCAAGAAAACTGAAGGGGTTTGTCCAGGTAGTCTTTGAAAAATGGAAGAAAAAAATAGAAACTACTGTATAACAGAATAACATAGTTGGAAGGGACCTTGGAGGTCTTCTAGTCCAATGCCCTGCTCAGGCAGGAAACCCTATACTAACTCAGACAAACAGATGCCCAATCTCTTCTTGAAAACCTCCAGTGTTGGCGCACCCACAACTTCTGGAGGCAGGTTGTTCCACTGATTGTTCTCACTGTCAAGAAATTTCTCCTTAGTTCCATGTTGCTTCTCTCCTTGGTTAGTTTCCATCCATTGCTTCTTCTCCTGCCCTCAGGTGCTTTGGAGAATAGGTTAACACCCTCTTCTTTGTGGCAGTACAACAGAAGTATACAAAATGTAGCAGAATGGTATTCTTACAATATTGGCTATGAATTGTGGAACTTATAGTCCAAATCCCAAAGGTACTTTTTCACAAGGCAACTGAACTTTCTTGTTTTTCTTTGAAGATGTTTCACTTCTCGTCCAAGAAGCTTCTTCAGCTCTTCAGGTCCAGAGCTGAAGAAGCTTCTTGGACGAGAAGCGAAATTTCTTCAAAGAAAAACAAGAAAGTCCAGTTGCCTCATGAAAAAAAGCACCTTTGGGACAACCATGACCTGGATGACTGAGAATCTCCATAGACTTATAGTCCAAATAGCAAAGGAAGGCACCAGACTGGGCAAAAGTGACACAATAGAAAGATGCACAACTTTCTTTCAATCTGAAGGTCTCACTTGTCCCTTTAAGTAGCATGCCAGGGTTGTGCGTAGAACAAAAATGAAGTGTGGCTTATTTCGGTTGCATCAACATTCTGCTAACGTTAAATAGAGTTATTGTGATGACATTCAGAGACTTGAAAGGTTAGGGACAGATCTTTGTGGAGAAAATCTTTGTGGTTGCTAGGAGTCAAAAACAACTTGATGGCATATAATCAATCAATAATCAGTGATGACATTCCAGCTGTGTATTTAATCCTCTCTGCCTGCTGCTACATGGAAATTCATAATTTGATGACAGCTTTTACAGGTCTCCGGGAGATGCATTAGGGAACCTAGATGGCTCGGAGGTCTTTCTCATTCTATGCACAGCTAGAATGAGAGTACAGGAATAAAATTCTATGCTCAGGCTGGTGACATCCAGTTGGCCATTGCTAAAAAGAGGACGCTGGATAAAATGAATCCTTGGTCTTACATCACTTCTATGTAAAACCCACACAAATAGAAAATGTATCTCCCTGCACACATCGCCTTTCAGTGGGAGAACAGGTGCTGGAAGTTAAGCTTCTAAAATGGCTCATATCCTCTCCGGGAGCTGTTCCCACTGGTCTCTGGGCATTTTCCCATCGCACAAGTCCCTGGCATCTGCCCATCAGGGCTCAGAGGAAGGGAGGGGAGGCGGAAGTGATAATGCTGGAATGTGGCTTTTTCTCTGCTTCTCTTTGAGGAGAAGGAGGGCAGGACTGACAGACATTCAGATAGGAAGTCCTGGGAAATTACACTGGCCAGCAAACCCTGCCTTTTCTCCTTTTTTTTTTAATTGCATGCTGCAATCACTAGCAAAATAACAGAATAACAGAATTGGAAAGGAGCTGGGAGGTCTTCTAGTCTAACCCCCTGCTCAAGTCCAAAACTCTATACCATTTCAGACAAATGGCTGTCCAATCTTTTCTTAAAAACCTCCAGTGCTGGACCACCACAACTTCTGGAGGCAAGTTGTTCAACTGGTTAATTGCTCTAAATACAGATGTGAGTGAAAGGTAAGACTTCAATCAGAATAGAGCTGGAAGGGATCTTGGAGGTCTTCTAGTCCAACTCCCTGCTCAAGCAGGAGTCCCTATACCATTTCAGACAAATAGTTGTCCAATCTCTTCTAAAAAACCTCCAGTGATGAAGCACCCACAACTTCTGACAGCAAGTTGTTCCACTGATTAATTGTCCTCACTGTTAGGAAGTTTCTCCTTAATTCCAGCTTCCTTCTCTCCTTGATTAGTTTCCATCCGTTGCTTCTTGTCCTACCCTCTGGTGCTTTGGAAAATAAGTTGATCCCCCTCCTCTTTGTGGCAACCTCTCAAATACTGGAATACTGCTATCATGTCCCCCCGAGTCCTTCTTTTCTCTAGACTTGCCAAACCCAAATCCTGCAACCGTTCTTCATATGTTTTAGTCTCCAAGCCTTAATCATCTTAGTTGCCCTTCTTTGCACTTTTTCCCAAAGTCTCAACATCTTTTTTGTAACGTGGTGACCTTGGGAATGAATTTCAATTGTTTGGATGGCTTAAGCAAAATCTGTCATTCATCCAGGGTCAGAAAAAATCCAATTTATTCCCAAGTATTTTCCAGGAAAACAAAACCTCTGAAGTACAACTAAGTAACAACTAAGGGAACTCTTCTCTGGAAAGATCACGTAGCTTTGTAAGTGGGAAGCTATTCCTGTGTCAAGCCTTCATTATTCAAACTCACCTCCCAGTGATGGCAACACCGTGTAATTTGCTCAGAAACAACACAAGTAAACTAGCTATTGTCTTTTTCTGAGAGGCTTTTGTTGACCTCTCATGGGCAATATTATGCCATGCGATTTCTGAGTGATCTGCTTTTCCAGTAATATCCTGATTTGTCTTGGGTTAAGTTTTTAAACTGCAGTAAATGATAGAGATCATCTCATTATTACTATTTCCTTTTATTTATTATTTGGATTTATATTTCTCCTTGCTGACCCTACAGCATGCTAAGTAATTAATAATTCTAAAATGAGGTGAGAACAATTAAAACACAATAAAAACAGTGGCACATATTGATGTTGCCTGGATGAAGATGCTTAGGAAAGAAAAAGGCTTAAAAACGTACAGCTAATTAAATTAATTTATCAAAAAGTTTGAAGACTTAAGTATTTCCTTTAAGTTTAAATAATTAGAGGTAAAAACAGCTTCCAAGGAAGTGTATTCATTTCCACTAACAGTATCTTTAACAAAGCCTCTTCTGCTAATTCAATAAATCCAATACATATTGTCAACCTCTAAGCAATTTGTAACCTTAATCAACACCTTGAACTGTGCTCATAAAATAATTATTTTATGCTCAGTAATCGCCAGGCCTCAAAACCTTTCATCTCTTTCAACTTTTCCAGGAGGAGGAGGAGGAGGAGGAGGAGGAGGAGGAGAATTATCTCTTCAGTTGTGGCCAACAGCATGATTCCAAAAGCAATATTTAAAGTTGCTGTTCTTGAATCTGGAAAATTTTGTAAACAATGCTTTTCTCAGCTCCAATATTTGATAACATACTTAAGTTTATAAAAAGCATTTGGTCCATGAGGAATTAACCTTAACATTGAGTTCTTCCAAGGATTTTCTCTCTTCTAAAATTCCCTGTCTTCTGGGAAAGCATGTGTTTTCATCACCAAGCCCTTTTACACCATAACCGTTACATAAATATGCACATATCCTCTTTCATACGTTGTTTAGGGCGAATCTTTAAATTAGATCACGTAATTCAACCCTGCTGTGAAATCAAACTATCCAACTGACTGAAGATCCTACCTAGAAGGTCCTAGGAAGAGCGTTACAGCCAGCTGAGATGAATAAGATCAGAGAATGGGTCATAAAGCTGCAAGTAACTTTGCTTAGAAAAAGAGGGTTACCTATCCAATTACAAAAATCCAGATTGCTACTGGAGGGTCACAACGGGGAAGAGGGTTTTTTTTGTATCTCTCTGTGGCAATGTAGTTTCTTGCAGCCCAGATATGGTTGCCCTAGGCAGGACCAGCAGTGGGAGCTGTGAAACAGAGTTATGTCATTATCCATGGCAAAGTGAAGAAAGTGAAAAGACAGGAAGTCTTCTCTCTTACATACAAGACGAGAACCAGCGATCATCTTAGGAAGCTAAGTGGCAGGAAATCTGGGCTGAGAAAGGGAGATGGGAAAATTTATGCAAGAGAAGGCGAACAAACCCAGGAGAACAAATCATGACCAATATACAGTGTTACCAGGCGCAGCGATACCATGCACCATGCCTAGTTTTCATCATGCCTGATGAAAGAAGCCTGCCCCTCCTTCTGCGTGTGTGTGTGTGTGTGCCTATGTGCACAAAGGGAGAAAGGGAACAGCTTTTTCCAACCACCAAAACCATCCATCCCAAGACACATACATGATGTCAGAAAGGTGTCCAGAAGAGCCAAAATGAGGAAATTTTGAGGCCAGCTTTAGTCCCCTGCAACGTATGCACTCAATTTTTGGAAACTCATATTCTTTGGGGAAATGCATCTTTCTCAACCAAGATGGGGAAAAGATGGATGTTCCTGGATTCTTTCCAAGGCTACCATCATTCCTGCAGCAAAGTCACTCCCAGTGGACATAACAACTCTCTGCTTGAACAGCTTCCAGGAGATTTTTTTTTACATCCGTGGGTCACATCTGTGACCACACCCCAGTACACACAGTTTCCCCTACTCTGAGAACCCCCATAATGAATGTGAACATCTGAGGAGGGTTAAGGCACATGGACTCCTCCAGGCTTTCTGAGATCTGGAATTCCATTCCTATTTGTCTTCTGAGTCATCTGTTAGGAGGAATGAAGAACTTGGTGCCACCCATTGCTATCATGATTAATCAATCAGTTTTTATTATGGATACGGGCATTGCTATCGTGATGTTTTGTGTCATAATCCCAAAGTCCCTTCAATCACAGGATGCATAAGAAACAAATATGAAATGAAGGCGGTTCAAGGAATATTTTGGCCATCTTGACCAGTAGGACAGCTATGCCTGCTCTCTCTCTCTCTCTCTCTCACACACACACACACACACACACACACAGCACAAGGAATATGAGGTTTAAATGTTGATTTACTCACCAGAAGAACAAATCAGCACATCTTACAAACTGGAGCTGCGTATCTTTGCTTATGATTTATGGAGCCAGCTGCCCACACTTTTTTACCAAGCCACAAATTGAGTTGGGAGTTCCTTGGAGAGAACTTAAAAACACTCCACTGATTTATAGAAGACAGAAACAATTTTATGTCCTTCTCAAATGGACTCTCAAAGGCTGGAAATTAAGGCTAACAAACATCTCCTTTTAAAACAATGTGGTTTTTATTTGGCACGGGGAGCGCTCATGCTATGCTTCATCAGTAAATGGATTTTGAAGTTTCATCATCCTGATCAAGTTCGTAATATGCATTATATAAGTGACATGTTGCTAAGCCACACTTGATCTTGTCCTTCAGGAAAAAGCTTTCATCAAAACAGCCCGAAGAATGATTATTTGCATTTTTAGATTATGAGCTATACGGTGTCTATTTATTCAGCTTGGATTTATCCAATAATCTGAAACCAGAGGATGAATGGGTTATAAGGTCAGATGCTCCACCTTGGTTTCCAAGAATTGTCTCTGTCCTGGATTGTCCATGTGAGATTGTTCATCAACGCTCCAAACTCCTGTCAAAAGTGGGATATTCTGGGCTAATTCTATACTAGAAAATGTGAGGAATTACTTATCTAGTTTCTATAATAATATAGCTTCTGACATTCATAGTTCTTGGCTGCATCTCTGGTTAAGCCCTCTTCTAAGAAGAAGTTTTGACCTTTTAACGGATTGTTTTAATTTTGTGATTTCGTGTTTATACTGTTGTAAACCACACTGGGATTTTTACAATGGAAAGAACTACTAATGTACTGTATGCACTATACTTACTACAGCTATAGTAACAACAATAAGCAGATTAGAAAGGAGTCTTGAGATGTGTGTTTTTCCAAGGCGCCAATCTCATTATCAGCTCTAGATAGGTTCTAGAGTGTCTCCAATTTGGGATACTGTTCATTCACAGCAATGTTGTTGAAAGTCATTGCCTTACCAAGGTGGTTTCTTAAAAATCACTTCTCAGCCCACAGTAATGATGGACCGCTACTTCAATTTATACAACAGAGAGACAGACTTGTAACAGATTTCCTGTGTTTTTAATCTTGATTATGGTTTCCTGCTTGCTTTAACTAATGCATAAAAATTGAGTAATCACACAATTTTTGATGAGAAAATCATGGGTCGTTGGCTTAAGGTTGCATTAAATGACCCCATTTGTGCTCATTTCCCTTGGGCTTGAATTTGGGGGTTAGTTTGTTCAAGAAAGGTCCTTAGGAAGAGGCATTTATCAGGCTGTTTTGCATTCCATTTTGCAGAATAGAATTGGAACTGTTTTATAATAGCTGAACATGGTACTCTGCATTTTTTGCAGTGTCCTGGGAAGGTGCAATTGTTATTGTTCATATGAGACAAATTAATTGCGACTCTGTTCTTGATTCTTATGGGGAAAATCAATGGAATTAGAAGTGTTAACCTCTTGTTAATAGGTTGAGTTATTCTGTAAACAGGCTATCAGCAACCGAGCAACAGAAAGTGTTTCCTTTAGACATTATACTCAGTGTGACGTTACACGGAGACATAGCTTCAAAGGCTGTTCCTTCTTTAGCTGTATTTCCCACTCAAGCCCTGGATCTACTGGTCTTCAGTACGAACAGCAGTAGGTCAACACGTGTACGAACAATCAACATGTGTGAATCAATGTGAGCTTTGCGCTTATTCTAAATATCTAGGCATGAGCCAGTCAGTCAGGAAAATCATTTCGCTGGACTTCCTCAGTGTGAAATAAGGCTCTGTTTAAAGGAAAACTGCCAACGAAGATTAGTTGAAACTGAATATAGGACCTCTAGTGACCTGGATCCCTGAGGATAATTCTGCAAAAATGGAATGGCAAAATAAAATAGAAAGAACTCAAGAACTAACAAGAAAGAGGAATGTATTTTTGGAAGAACATTTACCCAGCTTGCCAGGAAAAATGGCATTGTCCTGAGGGACAAGATGTCTTTCATGTAATTAGATCATTTCCCATCAGCATTGAATCTTAACCAAGTGTTTAGAGCAAAGTCTACCTCATGGTTGCAGATTATACAAGCCTGAAAAGATCTGGGTTTAGAGTTGCAAGATTCTGCCTTGTTTTCTCCAGGCCCTCTGAAAATAGCCTTCAGACGTTCCAAGACACAGTTGTTGCTGCTGACCAAGGAACCCCTCAGAAGACCTGGACAAACAGGTGCAGGAAGCCATTTACAGAGCTTTTGGAAAACATGAAATTTCTGGCAGGATCCTGCAGCCATTGCCTTTGGCTTCATGCTCTGCTGTGTAAACGGTGGTAGAAGAGCAAAATGCACCCATGGAACTGAAGCAAGAACTGGCAACCAGCTATAGAATGTTCTACTTGACTCCATTTTTAATACGTTTATTTATTCTGTGACTGTCGGCTGTGGGTAGTGTTACCTAGGTGGACAAAGAAACGAGGAACTCCAGAGGATGAAAGAAAAAGCAAGCACTTCCATGCTCCTGAGATGCAGAGTCGCCATTTGTAAGGCCTGCAAGGACATCACAAGAATATTTAAAAAAAAAAAAAAAGGCTTGCTCTTGGAAATGGGATGGTTAAACGTGATAGACATGTGATCTGCAGTAATTTGGGTTGGCCCCTTGAGTTACAATGCTTGGCCATGGTTTGAGCAAAGAAGCCCTCAACAAGTGACCGCAATTGAGCATTTTTGTTGCTAAGCAAGACAGTTTTAGAGAGCTTTGCCCCATTTTTACTTTGCTTGCCACAGTTGTTCAGTGGATCGCCACAGTTGTTAAGTTAACAACATGGTTGTTAAGTGAATCTAACTTCCCCACTGACACTGTTTGCCAGAAGGTCGCAAAAGGGGATCACATGACCCCGGGACACTGCATAACCGTCATAAGTATGAGTCAGTTGCCAAGCGTCTGAATTTTGATCACGTGACCGTGGGAGATGCTGCAACGGTTGTAAGTGTGAAAAACGGTCATAAGTCACTTTTTTCAGAGGGGGTTTTAACTTCAAACGGTCACTAAATGAACTGTTATAAGTCAGGGACTACCTGTATTGGCTACTCAGGGTATGGAGGTCATGCGCAAATCTGAAAGGTTCAAACAGCTTAAAAATGTAATTGTTTATGTTTATAACTTTGTTTTAACTTAAGAACTAAACCAAGAAAAACTTTACAAAAATGCATATTTGAATAAATGTATCTAAAAAGCATCAAAAGCTATGAAGTTCTAAGAAACTGGTATTGAAAAGGTTTTCTGCAATCTGGCTGCATTAAATGCACATCAAGCACATTGTCTGTGCATCTCCACGGAAGGACCAAAATAAAGGACAAAGGGGAGTTTTTGAAAAATAAAGAAATCTGTGGAGTCCTTAATGCTCTCTGAGGTTCTTGCAGATGTTTCATCATCCAACTAACTAACATCATTAGTGCTGCCGATGTTACCTAGTTGGGTAATGAAACATCTGCAAGAAAACCACCAAGCTCAGAAAGCATTAAGGACTCCACAGTTTAACCCTGAGCTACAAATATATCTTCTATCAATATAAATAAATCTAAAGAACAGCTTTCTGAAATAAAGAACTGTCCTTTATGATGAATAGTCAATAGTTTGCTTGCAGGCTGAGCAAAAGAAGAGACTTTCTTTGGTTTGTATAAGTGCAGGTTCTCAAATACAGATAAGATAAGATAAGATAAGATAAGATAAGATAAGATAAGATAAGATAAGATAAGGTAAGGTAAGGTAAGGTAAGGTAAGGTAAGGTAAGATAAGATAAGATAAGATAAGATAAGATAAGATAAGATAAGATAAGATAAGATAAGATAAGATAAGATGGATAGGATAGGATAGGATAGGATAGGATAGGATAGGATAGGATAGGATAGGATAACCTTTATTGTCATTTTTTTACTATGGGCACAACGGCACACATCAAAAATGAAATTTAGTTGCCCGCTCTCAAAGTGAACACATACATGACACACACCTAAACATACTATATACAACATATGTATAGACCCACACCCCTACATATACATAACAAATAAATATTAAACACTGTCCATCTTAAATATACAACGGAAGGAGAAGAGTTCACAAGTTTAATGCTGTATGGAATGAAATTATGGCTGAATCTGGATGTTCTGCTTCGGATACCAGAAGGAGGAGAACAGAAAACAGAAAATACAATATTCTCCATGCTACAGGCTGGCTGGTTCAACCAATATTTAATATTGAACTTAAAGCAGAAAATATAAAATGACTTGGTCAACTACTAGATGAAGGTCATCAACCACTTTTGTAACAACTTAGTTTGAAATCCAGTTCTTCTGAAATCCACAAATCCTGAGCTTTGAGGAAGAAAAATATCACACTGACGTTGTCACTAAGAGGCAGATACTGATCTGCTGGCAGTTCTGCAAAAATTGCAGCTGTTTGTGCAATTAAGTTGCCATTAGAACATGGAGTTGCTAAACATTCATTTATTTATTTGTTCCTTCCTTTATTACATTTGTATACTGCCAAATCAAACCAACTCATTTGGGGGTTTGAAGCAGATAAAATCAAAGTGGAATAACATTGCAAAAGTAAAACAGTCAAATGAAGCAAGAAGTAATAAAACAAGGATAACTCGAGAATCTCAGGAAACAACCCCAGTATCCATAAGGGCAACAATTATTTGCTGGAGACCTAAGGGGGGGGGGATCCAAATTCCAGAAAAAATTATTTATTTGTATTCCATCTTTATTATTTTTACAAGTACCTGAAGGTGGTGAACATATCCAACACACCTTCTTCCTCCTATTGTCCCTGTGAGGTGAGTTGGACTGAGAGAGAAGGACTGGCCCAAAGTCACCTAGCCAGCTTTCATGGCTAAGGAAGGACTTGAATCACAGTCTTTTGTGTTCTAGCCTGGTGCCTTAACCACTAGACCAAACTGGAATGCCAAAGAATGGAATGCAACATAATTGCCTCTCACTTCTTATATCTAGATCAGGGGTAGGCAACCTTTTTATGACTCGTGGACTTCAACTCCCAGAATTCCTGAGCCAGCATGGCTCAGCTTGGAAACCTCTCCCTTTCCCCTCAGCATGGCTGGCTCAGGAATTCTGGGAGTTGGAAGTCCACAAGTCATAAAAGAGCCAAGGTTGCCTACCCCTGACCTAGGGAATTGTTAGCACCATCTGTGCCCAGAAGATACAAGAAGATGGAGATCTTAAGCATATTTGCTAGAACTGTTGCCCCATCCCATTTTAAAGCCACACAACTAATGCCCCCATCTGACTTTTGACACAGTAAATCCATTATTAATTAGATTTTTTTTAAAAAAAAGATGTAAGCCCTCATCGGTCAAGTTGCTTGGGCATTCACATAAAAGATGAATTCTGTTCTTGTTTCATCAGGACCTAACTTGAAGTATAAGCTTTTGATGCTACTCTGAGACAGGTAAAGAGTTCCCTAAGACCACAAAAATTCAGTTAGTATTCTTTAATTGTACCTTTAACAATGGCATCATTCAGAATTTATCTTGAAATGAATATGTTTGGTTTTTTTTACATCTTCCTGTCCCTTCTTCTCACAGAGAGATGGAAGGTAGTTTTCCTGTTTCCCCTGTGGACTCTTTTTGTACAGAAAGCTCATTGCATTTCAAAACCTTCCTCTTGAACTGAGTTGACCTACAATGATTTTTGTTTAAATGATGTTTTACAGTTTGGTTTGGATGAGCTAGTTCACAGTTTATGACTGTGCTCTGTTGCAACTAGTCAAAGCTGGGACACCTGGATTTCTCAGAAGGGTTCCATCAGAAAATACCGGATATTTAGATGGAGACGAAGCATGGGGTTTGATGCTCTGCCTTATGAAGAACTCACAATTATGTCAAGTTATATTACAATCTGGGCTTCACAGCCAGTATTTCTCTAACAAAGGGAAGAAATTTTGCCCATCTTGAGTGGGGCTGAGAAGCAATAAAATCTTAGCTCTTTAGCTGCCCTGATTAAGCATATTGTGCAAATCCAATCCTTTAATATTAGGAGTTAAGGCTAAGCAATATATTAGTCTGGCTATTAAAAAGTGATTGGTTGGTTGATTGATTGATTGATTGATTTTTCACATTTTTGAACTGCCCATCTCCCTCAACAGCGGAGCACTGTTTTTTTCTGCCAATGTGCCTAGATTTCTACTGAGTCAGGGATCATAAATAATGAAAGCAAACTGAACAATATTAATGACCCATTTTAAAAAAAAAAAACTTTCAAAGCACTGGGATTGAGACCATATCATAGTTTCTTGCTGCAAAGTTAAATCTTTTGCTTACGCTATAGAGCGTGGTTTCCTAATCTGTTTGGCTTTCCCTTATGTACACACCTCTCCTAAAAAATCCAAACACCAACATGAACACAAATGCACAATAAAAACAACACAATGAATCTTTGGGAACGATGGATTTATTGTGAGAATGTAAGTGAAAGCTTCTTCACGACTCCCTTGGACTCTGCCTGCAGCTCTCTGAGGGATACACACCTCACCGTTGGGAAATTCTGCTATATAAAGTTATATTTTATTACCAAATTTTATCACCTACATGGAACTATATATACAGGGTTTTTTTAATACTGTTCTCTGATAGGTTTTCTGTTATATACACTTCACTTTCTTAGGAAATATATTTAAGCATAATGCTTTAGAATGAAGTAACAAAAGAATGAAAAGAATGTATCCTATACTTCTACGTATGGTTAGATGTTTGATGACACATCTGTCTAGAAATAAGGAATATGAATTAATGTTATACCCACTCTTTAGTCTTCGCTAACCATAAATTGTTCATTTTTAGAGGAATTGCCGAAAGCCTCTTTGATGTTTTACCGGACACCAACAGATGTGTCAGGATCACCTCCTTCCCAGAGAACTTTGATTGGGTGCTTTGGAATACCAATCTAACACAGGAAGGTCTAATAGCACATAGAATCAGAGGGCTGGAAGAGACTTGAGAGGTCTTCTAGTCCAACCCCCTACTCAAGGTAGATCTTGTACCATCCCAGTCAAATGGTTGTCCAGTTTATTTTTGAAAACGTCCACTGACTGAGCACCCACAACCCCAGGAGGCAAGTTATTCCATGCATCTCTCTGGAAGTTTAAATAAAGCTGTTTTTTTTTTATTATTTCTGGACTTTGATAAACTGTATTTCCTCCTGCCTCGGCCTCCCAAACATATTTTTCTTTCAAAGCCAGACATCCAAATCAAAACAAAATCAAGAATTTGGATGAGAGGTTATGCTATGTTTTAAAAATAAACAAATAAAGAGAGCTGTCAAAAGACAATTATGTGATCTGGGAGGGATTGTTTTTCATAACAGAGCTATTATCTCCAGTTTTAAGGTGGGCAGAGAGTTACAAGTAATGAATCAGCTTTTGTGATGCTGCCGGAGTTCACAGTTTAGTCTAGTGTGCAGAGAGTCGAGTGTGGTTTCTGCAACAGCAGGACGATACTTATAATTAACAAGTGGTTTTTTCCCTTGCGAGTTTATCCAAGCCTGGCATTTTTTTTACTTTTGGAAATGATCCTTTCCCTGGGAGTGAATATGAAAGAAGGACCTTCTCTAAATTGCAAGAAATATCTAAATTTTATAAAATAGTTTACTGAAAGTACGATCTGTGAAACAAAAATAGGGCAACATATAAAGAAGCCACCGTAGAGAATATTATGAACCATTTATTAGAATTAAATAATCTAAAGAATCTTATTATTCACAGAACATTCCTATTACAAGTGACTTCCACTAATAAGAACAGACTACCTTCTACGTTTAATATATTTCTTTTTAAATTTAAATTTAAAGTTAAAATTAAAAGTTTCTAAATGTCCAATGATAAAACCACCCTTGTTATAACTTCAGACTCTTGAATAGGTGAACACCTAAAAGTTCTTATCATGAGCAATGCATGTAGGAATAGATGCACCTAAGAAAGAAAAATTAAAATGGAAGAGAAATCATAAGAATATCTTATGAAACAAAAGGTAGACAAAATTATTTGTTTGTTTGTATCCTGCTTTATTATTTTTACAAATAACTCAAGGCAGGGACCATATTCCTTCCTCCTTTTATTTTCCCCACAACAACAACAATATTGTGAGGTGAGTTGGGCTGAGAGAGAGTGACTGGCCCAAGGTTACCCACTTAGCTTTCATGGCTAAGGCAGGACTAGAACACTAGAACACTAGAACTCACGGTCTCCTGGTTTCTAGTCTGGTGCCTTTAACCACTAGGCCAAACTGGTTCTCACTCAAGATGCAATCTTATTCAAGGTTCAAGATCGGATAAAAGGAAGGATTTTGAATATAATGTGTACAGTTGGACTGTGACATTTGCTGCAATCTTGTATGTAGATGACCACCAGTTTTGATGACTGTAAAAAGACATTGGGCCAATTCACAGAAGGAGTTATCATCAGCCTTGGAAGAAGAAGGGTATAAACATTTTAAAAACAAATAACAAGTATGGACACTTGCTACTTCCCGAGTCATAGTAAAGAATAAAGCATAGCAGCTCTGTTCCTTATGATTTTATGGGTACTTTCTTGGACACAACAGAGAAGTGGTCTGCCATTGGCTTACTGTATCCTAGAATGCAAATCTAGTCTCCTGCTCTGGAATGTTCTAGTGGTCCTTCTAGATCTAGATCCCAAGGTGTTTCCTTTTTTTTTAAGATCAGAGTTGGGCTTTGAGTCATTATAGACCTTTCCAGGAGCATCTGGTTGACCACTGTGGGGCACAGAATGCTGGATTAGATGGACACTGAGCCTGATCTAGCTTCTTAAACACCAGCCTTCCTTGCCAAACCTCAAGTGCACCATAGCACCAGCCTCTGACTCACACTGTGATTTCCAAGTTCCAGCTGATGATTATTGTCCAAGAATGTCAGTGTCTGGCATTGTCCACACCATGCGCTCCTATTCAGCCCAACATGCATGCCTGCTTTTGCAAATAGTCTGCATTTTTAACCTTCCAGATACTCTTCCTTTAAGCAAAAACATCTGCCTATCAAGTAAACCCCCTGTTACCCTGCAGAGTTCTTGTTTGCAAGGCCCTTCTCTAAAACCGGGCTTGTTTAAAACCAGTTTGACAGTAAAACAAATGAATGCTTGTGTTCTTTGTGGCCCTTTGTGGCTACAGTTCATCTCACATTTTCCCAAAGGGGCTGGCTTAATTATTTTCGAGGATGCAAAGCTGAAAGACTGGCTGACAGGGCAGGCTTGTTGCACCCTATTTCATTCCCATGAAAAAGGGATTTTTGACCTAAACCTCAGCCAGATCTGTGCTCAAGCTTCTGCCAAATTTAGGGCTGCATTATGGGTTAAAATATAGATATAGAAGTTCATTTGTCATGCCAATAATCAATCAAAAACCATTGTAGTACATAAAAATAAAAATAGAAATGGCTTTTTACAGTATTTTCTCTTGTTTCTCCTGATGGAATCTGAGAAAAACACCGTATCAGAGGGGAAATAATTATTAGAAGCAGGGAAAAAAAAAGCCATATTCATGGTCATCATTCAATTATTTTGTAAACAAAGGCATTAAATATTGGAATGCTCTTATGGCGAAGAATCCCATAGCATCACCTGACTTAACTGTGTTGGGAAGAATAAAGAATCATCTATTCATGTATTTATGGTTTTATTTTATTGTAAACCACCCAGACTCACTTGGGTGAGATGGGGGGGAGGGGGGGTATGAAAACTGAATAAATAAAAATATACAAATATACAAATATGAAAAATAAATAAAAATAGCCAGTCTAAGCATGTGCTTAGAAAGCTTGGAGATAGCTTTCAGATCTTTTCTAAATGTTTCTTCCGCTTATCTAATGCATGAGGAATAGTCAGGCAAACTCCGCGCATTCGATATTTTGTACACCTAAATCTAAATCTGAAGAAATTCTGCACCTCTACTTAAGAGGAATTGCAGCTGGGAAAGAGATACAATCCAAATGCCTGATTGGTCTTCCTCCTAACTCTTCCAGTCATTGGCACCAGAAGGAAGAAGTCAACGAGATGGTGGCAATTCCTCAAGACCATTGGAGAACCCAGTTTCAGGAGTGCTGAATAGTGACCTGAAACTTTGAGTTCTACAGTGATCTTTAGCAAAAAGCAAAGTGGTTGGTGATGGGAAACAGCTTTCAGAGGGTCTCATTTGAGTTCCTGTTTATTTACCTTTGCTCACGTGAACATTTTGGGGCAAAGCCATCTTCTGATCTTCTTGTGAAAAAGAGGGTTGGATCCAGTGATTAAGCATTTCCTACCTTGCTTCAAAAGATAATTCTTTGCCAGCCGGGGCACTGCCAAGGCCAAAGCCAGACCCTTGGAATTGCCCCAAAGCAACCTATGATGTGTGGAGGTGTTATCAAAAGCATGAAAGACATACCACTTTGAAGGGAGTCTTGAAAAGGAAAGTGACCTGAAACTGGAACAGAAACACCTTCCACCCTTCCTCAGGTTGAAGGGGATTTGATTAGCCCCCAAAATGAAGGGAGGGCACTTTAAAAGGAAATCCTTGGACCTCTCTCTGTGTGTATACTGGAGCTGGAAATATTTTGATTCTGAGCTGTGTCGGGCCTCCAAACGTGTCAGGAACATCCACCAGCAACATCCACCATACAGCTGCCATAGATGAATATTTCATTTTCCTTTCATCAAGTAAAATTCCAGAAAAAAATAGCACGGCTGTATGTTAACCAAAGAGTTTTCCAAATGTTCCTATCTACAATGAATGAGCAAAAGGCTGGAATTTGCTAGGTTTTGCCCCAAGGATCCAAATCACAATCAGGCACATATAGCCGAACATTCCTCCACCATCTGGACCACGACTTTGCCCAAGCCATCCCTTCCAGAACCTTCTAGGTTGAAGCTGTGGATAGTCTGATTCATACTGGCCAAAATTCGCAACTCGAAAGTTCATAATGTCTATAAGGTCATGTGTTCCTCATTTTGGTTTCCACTGCCTATTTGATTACCTTCTTCCTCTGTGTTCAATCTATATAATTACCTGGAAAAACATGTGAGGTGAGTAAAGTGAAGACATGAATTAGGAACATTTTAATACCTATTAAGAGCCTAATGCTGGGAAAGATTGAGGGCAATAGAAGAAGGGGACGACAGAGAATGAGGTGGCTGGATGGAGTCACTGAAGCAGTAGGCGTGAGCTTAAATGGACTCCAGAAGATGGTAGAGGACAGGAAGGCCTGGAGGAACATTGTCCATGGGGTCGCAACTTCGCAACTAACAACAACAATACCTATTAGCTACAAAAAAATATAAGACTAAGGGAGACCCAATTTTGTTTTGTGTGACTCACACAGAAATCTGTATTTAGGCAGACTGGAAACATCGATAAAATTCCAAAGAATGATTACAAATTGTTAAATTGATTTCAAATCAGGAGGAAAAATAACTTTATCTCACATGATTCATAAATCTGCAGGACTTTATCAAACCTTAACCTTGAACATTGCCTTTAAATATCTATGTTCTCAGTTATCCAAGTCATGGTTGTCCCAAAGATGCGTCTTCAAAAGGCAACTGAACTTTCTTTGGTTTTCCTTGAAGGCGTTTGACTTCTCATCCAAGAAGCTTCTTCAGTTCTGACTGAATGATGGAGAATGGAAGGATTTATATCCCTTGCAGTCATCTGGTCATTAGTACTCTTTCTGAGAGTCACTGAGGCTACTTGGAGGCTTATCTGTGCCCTCAGGGTCATCTGAATAGTGCAAATGGGTGTGGAGGTGAAAAAGCACGTTTGCGATTGCCTTTAAACAGTTTTTATTTTATTTAAGTACCCACTGGCTGTATATGGCATTTTCTCAAGGTCAACCTAGAGAATTTAGCTCACAGTTCACACTTCCGTCTTTTCTGCTTCCCGGTTGCTGAGTCTGCTTTAACAAGACACTAAATTCCTTCCGAGACAATATTACTTTTTAATCGACAGCCATTGTAATTATAAACTAGGATTCCACAAGCAATCAACAATTCAGAAGCAGTGGAAAGTTTCCCACCCTTAGCCCCAAAGAAGCTCCAGGAAGAAAGATTAACCTAAACAACATACAAATCCATTCCACATAAAAGACAGACAATTGTGATGCTGGAGAGAGAAAAAACAGTTGCATCTGGTTGGAAAATCAACATTAGCAAAGTGTTTACTTTGCAATCAATGCCAATACCTTATTTGGAATTCTGAAAGGAATCTCTTTTTTTTTTTTAAGTAGGCTTCCTAACTATTTATGTCAGCTTTGTATTCCTAAAAATAATTTTTTTACAAGCATTTTACAAGCATTCCCTGCAGTATGAGAACCAAGCAATCTAATACATATTATAAGATTTGTAGGAAGTTTGATAGCCACTTGGGTCTAGTAGTTAAGGCATCAGGCTAGAAACCAGTCCTGCCTTAGGCATAAAAGCCAGCTGTGTGATTTTGGGCCAATCATCAGGAGACAGAGAGTTCTAGTCCTGCCTTAGGCGTGAAAGTCAGCTGGGTGACTTTGGGCCAGTCCCTCTTTCTCAGCCCACAACATCAGGCTCATGTGACAAGCTGGTTAGCCAATATCTGTCACAAGCAATGGATCAGCACTCAGTTGATCAGGAAAAAAAAGCAAATGCTACATTTCCAGGAAAATGCTAAGAAAGAAAGAAAAAAGTAAGAATAGGGAAAACGTGGTGAGGTTGAGAGGCACAGAGCTTCTTCAGATTTAGATAGGGCAGCTATTCTTCTTTCCTCCAATAAACACCTTGTCAACGCTGCTAACATCGGATGTTTTTGCTTTGGCAACAGTTAGAGATGCAACCATTTTCTTTTTATGTTTTACTTTCAGAGTTAGATGATGCTGGGGGGGGGAGGATGGTGCACGAGGGTTTAGATAGACATAATAATACTGGACTTAGTGTGTGAACCAAGGTTAATGAAATAAGAGATGATAAGAATTGGTGGGCTGGAGAAATGGAGGGAAAGCCTGCATTTCAAACTAATTGGAGAATGTGATTTATGACTGTTAACTGGAGGAGGGAACTGTGCTTTGATACTATGGGCTCAGGGGAGGGGAATTCAGTTTTTGGCTTCGAACATGTTAGTGCCGATGCTATGCTTCCCAAATAAAGATTCTTTAAGGTAAACAATGCCTCGAAGTTCTTTGAAGAGAATAATCTTTCTGACAAGATTATCACATCTGCATTTCTGCAGACTTGGTTTCTGTTTGGGGCAGAGAGACTTGGGGGGGTTGGTTTCTGCCTTTAAGATCCTTTGGGGGGGGAAATTTCTGCCTTTTTAATATTTTTTTTAAAAAATCAATAGGATATTCACAATGGGGGGGATCAAAACTCCATCTGTGTTTAATGCCCTAGTTCAGAGGTCCCCAACCTTTTGGGCACCAGGGACCGGTTCTGTGGAGAGAGGTTTTTCCGTGGACCAAAGGATGCGTGGTTTTATGTGCTGCCTGCATCCCATGGATGGGGCTTGGCTTGTTTGTGCAGCCCAGTTGCTGGCATGCCGCAGCCCAGTACAGATCCACGGACCGGGGGTTGGGGACCCCTGCCCTAGTTTATTGCAGCATTGCTCAAGAAAAAAAAAGGATTGTAGCAGAATAAACAGAAAAAGGTTGCAGCAGAATAAACAACTTTTGAGCAAGGCCTTGAAGAAAGTTTGGAAGAAGTCTTCAAGCAGATGTTTCTGGGTGCCTACTGGCAAAAAAAAAAAAAAAAGAACAATGAGTGGGTGAAAGTCAGAGTCCTGGATCCCACACTGGACTTAGAACAAAATTGATGTGCTTTCCCCAAAAAAAGACAGACTTGCACGCAATTCCTCCTGATCAGTACCCCTTTTATATAGAACGCTGCTTAATATGTGCTGCTCTTTTGAAACTGTCTCCAATAGATGTTGACTTTGCTTTCTCTTCTTCCCAAATGCAGGTGGTCCTCAACGGAGCCCAAAATTGCTGTTGCTAAGTGAGGCAGTTGTTAAGTGAGTTTTGCCCCATTTTGCGACCTTTCTTCCAGCCATTGTTGAGCGAATCACGGCTCTTGTTAAGTTAGTATCAGGGTTGTCAAGTGGATCTGGCTTCCCCATGGACTTTGCTTGTCAGAAGGGCGCAAAATGGGATCACGTGACCCTGGGGACACTTCAACCGTCATAAATACCAGCCAGTTGCCTTCCTATTTACTATACTGGTCTATAAGGAGAAGAATCTGAATCTGTTTTCTGATCTTCTGCCGTGGGGTCACGTTCACCTTTTCGCCCCTCTGCTTGTTCTCAACCGCCCTGCGACAGAGCGTTGGACAGACAAGCATGTGCGCTTTTTAACGAGCTCGTGCGCCCTTTTGATTCTTTTGCCAGAATTTCTAACCTCCAGCTCAAGTGCCACCAGATTTCCTTTTTTTAAAAAAAAAAAGAACACAAATAACATTCTCCCCCACCCCCTGCAAAATACCATTTAAATAATGATGAGAGCCAAGATAGAGGCAGGACACCCCAGAGCAGAAAATTCAACTTTCAAATATGAGCATACTTCTAAAAGAAACATTTGCCCTGTCAAGCATTGTCCAAGAATCACATGATGAATGATTGCTTAAACATTCCAGTGGAATTGAGGAGGAGGATTGGTTAATGAATGAAAATGGGAGAGAAAACGGTCGATGTCTTGGTGGTTTGACTTGAGTCAAGCTTGCTTCTCTGGCTGTGGCACTTTCCTTTTTTAAAAAGAGTTACGCAGAACTTAAATTCAACAAATTCCTTGGAAATAAACTAGTGAGACGGGTCCATTATTGTGAACGTCACCTGTGACCTCTTGTCTTCAGCTTTGTGTTATAGTTTGTGGGGTTTTTTTTAATAATATGATCCTAATTGTTTTAAGCATGGATCGATTGTTTTATCTTTGTCATATGCCGCGTGAAGTCAACTGCTCGTAAGAACTGGAGAAATAAATAAATCAGATGCTCTCGTGACACCCTCACAATTGTCAATCATTAAGAGTTTTATTGGCTTTACCTCCCAGGATGCCAAGCCTTGCCTGGGTCATGGGAAAGTCCTCTCTCTTGCCTAAATAGCACATTTCGCCAGGCAATGAACTGTGGATGCACCTATCCAGTTAAAACTCATCTATGGGTATAACATGCACAGACCAGGGACCACTGAGAAATTTCATTGGTTTATTTGAAATCTTGGCATCACTTGGAAATCATCCGCAGGTCACCTTAAGCAAGCACAGCTGGCATTTGGGAGTTTTGTAGATCTTCCTACAAAGCTTCTCCAGCCAAGTAGAAGCCTTTTTCAGGCTTTTTTTTTTAGCTAAGGAAGAATATTCTGCGTTTGTTTTGATGGTTACTTTTGATCAGTGTTTTCCAGCTTTGGCAACTTCCAGGTGCGTGGACATCAACTCCCAGAATTCTCATCAACAGCCATGCTGGCTGTGAAATTCAGGAAGTTGAAGTCCACCCTCTTGAGATTGCTATGGCTGGAGAACATGGTGTTAGATCATGGGTGGGATATCCATGGCCTAATTTTTTTCAATTGTTCAAGAATTTAAGCAGGGAGGGAAGAAGAGGCCGCATTTAGTGCCTTTATCTGACTGCTTTATCCAGGATTAGCTTGGTTTTGTTTATAAGATCATTCTACTTTAAACCATTAATTGTTCAGGTTGGGTGTACACAATAAACGTAGACTAAATGTAGTTTATTCATTTCAGTGTAAACATAACCAGTCTCTAGTCATGGACTCCCCATTTGTGACTGCAACATTCATCTGAATATTTATTTAGAGCTTTCTTTGATTTGGATATTAGGGGATACCTTGTTCCACAAACCCTATCAATTAATATGGATAGAACTTCCATCCGCATTGACATCAATATGGAATGATGACAGATGAAGAACCCTGGATCAGGAATCCATAAACCTGAGTTGCAAAGTTAATGTAGAGGTCTATATCTTCCCGCACATTGAGAACAATTCTTGGCCTCCTTCATTGTTGTCTATGCTGGCTGGAACTACTCAGATTTGTAGTTCTTCTGGGTTCTTTGCCCCTGCGTTATAGAGATTTGACTTCCAAAGTCTGCCAATGGCAACATCAGCTTGAACAGATATGATTTTATTACTTCTAATCCCAAATGTCTGAGAGCAGTCAGCAGCAGCCTATCTCTGCCTTCACTTCATTTGTTGATAGAGTCTAAAGCTGTTCCAGAGAGTAAAATAAACCAAGGCAGGCCAAAATGTGACCAAACAAGTAAGAACCCTTAATCATGGCCTGTAGAAGATTGGAACAAAACAATGGGTTATTTTGACCTTGCAGTGAAAAAGCAGAACAAGAGGTTCTCTTGTTTATGATAAACAGATTGCATTTGCAGAAGGTTGATCAGTCTAGAGAGATTGCAGTGTACTGGATTAGATGAGCCAGAGAACAAGAAAGGAAGGAAGAACTGTGGCTTCTGAAGACAGCTAGACACAATATTCTTGGTGGGATCTGGGACACCAGAATATGTTGGTCTTTGGCCATCATAAGGCTTTTGCTTCTTTGTCACATCAGAAAGAATATAATTCAAAGCAATCTTGGTACTTCAGGGAGTTTATCCAACTATCATTCTGTATTTTTACCCTGAACTAGTGTTGCAAATAAATAACCTGTGGCTGGGAACCAGTGAGCTATTACAGAAATTTGGGCCCTGTTTTTTGTTAAGCCTTATTCAACTCTTTCTAAATTCTCCATGCAAGTGTAGAATCAGGCTCAAACTAATAACCAATGAGAAAGCAACCTTCATCAACCTGCACCATTGGAAATCAGCTCAGCTAAATGGAGATTCTCGGTCGCCCAGGTCATAGTTGTCCCAAAGGTGCTTTTTCAAAAGGCAACTGGTCTTTGTTTTTCCTTGAAGATGTTTCTCTTCTCATCCAAGAAGCTTGTTCAGTTCTGACTGAAAGGTGGAGGATGGAAGAATGTATATTCCCTTCAGTCATCTGGTCATTAGCACTCTTTCTGAAAGTTGTTGAGGGCACAGATAAACCTGGCCTCAGAAAGATCTATCAGAACAACTGGCTACAAGGACGAGAATCAGTCAGCCCCTGCGTAGTTGCTATGCAGACCATCTTTTCTCTTAAGATGCCGGCCAAATAGCAAGGAATCTGTTGTCTGGACTATGGTCACTAAACCCTGAAGCTCAACCCTTCTCAGTGCAGGTTTCAGACAGAAAAAAGGCTCTAATGATATATGTACATGGGTCGTGATATTTGGGGAATATAATAAATGGAAGTCCCTAGAAGCTTGTTGCAAATGAAATCTTTGGCAGATAAATTTCTACACCACAATGTAGAGCCTCAGTCCAGGCTTCAGCACTAAATCTTACTCTCCTGTGTTTCCATGGCTTAATTTGGCTGCTAGGCTCAGATTTAACTTACCTGTTTCAGACACTTGGCCTGGTACGGCTGAACGGCAGACCTGACTGGAAACCAGAAGCAAACTGTTATGAACAATTGATTGCATTCAGCTAATATGAAGGTTCATTTTCCTCTTACACTCCTGGTAATGATTCTTTGCTTCATTGTCTGCACTGGTGAAGCCAAACAGTTGCTTGCTGTTGACATAACCAAGGTCTTTGACCTGAAAACCATTGGCTCTCAGCTTCTGTCATAAATGGCCAATGAACTAGATTCAACCTAGGATGATGACTTCCCCAGATGATCCATCAAATAACTTGTCTCTCCGGAAATGTCAATTAAGATGGGGGGAAATAACTAACACAACAGAGAAGCAACAACTGATTAAAACACATGCATAATTATAGCAGTTAAGCATCAGGGTGGCACGAAAGAGGTTGAAATCACAGGAAATGGCTGTTTGGGGTCAATTTAACCTGCTTAACAATAGCTGCCCAAAATGGCCTTTCTTACAAGCCAAGTCATTATCTCCTTGTTTCACAGGAAGACTGAAAGCGTTCTAGTTTCCAAAACTGCACAAAAACTGAGTCACATCTGTTTACAAAACGTCTTCAGTGCTATTCCTGGTAAATCTCTGTTTTGAACAATGCATTCTTGGACTGAATAACCTCAGAAACTGGAACGGATATAGCCTTTGCCTGAGAAGGCTGCAAGGAAATAGAGGCCAGAGAAATGAAAGCAGGGATAAAAAGAGGACAAGAAAAAAGGAGATGGAACAATTAGGAAGGAGGGTTGTGTATGGTCAGGAGCTTTAAAAAAAAAGAAACCCACAAGTTTCGATTCTCTTTTGATTTTAAGCCAACTGCCGGTTAAATTTTTCACTCGAGGCTTCCTGGGCCTATATATTATCCTTAGTAGGAATGAATTCCGATGCCACATTTTTCCCATCGCAGATGAACACCCGTGGAGGAATGCATGAGAGGAAAAAATGGGGGGGGGGAATGCAAAAATCTGTGTGTGATGCCCAGGAAAAAATCTAAGACCAAAAAGTATGCAGGCATCTAATCTCCGATCCACAGAGCTTTCCTTCATCTGCCTTGGTGTTGCATCCAGACAAAAGATTTCTCTTGAGCTTTTCTTAAGGCAGGAAAGAAAAACACGGTGCAGGGTGGCAGCACAGGCAGTTTGGCTTTGATACGATTACACGTAGATTTGCTCCAATGTGTCTATTTATTTATTAGACTTATCCCCACCACAATCGGAAAACGGTTGGGAATTTCCGACATTGATCAACGCGCTAAAGAAAACATTAGGATAAAAAGAAATAAAACAGAATCACCTTTTTTTAAAAAAAATATATTATAGGCAGTCCTTGACTTACGGCCATTTGTTATAGCAATAAGATTTATATATCACTTTATAGTGCTTTATAGCCCTCTCTAAGCAGTTTACAGAGCCAGCCTGTTGCCCCCCAACAATCTGAGTCCTCATTTTACCCACCTCGGAAGGAGGGAAGGCTGAGTCAACCTTGAGCCGGTCAGGATCGAACTCCTGGCAGTGAGCAGTGAGTTAGCCTCTAATATTGCATTCTAACCACTGCGCCATCACGGCTCTTCATGCCAGCCATTACTAGCACATTCTGGATGAAATGAAGCTTCTAGGAGATTTTTCTATAGAATGTGTTGCAGTGGTCCAAATGGGAGGATATAACACCATGAATTACAATTGGGAGGGCTTCCAGGTCCAGGTAGGGCCATAATTAACCCATCCCAGTCAAAGCAGGCAGTAGGGGCCTCCTATACATGGGCTCCCCTTGCCCATCTAACAGTTCCTGTAAGCCCAGGAAGAAATCAACAGGCAATACCGGAACATCAGAAAACACCAATTAACCAACAGGCATGGGAAAAATGCAGGACGGAATTAGGGTGGGGATGGAGGAAAAAATGCCCAGCTTTCATTATTTTCCAAGTAACCCACAATGAACGCCAGACCATCTTGTGTCTGCCCAGTGCCGATGCTAAGGAAATTAGCAAGGCTTTAACCAATAGTAAAAACATGTTTTGGAACTTAGAGTTATTGTACACGTACTCATAAAGGAGACAATCAGTGCATTTTACCCTTAAGCCTAACTACTTTCTTTTTAACCCAACTGCAAAACAGCCAGTCAGCTGTTTTTACAAAACAGTCATCCCAGAAAAATCACTCTTCCTTTCGCTATACCCCTCTCATGCTCAGCAACTCTGAGACCACCCACATGTGTGGTATTCCACCTCCCATTGTTCCCTTTCCTTTTTCCCATCCATTGGATTCCCTTGCCTTACATGCGGTCCTCTACCCAGCCCCCTCTGTCTGTATGTCTCTCCATTCTTTTGAAAGCCTCCCCTTATTAACGGGTGACATTGGTAATTATTCTGTTTTGCTTTAGCCCACAAGAAATTGGGTGTGCTGCAAAGCCAAAGCAAAACTGTGCCCCACATCTTTTATTCCTTGAAGGAGAAGAAGAGCAGAATGGGCCATCTAAGGATGAAAAAATAAAACTGTATATAGCACTGAATCAGAGGACTCTGTAGGCTGCAAAAACCTCAAAGCTTGGTCAGCCTGATAGACCAAATGGTACCATTGTTCAGAGTGATGACACAGATGCTATCAGTTTTGAGTTTGACAGCATTGATGGGGTCCTTGGTGCTCTCTGAGCTTGGTTGTTTTCTTGCAGATGTTTCGTTACCCAACTATGTAACATCATCTGTATGTCATGGCTTTCCAAAATTGTTTCAAGGACAGATCAAAGCCTTTGCTATTTATCTATATACTCAGAAGTTATCACAATCTTCTTGGTCCACTGCAAAACTCTAGGTGACTACTAGATGGCAGCAAAGAGGTACCAATGACTTGACTCTGTTGCCCTCTAGTGACTGATCTGAGATTTGCAGCCAAGAACTGATAATTTTACTTACATTACGTTAAGATTCAAGTTGTCTACTACTCCACAAACGTCTGGCCAGATAAATATTCTTCTCAGCCTTGTCATCTTTTAATAGACAATAGACAAGGTTTGAGGCTGGAACCATTTACGTCTGCGCCATACATCCTTTGGCTACCACATTGCATCCTTCTTTATAACACTTGGCACAAAGTTTGGGCCATGTGTTTTTCATCAAATCAGTTGTCACAATAGAATGGAGCATCAAGAGGAACGGGTTATTTTTGGTAGAATTCAAATCCATCCATTGCTTTTTGGGTCTGGCCTTGGGGAGTTTGGTAGAGAGGGCTATTATCAGTGGTGGGATTCAGCCAGTTCACACCAGTTCGGCAGAACCGGTAGCTAATTTTTTCTTGCCCAGGCCCAGAATGGACTTCCGGAAGCGGCATCCACACAGAGAACCGGTTGTTCACCTATTTGAATCCCACCACTGGCTATTATTGAAAATATTAATACCACCTTCACATGAATGTGGATTTTCTGGCCAAATTTAGAGGCTGACAAAGTTGGCAGGAAACAAAATCAGAATGATAACCTTTTCTTTCTTTCTTTCTTTGGAAGAGGGGACTCTTTTTTTTTTTTTTTTGTAATCAGTCAGGAGAACGATATGTCCTGGCACAACTTTTATTTTTCTTTCAACAGCCCTCTCACTAGAGACACATTTGAGACAATTGAACAAAAGAAAAAGGGAAAAGCCACAAAAGCACATTTAGATTCGAGGTTGGCCCTGATAAGGACTTCCAATGAACGGGATGAAGTCACACAAGGCATCCTGGGGAAAAATGGAAGGAATCTGGATTGGTTCACTTTGCAATGCCTCCAATACAACTCGGCGGGTGGAGGAGTTGGATTCTGCTGTGGCTGCTGTTCTTCTGCACCAATATTTAATTCTGTCATTTTCCTTCAAGATCCTCCTGGAAAGACTTTTAATTAGTGAGTTCATCCCAAAGCATTGCCAGCTATCTATGTGCTCTCAGATACTTTCTCAATGCCATTAAGCTCTTTAATCAACTATTTCATGTGTGTGTGTGTGTGTTTATATTGTGTATGCATGTATGTGTATATGTATATTTATATGCTCATCCAGTAGTTTGAAAGCACGCAAATGCGAGTAGATTAATAGGTACCAATTTGGTGGGAAGGTAGCAGCATTCTTGTGTATCTTTGGCATATAGTTATGATGGCCACATGACCATAGAGAATGGCTCCCACAACTGGACATGGAAACCTTTATGTATTTGTATTTTTTTAAAAAAAAATAGGAAGCACAAATCTGTGAAATTATCTTTATTCTCAAGACTGCTTCTGGACTCCAGATTTTGTAAGCATTCTTAGAAAATGACTAGACAGTCACTTGTCTGAGATGGTATAGGTTCTCCTGCTTGAGCAGGGGGCTGGACTAGAAGACCTCCAAGGTCTCTTCCAGCTCTATCCTATTCTATTCTAAAATAAAAAGGGAGGGAGGGAGGGAGGGAGGGAGGGAGGAAGGAAGGAAGGAAGGAAGGAAGGAAGGAAGGAAGGAAGGAAGGAAGGATTGTAGCCATTATATGTCCATGACATCCTTCCAACATTTCTAAAGATGATCATAAAAATTAAATATTTATCATCAAAAAAAGGAAATAATTTTTGTAGCATTCTCATTGGACCATTGCCAGTCCAATGAATGAATGGAAGGGCTTGTGATAAGTCACATGGCAGTCTACACTTTGGGCTCACAGAGCAAGGTAGATCCACCAGATCTGGTGATCAAGAGGGGCCATTCAAGTCCATTTTGTCTTTTGGCAACTGGCTGGACTATTTCCTGATGTTGTTTTGGCAAGGGTTTTTAGAAGTAATTTGACATTGCCTTCTTCCTAGGACAGAGAGGAAGTGACTGAGGTCACCCAGCTGGTTTCGTGCCTAAGGCAGGACTAGAACTCACAATTTCCTGGAGTCGAGCTGCAACTTCGTGCCTTTTAATAAAATTTATTAGTTAAAAAAACGGGTTACCCGATTCCTTCTGGTTCCATCCTTCCTCCAGTAGACTAAAACTAACTTTCATAAATTAAATAATAAGGTCATATTACAGCACAATGCTGATAGGATTATTGAAATCAGGACCCGAATCATATCACAAAAGACAAGACTCTTTAAATATTTAACCATTTTTATTTCAGGTTTGCCACTGACACACAAATAGCAGAAAACTGAGATATAGTATACATGGTATACACCAAGCACCCAGTACCATAGGCATTTCCATCCTTTTGCTGTATATTTGGCAAAAGAACTATTTAAAAACCCACATACAATTAAAAGCCCTTCTTTCCCCAATATCACCAGAACCAAAAAAAAAAAGGACTTTAGTGCTGTATAGTTTACAAGACTCAACTGTTGTGGAAGTGAAAAGTTTAAGGCAAGCCTCAGAGAAACACGATAGGCCAATCCATGAATAAAGGGGTAGGAGAAATCTTTAAAAACATCCAATCACATCCGTTCTCAGGGAATCAACATTCCACTTGAGGTCTGTGTTTAATCTGTATTTGCACTACAGATGTATTATAGGATATTCCCTCCTATTTTTATATTTAAGATATTCTGAATCTCTTTTGGCAGGTCTAAGACTCTTCAATTCCAAATTTCAGAATTCAATGGAATGGAATGTCCCAAAGGTGTTTTTTTCAAAAGGCAACTAGACTTTGTTTTTTCTTTGAAGACGTTTTACTTCTCATCCAAGAAGCTTCTTCAGTTCAAGTCAGAATTGAAGAAGCTTCTTGGATGAGAACAGTGGTGGGATTCAGCCGGTTCGCATTGGTTCGGTAGAACTGGTAGCTAAATTTTGTTGAATTCGGAGAACCGGCTGAACTCATGTTGCTTCTGGAAGTCCGTTCTAGGCCTTGGAGGCCTGGAGGAGGTCTCCCAGGCCTAGAACGGCCCACCGGAAGTGCGTGGATGTCACTTCTGGAAGTCTGTTCTAGGCCTGGTGGAGGCCTCCCAGGACTAGAACGGCCCACAGGAAGTGCATGGTTGTCACTTCCGGAAGTCCATTCTAGGCCTCGGAGGCCCAGGCCTGCATCCACGCAGAGAACCGGATGTTCAGGTATTTGAATCCCACCACTGGATGAGAAGCGAAACGTCTTCAAGGAAACAACAAAGTCCAGTTGCCTTTTGAAAAAAACACCTTTGGGACAACCATGACGTGGATGACTGAGAATTACCATAGACAATGGAATGTAACAACAACTCATCTTAACCCAGGAAAATAGATACCTACATTTTTGCTAGATGAGTAACAAGGGCACATCATTTTTGACATTGACACATCTATCAATTTAAAGAAAGAAACGAGAGCACTCTGCAAACAATAATTACATCATAATTCAGGTGTATACTAAGCAGGGTATGTGTGTGCAGAAATCGTTACCCATTTGATCCTCCTCCCCCAAATATGCACACATCTGCAAAGCTTTTGGGACAAGGAAAGACAAAACAGTTGACTTGATGGACATAGAAGAAACCTAAATTAGTTGAACAGCTGTTTTTTTCTCCCCAAGGAAATGTAGCTGTTTGTATCGAGAACTGTAACTTCTTACTGACATTTCCCGTTATCTTTGCCAAACTACAATTCCTAGGATTCTTAAAAGAGTTCACACAAACACAGATACGCACACCATATTTATAGGAGGAAGTCGGTCGCCTTCCACTGTCTGTCATTTGCTTTCCTTAGAGACGTAGATATTGTACACCACAGAATTAAATGGATTTAGTCATTCCCTTTCTCTAAATAATGGGAGCGATGGATTTCATAATGTCTCTTTACCCTACCGACTCCGGAATTGTTTAGAGAAAGCCTTGGCAGAATAATAAAAATTAAAATGGACAAAAGCTTGTGGTGTAATCAGAACCAGAAACTGACCTGACAATAAGCATGAATTTTTATGAGCTGGCAGGAGCCACTACATCTCTCTGGAAGATTAGTTCGGCCTTAGAATCTTTGACGTTGTTCTTTAGCATCTGAGAACAGTCATGCTGGAACAAGTCCACCACCCAACTGGTTGAACAGCCTCATGTTCCCATAAATATTCAGTGACTCATGCTTCCTTTGAACGTGGAAATGTGTCATAACCAGCATGACACATAGAGACAGGCCATGATTGATTATTCCCCATGAGCCAATGAAAAACCAAGTAATGGTGACCAAGACCAGCTGCAAACTTGACAAGTGACATCTAAATCAAAAAAGCTCCGAAACAGGTTCTAAAGCCAACCTATTACACAATCTAACTTTCCTATTTAGCGACATTTCCAACAGATACTATTTTCTGAGAATTTCTCATCTCTAGAGACACACTGGAATTATTAACATTCTCAAGGACATATCCATACCAAAAAACATATATTATTTTTTTATGATTCTGGGTTAGCTGTCAAAAGAAACTGGCGGAGAAAAACAAGAGCAATGAACTCAAGTCTGCACCAATAGCAATCTTGCTCAAGTACATGCCATAGCCCTTTTCTGGAGTAAAATCAGATAGTTAACTTTTTTAAAAAAGTAGCTGAATTCACTCTGAAAATGATAATTAAATTGATAAAATTTCAAAGAACTTCTTAAATGTAACAGGGTTGATATTTTCAATATGAACATTTTCACATAAAAGTATGTGTAGGAAGCATGAGAAATTTCTGGTTTTGGACTCAACAGACTGATTTTAGAATCCTTTATTACCTAACTTTATTAGGTAATAATTAGGTAACTTTATTACCTAAATTCTATACAAAGGTCTAGAAATAACAGCAGTCAAGCACCTTGGAATTACAGTACCACTAAAGAAGAAGGACAACAAAAACAATTATGTCCAGTCCAGAAATTTACCATTCTACACACTACCTTGTTGACCAATGAATCTTCATAATTCTTCTTCCTACCATTTCAAGGTCAGGAAAAGCCCTCCCATAAGAGTTTTAATTCTGTTCTGTTAAAAAAAAAATCTATTGGTTTCTATGGAGCCATTTCAACAGGCTTGGATATGGCCTTGTAGAACATAAGCCCCAGTTATCTTTGCTAATGGTTTTGTGAGTATAAAAAAAACTCTTAAAAAACTTGTAAACATTCTTGGAGGAGAGAGAGAGAGAGAGGAATGGTCCTATTTTTTTTGTAAATAGAAATCCTATTCAAAAATAGAACAAAGTAACTCATATCTGAAGCACCATTTCAAAAACCCTAATTCCTCTCTTTGCTACATGCAGCTGAAAAGAAGCCCATGCTTATTTTGGGAGAAGGCATGAAACATCTGGAGGAGGAGGAGTGAATTTAAAGACCTAAAAACTCTAGAACAGTGGTGGCGAACCTACGGCACGCGTACCAGAGGCAGCACTCAGAGCCCTCTCTGTGGGCACGCATGCTGTTGCCCCAGCCCCACCTCCCCCCTTGGCCCCCTCCTCACCAGCAGCCCCCCCCCAGAGGAGAGTCGCCCCGGAGCACGGCCCATGTGGAGCAACACAGCTAAGGACATGGCAGCCGGGCAGCAGGGACAAGACTCTACCCTAGCGCCCTGTCGCACACAGTTGATGCTGCAGGGTGTGGGCAGAGGGCATGGCTGCCATGGCAATTCTGATCTACAGGTTTGCCATCACTGCTCTAGGATAACTTGTCTCTCACCAAGATACACATATGAGCCCAAAGAAGGTTTTCGCTTTTACTTCTACTCCAGACTTCAAATTGTGCATTTTGTGGGCAGGGGATGCTCATTATTATTATAGAATCAACAGATATCAAACCCAACTTCTGCAGCCAAAGGAAGTGGAAAAACAAGCAGTGATGGGTGGTAGCCATCAAGAATCAGGCTTCAGTTGAAATAAATCCAGGACCCAAACATTAAGAGGTGAAGGATCTGCTTTGATTAACTGGTGAAATGAAAACTCCCTAAGGCCAAAGTTCTACCATCCTAGGACTTGTTAATACTATCTGATACTCTGTTATGGTGGGTTTCTCCTGAAGGATTCCTAGGGCATCAGCAGCTCAAAACTCCTATGCATTTTACCCCAGAATTTAAACCCTCTTGGAAGGCATGGACAGCACCTGTAAAAGAACGATCACTGACACAAAAACATGGACACTTCTGTTCTCTTTCACACAATGTTATGGAAATTGGACTGTCTTCCAGAGCATTGTCAACAGCTGCTTCACTTGCAGATAGCAAGAATGGCATGTTGTTTGCCTGTTAATTTGTTCTTAGATTGCCAAAGGCTTTTACAATAATTGCCAAAAGAAATTCCAGCAGCTGCCTAAGAATATTTATTGTCTAGCATCCCCAAAGAAAGATGTAGAGACTGCATCCCAAACCAACAAAATCCTAATATTACAAAATCAAGAACCTTGACTCTGGATAGTGTCTCACTTCACATATCATTTGTCCTACCCTGCTTTGCCCTAGGATGAACTTTACGACTGCATTCCCACCTGGTCTATCTTATGGGAAGATACGGACCAAATACCGCTCTTTAGGGTATCTAAAATATGCAGGAATATTCTGCATTTCATGAGATGGGAACTATATTTTTTTACATACCCCCACCTTTCAGGTAGTAAAACAACAGCTATTCCAATAATTCAATTTTAGTTTATAGAATTTATATAGAAAATATTAAGGTGCAATATCACCATAATAAGTTTTCAGCACAGGACAACAGAGGATGCCTCTGTATTACAGATAAGATAAGATTGTTGTTCAATCTAACAGAATAACAGAGTTGAAAGGGACCTTGGAGGTCTTCTAGTCTAACCTCCTGCTCATGCAGGAAGCCCTATACCATTTCAGACAAATGATTGTCCAATCTTTTCTTAAAAACCTCCAGTATTGGAGCACCCACAACTTCTGGAGGCCAGTCGTTCCACCGATTAATTGTTCTAACTGTCAGGAAATTTCTCCTTAGTTTTAGGTTAGTTCTCTCCTTGATTAGTTGAGCATTACTTACAGCTATATTTTCTCCCTCACTTTCTCTTCATGTTCAAATAGTCCAGAAAAATCATCCTGGGAGCATGACGCTCACCAGCTTTTCACTTTTTCATGCACAGAATAAAGCTAGACTGGCCTAAATCTGAAACACTGCAGATGAACAAAAGTTCAGGTGTTCACAGGTATCTTGCAAACTTATTATGGATCGGAGACATGAAACAGTGACATTGCAAGACATGTGGGCTTAAATAACAAAAGCAAGAAGGAAAGGAAGAAAGATGAATTCCTGTTCACTAAGGAACAGGAAAATAAGATGCAGCTCCACCTTAGCCAACATAGTAGATCTCTTGGAATGATTCATGAGAAGTGGGCGAAGCCAACACTTCAGAGGCAATTTGGTCCAGCACCGTTAAAATGTATATTGCTCATAAATGTTAATTGGTAGCTACCAATCAGTGGCTGGTTATTAGTCCTGCACAAAACCCCAAGTGTGTCTAGAGACCTGCAATTCCATCAGAGCTAGGATGTCATTTTCTTGGGGGTACGTCTTACAATACTTTTGTTCCAGGCTCAATGGTACTTCCTCATGGTCCACTATAACTCTAGGAGTTGAAGGAGGTGGGTAGTCCTTTTTATGTTTTATTTTTATTTTTGAAGGGAGTTAGAGCCAGGGCTCTAAGAATCATCTTCCTTGTCTTTGGTCCATCTCAAGATAGTGCTGCCTTTCAGTTCTGGCCTTGCCTCCTCCTTCAGGGCCTCAGAATGCATGGCTGAACTGTGATAACTTCTAGGAGGTTTGGGCAACTTCGAGGTAGTTGTTTACTTCTGCTTTACTACTAAGTGACTGGATGGTCAAAACCTCTATCAAGCCCCCTTCTTATTGGTATTCTTCTTCTCCTCTCTTAGAATGTTCTTGGTCAAAATGCACTATGTACCAGATCCCCTTGGATTCAGCTGGATCCCATTCCCTCCCCCCAGAGGCTATGTTTACACTTTCAGCCACTTGTTCAGAAAGTAGCACATTTGGCTTTGGTCAGTTATGGAGACAGCCCGGTCAGCAAGGTCTCAGGGTGCAAAAGTCCAACTCCTGTGGTTTCTTCCTGAGGTTGCAGCGTTCACGGGGCAGCAGTATGCCACCTCGCCCTGTGCATCTCAGTATGCGTCTTTTAAACCCCCTGCCACAGGTTTTGGAGCACGAGGACCAAGGCGATGCCTCCCATGTTGGGCAAGGATCTCCACATATCCTGATGTCAATAGGCCTCTGAGTGGCATCACAAGAGGAGGCCAACTGGCCAAGGACGTCACGACACAGCACCATGCGTTTCTGCAGACCGTTGCCACAAGTGACTGAACAGTCTTCCCAGTTGGTGGTGGCCCATTTGTAAGCGGGGCGTTTGTAATCCAGCTGACCCAGCTCCAGGCGGTTGGACAGGCTGAGAATACTGTTGTTGAGGACTGGAGGACGCTTCCCATCTTTGCGGTGGTAGGAAGACTTGTCCTCTTTGCTTTCTTTGGGCAAGTAGAAGGAGTAGCGTACTCGAGGTGGTGTCATCTTCCCAACTGACAGCACTTCCACTGTCAGGGGTTCCTGGATGGGCATAAAGGCTTGGAGGCTTTCCACTGCTGTACCTGTTCCACTATAGCGAATCACGCTGCCCTTGACTATTAAGTCCCTTTCCACCGCGGAGACAATGAAATGTCCATTCAGAAGATATTTGCCATGCCCGTTCTTCAGGGCCAGGTAATTGTCATCACTAATCAGACCCTTGTAGCCTCTCTGACGGATGTCAATGCTGGAAGCACCTGCTGGGAGGAGCACCACAAAGTTGTAGCCATGCCTGGAAGAAAGACAAAAGGTAGAAGAAAGGCAAAACATTAACATGAGTTAGCAAAGTCACCTAAGAGATGCCTGACTTGGGTTGGCTAGAAACAAGGATTGCAAAGGTAAGACAATGATGCAGAGCAGGTGAATTCATGCAGTGTCCCTATACGGGACCACAAATTTCAGCTGATTTAATAGAGTTGAGCATGCAGAATGGATTTTGAGCTACGGTTCCTGTAAGTTCCAACACTGTGGACAGTATTGGGGAATTTTTTAGACTGTTAACAGAGTAGGTTTCTGCCCTAAACACAATGTGTTAATTTTCCCCAAATGTCCTATTTGTTCTCTCAGAAGGGGGTGGCATGAACGTAGCCCATTAATTTATGATTCAATATATTGGAAAGACCAAGAAGAGGGTGGATTCAGTCATTCAGTTAAGCATCTGATATGGATCTAGCAAAACATTGCTGCCTTGTACTGAATCAAGTCATTGGTCTACCGAGATCCATTGAGTCTTTAAGCTGGCCTTTGGGTGACTCTGCCCAAAGTTCACTCACATAGGTTTGGTGAACAAGCCTGAAACTTTCTTGCAGCTTTTGTTCTCTCCTCCACACAAGCCACACTTGTCGAATTTCGTTTTGGAACCAAGTTTCCCATCGCACCCAGCTTTGATACATTTTCCCTGGACGCATAGCGAGCTAGAGTCTGGAGAACATGGTGTACCATCCACCACCTGGAAATCAGAAGGATAAGAGTAGCACCCAGTGCTGCTTTAGTAAAACCTAGAGATGGCTGGAATGTTGACCTGTATCCATTTGATTTGGAAACAACTAATCATCTGCCATCCCTGCCCGTTGTCCTAGCAAAAAAAACGTTATCCTTTGCTCTGTCCATAGAAGCTGGTTGCACCACTTTTCATTAGGACTTCTGTCATGTGGTTGAATGTTCCACAGTGCTATGTATGACAAATACCTGTTCGTGAATTTTGATTTTTTTAAAAAATATTACTGAGATCCTGGGCACTATCTGGATATGGAACAGGTATGAAGATTCAAAACCACCAAAATGATTCTGAGTAGCATACTAGCTGTTCTGCAACAAGGTAGTCCTTGACTTACAACCAGTGACTTAATGACCATTCAAAGTTATGATGAATCCCTCTCCCCCCCCCCAAAAGCTACTTATAACCTATTTTCATGGCCACAAACGCCCTGAGTCAAATGATCACATTATGGGCACATGGAAAACAGATCACCTTCACAGCCATTTGCCATGTCCTACAGACACATGACCGCAATTTGCAACTTTTTTGCCAGTTTCCAGTGCTTACTTCCAGTTTCTAGCCAAATATACCCACTTGGGAAAATTGAGCTGCTTAACAACTATGGTGTTCACTTAACAGCCATAGTGTGCTTAACAACCACTGAAAAAAATGTGAAAAAATCAGGTCTGGTCACAACTGCAACAACTTATGACTGTAATTCCAGGCTCGTTTATGGTCATAAGTCAAGGACTACTTTTTTGTCACAGTGTCCTCCAAGGCTCCCATTAGAAACCAAGGGTCTTTGTGCATAGAAGCAAGCAACATGGGATTGCAAACATTACACAAATAATTGTGGACAGAAGTGTCTTATTAGCACTGAGTATGTTTGTAGGCATTTGTCAACATTTCATTTAGATAATTATGGGACATATGTTTCCAGGAAAATCTAAATATCTTTAATTAATCACCCTTCAACAAACATCCCTTTACAATTTCTCTTTTTTCTCTAAATTGAACATTCATTAAAATACATTCCTTTCATTTTAAAATATCCAGCGCAAGTGCTTCTTTTTTTCAGCCATCCTGTGCTGCCATCCAACTTTAGCAACAACAACAACAACAAAAGAATTTAAAAAATCCAACTTACCTTTGGGGCTAAGACATAAAAGTAGCCGGTTCCATTGGCTCGACAGATGAGCTTGCACTTATCCCGGGGTGACACCCCAGAATATTTGGGGACCCAGGAGACAATGGCGGTTAGTCGGTTCGTGCTATGGTTGTAGCCATTGTAAGCCTCACATTGTTCTTCCCGAAAACTCTTTCCTGAAACTATGAGAAATCAGTTTCAGAAATGATTTTAGGAGCTGATTCCTACCATCACAAATAGAGGGACCATCTAGTACAGTGGTGGTGAACCTATGGCATGCGTGCCAGAGGTGGCACTCAGAGCATTCTCTGTGGGCACACGCACCATCACCCCAGCCCCGCCTCCCCCCGTGGTACCCTCCTGACCAGCAGCTTCCCCGGAGGAGAGTCACCCCCAGGCACAGCCCACGCAGAGCAGCGCAGCCAAGGACATGGCAGCCGGGCAGGGGGGACAAGACTCCGCCCTCATGCTCCATCATGCGCAGATGATGCTGCAGGGCACAGGTGGAGGGCATGGCTGCCATGGCGCTGCAGGGCCATCTGAGCGATCTGCTGCAGCGGGCCGTGAAGGCGGTGGGTGGCCCTCCGGGTAGGTAGGTGAGAGCGGGGGGCAGAGTGGGGGGGTGGGGTGGGGCATGGGGGCAGAGTGGGGGTGGAGCGGGGGCAGGTGGGCGGCAGGGCGGTTTTTGGGTACTCAGACTTTAAAAGGTTCGCCATCACTGATCTAGTGAATCTTCAGACAACGTTGCACATAGTCATAAATATTGGATTTGAACACAAGCAGAGAAGGAAATCCAACACAGTTGAACATTTTCTCCCCATAATGCCCAGATTTGTATCCTTTTATTTTTATAAATAACTCAAGGCGGTGATCATACCTAATACCTCCTGCATCCTCAGATGCCTAATACCCAGAACATGCCTAATATCTCTTTCCTCTTCCTATTTTCCCCATAACAACAACCCTGTGTGGTGAGCTGGGCTGAGAGGGAGTGACTGGCACAAAGTCACCCAGCCAGTTTTCATGCCTTAAGGTGGAACTAGAACTCACAGTCTCTTGGCAATTGGCTAAAAGTCACCCAGCTGGCTGTCTTTCCTAAGGTGGGACTAGAATTCACCACCTCCTGGTGATTGGCCAAAAGTCACCCAATCAACTTTCATGCTTAAGGTGAGACTAAAACTCTTGTCTCCTGAAGATTGGCTAAAAGTCACCCAATTACTTTCTTTCCTAAGGTGGGACTAGAACTCTCCATCTCCTGGTGATTGGCCCAAGTCACCCAGTCAGCTCCTGGTGATTGGCCAAAAGTCACCCAATCAACTTTCATGCTTAAGGTGGGACTAAAACCCTTGTCTCCTGAAGATTGGCTAAAAGTTACCCAGTAGCTTTCTTTCCTAAGGTGGAACTAGAGCTCACAATCTCCTGGTTTCTAGTCTGATGCCTTAACTACTGGACCAAAACCTAGTCTAGTCCTGTTATCCAAAAGAATTGATCAGCCATCGTGACAGTGCTGCAGTTGGCACCTTCATTAAAACTCACCTGAAGCAAAGCAGGGATCCAAACTGCAGGAGCGATATTTAACTCGAACCCCTTCACAATACTTCCCTTCGTTGGCTGGAGCCGGATTGTTGCATTGACGTTTAGCCAGCTGGACTCCTCCACCACATGTCCTTGAACATGTTCCATAAGGTGCCCACTTCCCCCAGTTGCCATCCACCTGTCAGGCCATAAGACATTGAGCAGATATGAAACCCACAAGGATGCCATCCCTATTTTTTTCTCAAGGAATACAACACTTTGGCTAGCTAGTGCCATGAAGTACGTGCACAATGCTTTTTCAGCATTTTTAATAACCAGCAGATTAGGAATTGTTTTTATCCCTAGCGTTTCAAAAGAGTTGACTCATTGTGGAAACTAACAAGCAATTAAATCAACGGCTTGTGCAGATCTCTGCAATTTTCTTAAGTGGATTAAACTAAACCATAGCAAAGCAAATCAGCAATGATTCAGGAGACTATCAGTACCACTATCCAAATCCATGTGGACTACAATGGTTAATTTAGACGCTTCCAAAACTCTCAATTCTGGATAATTCATGCCTGCGTCGAATTATGTTGGATTGCCTACTTAGCATACTCTTTTTCTGTTTGTTTGTTTGTTTGTTTGTTTGTTTGCGTGTGCATCTGTGGCCTGAATTAAACCTTTGTGAACATCAGCCTTTGGGCTGCTCTCCATGCAAAGAGCCATCAGTACTCACCCGGTACTTACTGATGTTATGCCTCTCCACACAGGCACCTTTCATGCAGAACTTCCCTTCTCCACAGCTGGTGCCATCAGCCCAAGGGAAGTGACGGGTCTGGCACATGATGTGGCCACGAGCCTTTCCGGTGCACCAAAGCTTGGTGCAGTATTGCATGTATGGGCAAGGCTTGGAGCCAACGCCAAAGGCCAGCTCACACTGCTGGTTGAGATTATAGCTGGAACCGGGAAGTTCTTGAGGCAAGGAGATCGGCTTGGTGGGCTGGTCCAAAAGGCAATCACCTGGAGAAGACCATCCATAGCAATAGCACTTACACTTATATACCACTTCATAGTGCTTTACAGCCCTCTCTAAGCGGGTTACAGAGTCAGCGTATATTGCCCCCAACAATCTGGGTCCTCATTTTGCCGACCTCGGAAGGATGGAAGGCTTGAGCCGGTCAGGATCGAACTCCTGGCAGTGGGCAGAGCCAACCTACAATACTGTATTGTAACCCACTGCACCTCCACGGCTCTGTAGCACCAGGACTATTTCTCTCGCTTTGTTACCAATATTAATCGCAGTGGTGTCAGAGGTGAAAATGCAGTGGTCAGGATTTACGTCTTTAAACTGTGAACTGATTTGGATATTTAGGTTGGAGGTTGGCACAGAAATCTGATATAAATCACATTATTTATTTATTTATTTTTTAAAAAAAGTTTCAAACCAGGATGAGTACAGTTGACCTGCTGCCATATAGTTCCAGATCCTTCTAAAATGGGTATTCCAAGTTAGATTCAGCCTTAGCATTTCTAATGATTTACAGCTTTCTGAGTGTAAATTGTTTAGTAAAAGTAGAGGAGTGTGCCAAAACAGCTTGATCGGGTGATTATTCTATTTTTCTAGACAGCTGGTTTTAAGAATCTCCAACCAGGTTTATCTTCTCTAAGGGCTCAGTTTTTATACACTCCTAAGAGCAGATTCAAATAAACATCTTGATAGCATAAGAGCAAACGTTAAGAATGTGCAGAACCTATCTGAGACGCTAACAAAAAAGTTGGTGAAAGGTTTTGCTTCCCCTTTCTCCAAAAAGGTTTGTTTCTTTCTCTCTCTCTCTCTTTTTAAATTAAAAGAAATTAAAAGAAAAAGAAAAATCATAACCTTTCAGTGACATTCATTAGCAAAATGAATTTCCAACTTAAAGGGAAATTCTTTAGTGATTCCAAACCTGGCTTTAATAAAGCCACGGTCTAATATTGTGTTTGCATCACAATATTGAGTCTAAGTCAACTAAGTCTTAAGGAGGTTTGCCTAGTTTTGACTTAACAGTGTCTTGTGTTCTATAATCCATAGTTTACGGCTTTGTAAAGCTCCATTGTGGCTTATTCAACAAATTATTGTTAGAACAAAACCCAGCTTAATACAAGGACATGAAGCCAATTTGAAAAGTAATGGACTCCAACAGGAGGGCCATTACTGATAAAGAAAGGATAATATCTAGATCATATCATGACTACAGTGATTGCTCATGTTTTTGTGGGTCTTGGTTTTAGGATATGCAGAATCCCACAGAGAAATTCTGTTTGTTTAACTGAGTTTTGCTGGATGCTCCAGCATAAAAGTAAACTCCAAGATTTGTCTTGAAATACCACATTTATGGAGTCAGCACACTATAGAAAGGTGACCTCCACAGGATATCCTTTGTCACAATTACTTTGGCTAAGACTCATTGCCACCAAGAAGGACCACCAGCTCAGATCATTATAATATACGTGCAAAAATCAGCAGTGACTAACCACAAGAATTTACTATTCCAAAGTTTAAGCTTTCATCAAGGTGAGAAAAGCTGGCTTCTGGAGCAAATACTTTGACTGAACCACTTCCCTTTCTCTTAAGGACATCATTTCGCCACTACCCTTCTGACTTGTCCACCTAAATTTTGGTGACAAAGGTGTCTTCCAGCCCGTTTCTAGACAAACATCCCTAATCTGTAACCCCCATCTCTCTTTCATGGATCTACCTCCTGTCCCCTTCTCACCGTGTCCGCTGTCCAGGAAGTCAGTGATGATGGCCGTGCTACAAGGTGACCATGGGTTAACACGATCAATTTGGATGAGAGTGGGGGACATCATATGGTTAGTCTTCAGTTTACCAAAGACTTCTTCACAAGCCTTCACGTTGTCATGGGGCATGTTGAACACATGTCCTAGAAAGAGAGAGTTATGGTTTGAAAATTGTAACCAGCATTCTGGTACTTCCCAAGGGATAGAATTAGTAATGAATAGAAGTATCTGTTAGTTTCTCCTTCCAACATACTGTTTCCTCTTACTGAAACCTTTCCTTATGTAAAACGGGAGGTGGAAAAGAGTGAACTTGAGTCCTTCTAATTCAAGAACAGTGCTTGTGTTTATAATCATGGTTAATTTGGTTATTGATTAAACCAATTTTTTAAGATGAACAACTGGCCAGATTTAACCCATTCATGTATATATATTGGAAAGAGTCATCAAGGCCTTTAAAAAAATCTCATTTCTGCTGTCCAGGCAACAGTAGGGACACGAGATATCAAAGCTGTTGGACTTGGCATGGTCTGGAGGTTTTACAAAGGTTTAATTTGTGTCCTCCACCTCCTCTTTGCTTTTTCTTCCTTAATCCATGAAAGAAGTGACCTCTGTTGCACACAGCTTTGCAAAGGCCTGCAGCAAAACTGTTGTACTCTACATTCCCTTTCCTAGATCCACAAACATCTTCCTTCTCATGTTCTAATCAGGTTGTCCCTCAAAGGCCAATAAATTTACAACAGATGCAGAGTGCAATTGCTGCCAGCAAGACCTGCAAGCCAGCAGTTTTCTTTGCCAAGACTCACACCATTTACTATGTATGCAGATACTTGTCGTTTCGAAAGACTTGAGGGGGGGTGGAAATGAGAAACAAGGGAGAAGAAGAGAAAAAGAGAATTCCTTATTCAAGCTCATAACTACTCTGGGTGGAATATCTGAAAGCTGATCACTGACATACTGGGAGTTAGTGGAAGAACATCTAGTTAAACTAGGTCAGAAATAAATGAACTCTATTTGTTTAATGTAATTTCAGAATATTAAATGCCTTCCTGCTAGATTAACTGGTAAACTATCTCATCCAGCATTCTGCTTCTCACTGGGCTGACCAGTTGCCTTTGGAAGCCTTATTTTTTTTTTCTTCTTCTTGTGTTTTTCCGCAAGTGCGGGATATGCTTTTTTCAGATCAACTGAGAGTTGATCCATTTGGGATTGGAAATGATGGGAATTGACCAATGGGCTTGTTTTCTGAGCCTGACAATATGCGGTAAAAGAGAGTGACTGAACCAAATTCACCCAATCTGGTTTCATTCCTAAAGTGAGACTAGAACTCACAGTCTCCTGTTATTGGCCCAAAGTCATCCCGCTGTCTTTCATGCTTAAGGTGGGACTAGAACTCACAGTCTCCTGATGATTGGCCCAAAGTCATCCAACTGCCTTTCATTCCTAAAGTGAGACTAGAACTCACAGTCTCCTGTTATTGGCGCAAAGTCATCCCGCTGTCTTTCATGCTTAAGGTGGGACTAGAACTCACAGTCTCCTGTGATTGGCCCAAAGTCATCCAGCTGTCTTTCATGCCTAAGGTGGGACTAAAACTCAAAGTCTCCTGTGATTGGCCCAAAGTCATCCAGCTGTCTTTCATGCCTAAGGTGGGACTAGAAGTCAGAGTTTCCTGTGATTGGTCCAAAGTGCCATGGTTGGACACCCCTGGTTTAGAGAAAGGATAATCAAAAATGTCTTCACAATTTCTGGTTGGCTTTATTCAGACATTACATGATACCTGTCACTCACTGTGACAGTTGACTATGTGAAGAGATACAAGACAATGCAGCTGAATTTAATCCAGCATGGATCACCAACCCTGAAGGGAACCATCAAAAAGCAGCAAAGGGCCTTGAGCTAGCCCAGGGGTAGGCAACCTTGGCTCTTTTATGACTCGTGGACTTCAACTCCCAGAATTCCTGAGCCAGCACGGCTCAGCTTGGAAACCTCTCCCTTTCCCCTCAGCATGGCTGGCTCAGGAATTCTGGGAGTTGAAGTCCACGAGTCATAAAAGAGCCGAGGTTGCCTACCTCTGGCCTAGGCCTAGGCCGCTTTATGACTCGTGGACTTCAACTCCCAGAATTCCTGAGCCAGCATGGCTCAGCTTGGAAACCTCTCCCTTTCCCCTCAGCATGGCTGGCTCAGGAATTCTGGGAGTTGAAGTCCACGAGTCATAAAAGAGCCAAGGTTGCCTACCCCTGAGCTAGCCTATCCCAGCCAGAGGAACCTAATTTGCAGTGAAACCGTTTCTAATTTTAGGAGCTATTTTGAATCGGAATAATTTGCTCCTCAAAACCCCAAATCCTTTTCCTGCTTTCTAAATGAGAACCAAGCCCTTTGGTTGTCACTTCAGGAGACACTCTGGCGCTCTGGATCGAGGTGTGTATCTAACGCATCCCAGCAATTACATATTATTTCAGGATCTCTAAAGCCTGGGAACAGAACAGCCAGCAACCAGGAGCCCTCCGCCTGGGATTCCTTCTCTTTCGAACAGCTGTTCTCCAGCAGTTCCAACTGAGCCTTGTCGTTGCACAGGGAATAAAATTGCAGGCTTGTTGCTCTCTTTTTCCTCCACAAACATATACACACATTCATTTACAAGGCTGAGTTTCCCACAAAACTATTCTTAAACTTTTGCTATTGTCAAGACTTCCTGAATCCAGTACTGGGATTTATTTTAAACGTCAAGCTTCTTTCTCTAATTAGAGAGAGAATTCTTCTGTTAAAAATGGATTCAATCCACATTCCTCTCCCTCCGTTTCCTTGGCAAAATCTGTTTGGCAGGTGTCAACCACAGTATGGTGTGGGCTCTGCCTCTCAGCTGTGGCCTTGGTTAAGTGACCACTTCCAAAGTCACTGGCTGAGGGATTGAAACTTCTGGCCAAGAATGGCTTGCCAAACATCGGAAGGAGAGCATGCAAAACCAGGCAGATGCAAAACACAAGCTGTAAATGATTGGCTGCTGCTGGATTTAAGAGGCTAAATTGGCTGACTTGGAACCCTCTTCTGGAGATCTGTGCTCTCACAGTTCCTAATCTCCCATTTCTTCCTTTTCTAACTATAGATGACCACCACCACAAAAGTCATAGAACTGAAATGCCACAATTAGAGTTGGGTTACAGGGCTGGTATCTGTCAAAGTTCCGGCTGATGATCCCAACGAAGTAAGCACACCTGAGACATCACGATCTCTAATGCAAAACTTTATTGAGCACAGCATACTGGCACTAATGAATGGAAAACCAGCTCTGGCAATATGGCGCCAGAAAGATAGTTAAAAGAGTGATTCCTCCCCTTCCCTCTCTGACACTTCAAGTCACATTGTCCAATTAATCTTCAGGCTGTTGTTATGAGAAAAAAGTCTCCGCTCACCATAACATCTCTTCTGTGACCTTGCTTCCCAGCGGATAGAAACCACCTGTGCATTCCATACATTCCCCTCCCCCTTCAGAAGTGTTGGCAAGCTAGAAGCGGCATGGCTGTCCTAGCGCAAGCAATCTTCATAGCTTGACAGTATCTTAGAAAGAAAAGGTAGGAGGACCACAAGAAGAATCCCTACAGGAATATATATATTTTTAGTCTTTCGAATCTTCAGGAGTTTCTTTTTTTTCTTAGTATTTATTTTTTTTATAAATAACGCAAGATGATGGACATACCTAATACTCCTTCCTCCTATTTTCCACACAATAACAACCCTGTAAGGAGGGTTGGACTGAGAAAGAGTGATTGGCTCAAAATCACCCATCCAGCTTTCAGACTTAAGGTGGATTAGAATATATACAGTTTCCTGAAGATTAGCCCAAAGTCACCCAGCCGTCATTCATGCCTAAGGTGGGACTAGAACTCACACTCTCCTGGTGATTGGCCCAAAATCATTCAGCCATCTTTCATGCCTAAAGTGGGACTAAGAAATCACAGGCTCCTGGTGATTGGCCCAAAGTCACCCAACCAGCTTTAGATGTTCTTCTAAGTCTTCTCTCTCATCTTTCTCTCCTTTTTGGAAGCCGTTCCTTACCTAGCTCATGAGCTGTAGTAAAAGCAGAAGGAAGACCATCATCCTCAATGACGGAGCAACTGCGTTTGGGATCACACATGGTGCCGACATCCGCCATTCCCAGGGTATCACAAGTGGTAGCACCACACAAATCCTGCCAGGAACAAGAAACTATCCTTTAATCTCAACAGTTTGTTTTCCATAATTTAAAAAGTTGTATATACACAATGCTTCCCAAATATCATTTGCTTGGATTGATTTCAGCTTCAAAGGCAGACTTTTAAAGCAGTTCTATTTTATTCATTTACAAAGCAGTTGATAACAGGAATAATAATGAAGAGCATCTCCGGATTCAATCCTATAGACACCTATCTATGAATAAAGCTTGCTAAATTCAATGGAACTTAATTTTAAATAGGTTTGTTTCTTTGCTCATTCACAGTGATCTTCTGACCTTTCAGCCTCCAAGAGAAACTTACAATCAATACGAGAAGCCCATCTGCAAATAGGTAGACTGTCCTTTGTTAGAGATCTTCAAGTAGTTGCTGAAAATCACAGAGAAACTTTTATTCTAGATATCTAAACTGAACAAAGGTTTGATTCGTTGAGCTATGGGATACTTCCAACTCATCAGATTATGCTCTGCTTTAGAAGCACCAAATTACTGAACTTTTACCCTGAAGAACTGCAATTAACCATGGCTGACTTCTAGATATTTGTCAGCACAGAGTTCCAGGTAATAAGAGGAAGCTGGAAGTCACCATCATCCCATATTTGAAAGTCTGAGTAGAAAGGGGGATGAAAGCTTTCTGCTTGGTACTCAAAATGTGGGCCATTTCTTCTGTTCACCAAACAATACGGCTAAGTTCAGACTAATTACCTAATGTTCTTCATATCTTCCCTGGGCGACTGATTCTAGCACATTCTATTTCTTATTTCCCTGTTCCTTCTTCCTTCTTGTTGCTTTTAAGGGTGGATTTACTATCCGTGAGATGGTCATGTGATCACCCTCATATTTTGAATATTTGTACTTGAGCTGAACCATCCACAAGCCAAATCCAGCTGAGATCTACTGGATAAGCCAAGTCTTGTTGAGAATTATTAGAGCTTAGTCATAGACAGCTGTCAAAGAACCAGCCAATGACCAAGAACCAGAGATGAGTGCTGAGGGACTGAAGCCAGAATTCAGAACTAAGATAGATGAATTGGGAAGTGCCACCAGGGCTCCTTAGGGCAACATTCATGCTTTACAGCTGCTCTTAAAACATCTCAGATCTAGATCTAGTAATGCTATGGATGAAGCACACTAAATGGCAACCTATTAATGTTGGAATTAGGTGGACCTGTGAAAAAATGCTCATAAATATGGGTTTCTGGCAGGCTTGACAAACTGACAAAGCGGGGGGGGGGGGGGAGAACCTTTCCTAGTAAATAATACTAGGAGAAAAGTCATGCAGTATGAAGTCATGAGAAGAAACTGAGAACATCGTTAAAGAATTAAGCAAGGGACAAAAATTTCACTGTACCAGAAAAAAGAAATAAGGCAAGTTAACTTTCAATGCTCAAAAAGCATCTCTTGGTGAAGACCGTTCTTCCACCAATTAACAAGGTCATGTGGGTCAAACTTTTGGCTCTCATTGAGAATGATGCTCTTTGGTGTTCCTTGAATGTGATGCCAATAATTCAGCTAAGATCATTCAAGGGGAACAAAAATCATTTCCCCAGCTGGAAACCTGCAGATTAGCTACATTTTTTACATGTTCTAGATATGAAAGCTTCGTGCCATGACGGGCATAGCTGGAACAGATTAAACCAACCACCCCCTTACCCAGCATCAGGCAGAACATAGGGGAACCTTGCCACATCCCATTCTTACTGCTGCTGGGATCCAGGATTGACATCATGTCCCAAAGAGGTCAATTCACAATCTGGAGCAAAGACAGCATTGTTATGTTCTTATTACAAATTGCTTCCATATCCTCTTGTTCAAAAGCAACAAGGAATAGCTCCAGGCTGTATCCTGCAAGACTTGAGACACATGTTGGGAAGAAAAGATACTTCTAAGCCCTGGGAAATTAGAAAATAGGGGCGGGGGGAAAAAACTCAAAACAACTCCACCTTGATTGAGTTAGATATAGGTTGCACTAGAGAGAAGCTTTGATAGACTTACAAATCATGTTACAAGAGCCTGCCTAAAATAGATGCCAAGATTCTTAGCCCCTTCCTGTTTCTTGAACTTGACTCCCTTGAAAGGCTGACAATATTTGATCTCTATCAATCTCAGCAATCTAGCAAAGAAATCCCAAAGGTGCTTTTTCATGAGGCAACTGGACTTTCTTGTTTTTCTCTTAAGACATTTTGCTTTTTATCCAAGAAGCTTCTTCAGCTCTGACTAGATGGTGGGGAATGGAAGGGTTTATATTCCTTGCAGACTGCTGGTTATTTGCATTCTTTTAGAGAGTCATTGAGGCCACTTGGAGGTTTAACGGTGTCCTCAGGGTCACCTGAGTAGTGCAAATGTGTGTGGAGCTTTCTTGGTTGCAGGTTGTGTCTCTCCACTATTGAAGACAAGCCTTCCATTCCCCACCATCTAGTCAGAGCTGAAGAAGCTTCTCGGTTGAGAAGTGAAATGTCATCAAAAACAAGAAAGTCCAGTTACCTCCTGAAAAAGCACCTTTGGGACAACCATGACCTGGATGACTGAGAATCTCCATAGACATCTAGCAAAGAAATCTACAGAGACTAGACTTGGACTACAGGAGACACAGGGAGAAATGGCCATAATGTCCATAATTGTGAAAAGAATTAAGATTGCATAGTCAGGATGTCTGTAAAACAATCAGCAAGAAGGTCTAGACATGGTGTGATCATCACCAAACCATGCAAGATAAAACCGATCCACAAAAGTCAAAGTGGAATAGCACAAGGGTTATGTGCTAAAGATTTCTTAAGTGCTATTTCTGATCCTTCTCGGTATAATGAGGAAAAAATGCTTGCTTTCTTTTTTTCTCAAAGGAGAAGAGTGTTTTGGTGAAATATTTATCGGCATAGGAATCCTGAAAATGACCTTAGGCAGCTAAGCGAGATGCTTGAGACCAGTTATTGTTTGGTACTATTCCAACAATCTTCCATCTTCCCAAGTTGTCCATACTTCAATTCAATCCCAAGGGAAGCCATCATCAGTTTGCAGCCATAAAGTAAATTTGGACACATCCTTACAAAAAAAAAAAATCTGAAAAAAATATTAAAGCACCCTGAGAATGAGAAAGGAAAAAAAAACAGGAAGCTGGGGAAGAAGAAAACTTGGAGAAAACTGGACAGGTTTTGTAAAGGAATTGACTACATGTAGCATTAACATCATCAATCAGCTAAATTTTCTTGCCAAAATAGGTTCGCGATTGACATCCCACTGACTAAGAGACCTCTTTCACGTTTCCTGCAAGAGGCGAATAAATCAACCCCCAGTGGAATTATGTCTAAAAATGTAGCCAGAATTGCTCCATGCACCTATGCTTCCTTCCTCTTCTCAGTGGCCATCTCAAAAATGCCATCAACGGGGAAATGGAGGCAGGTTTACATCATCTTTACAAAAGACACATCTTCTAGCCAGCACAATCCTTTGTGGTGGATGTAAATCAACAGAGCAGATGATCTGGCGTTCAGTTTTGGGGGGAAAAAACAATATAAAATTAAAAAGAGGAAGCTAACCTGTCTGAGAAGCCAAAAAACATCTTCTCCTAGGCAACTACTGATCCTTAACAGGAAGCTAGCCGTATCGTTCCTCGCATGGGGAAATCAGATGGAGAGAGTCTTTGAGTTTTAAGCCAACATCCGGATAAAAAGGAATCAGTTGAAACAGGGTTGAAAGGTCCCAGTTTGGGATAGACCAAGAGTTTTTTTTTTTTTAAAGAATGTATGCTATTGTGTATTCTACATTACAGCTAGATGACAAATGGCTCAAAGTTCACAATGTAAATTGTTTCTTTATTTACCCTGACTCCAGCAGACTCATTCATTCATTTATGTCATCAGCAATCGGACCTTTATAGTGTGCCTTAAACATCAACGTTCTAAGGAAAAGTTTGAGCTTGACAACCTTCCCAAGCCCAGTAGATAATAATAATAATAATAATAATAATAATAATAATAATAATAATAATAATAATAATAATAATAATAATAATAATAATAATAATAATAATAATAATAATAATAATAATAATAATAATAATTAATAATAATAGTTGGAAGGGACCTTGGAGGTCATTTAATCCAATCCCCTGCTCAGGCAGGAAACCCTATACCATTTCAGACAAATGGCTGTCCAATCTCTTCTTAAAAATCTCCAGTGTTGGAGCATTCACAGCTTCTGAAGGCAGGTTGTTCCACTGATTAATTGTTCTAACTGTCAGGAAGTTTCTCCTTAGTTCTAGGTTGCTTCTCTCTTTGGTTAATTTCTATCTTGTCCTGCCTTCTGCCGTTGCTTCTTGTCCTGCCTTCTGGTGCTTTGGAGAATAGCTTGACTCCCTCTTCTTTGTGGCAGCCCCTGAGATATTGGAAGACTGCTATCATGTCACCCCTCGTCCTTCTCTTCGTTAGACTAGACATTCCCAATTCCAGCAACCGTTCCTTGTATGTTTTAGCCTCCAGTCCCCTAATCATCTTTGTTGCTCTTCTCTCTACTCTTTCCAGAGTCTCAACATCTTTTCTACCACAAGATGCCACAAGATTCTTCAAAGAAATGGTGTTTCATAACGGTGTGCGGCCTAAAATACAATGCAATTATCTCAGAATCTCCAGCTCTGTTCTGGGGTCCAGATCACTAACAGGAGGAAGGATAAGGATCATCTTTAAAGGACAGCTGTACCATACTAAGCTAAACTTTTGCCACCTACTTTTTAGCTTCAACAAAGCAATCAGTTTTACACCCTGAATCACCACCCAACATTAGGAAGAGAGAGTTAACGGTCCAACAATGTTCACCCTTGTCCACAGAGCCATTGCTACATCGCTACTCTGTCTTTATGACCCTTGCCACCAGACCGAACCATTTTAAAAAGCAAAAACAGGCCATAAAATGTGACCTATCGCTGGGATATAAGACTGCAAAATTTCATGTTCCTGAAGCTCTTGCTGCTAATTTGGAGACAGAATGAATGGAATGGCATAAAATTAGCTACCAGAAAGGGAACATTGCAGAAACATTCTGATAAGCAGTGACTGCAGCTGGTATACGGTTCCAACTGGGCAGGAGCAGGTATACAGCCCCCCAGTATAAAGTTTGTTCTAATTATGTGTATATGAATATATAGTCCTGAGTTTTAAGAGAGAGGAAAAAACATCACCCAGCAATTTGCAAAAAGAAAATCCTAAAGTTAAGTTGTTCCAATCTCTTGGTTTAAATGTACAGTAAATACTGGGAATTGCTCTCCTTCAACCCAATTCCCTGGGTGAGATCTGTCAATCAAAGTAGATAGTATTGGCCTTGATGATAAAACCCTCAGCTCATATCCAGGTCAGGATCCCACTTAAAACTGCAAGAAAACCCTCCACTAATATTCACCATATGTTTTGTAGCATTCCTAATGTGTGCATTTTGGGGTCTGTTATTTCTGAGCCAAGAAACGTTCTAAGACGAATGCTAGCAGAGACTGAATTATGTGGCTATTGGTGCTGCAGTTGTCCCACGGCAGATGTTCCAAGCAAAAGTCCTGCTGGAAGTAACATCTGTTGGCCACAGGCGGCTTACGAAAAGATGCTAAACTCATCCATTACCATCAGCTTCTCAGGACATCAAGACAAGGAAGCCACCAAACTTCATACATAACATCCGATATCTCCTTACGCAACGAGATGACTTGGAAAATGCAAGGATATAATCTCTCCTGTTGTGTAACACAACAGGACCTGGGGGACCCAGAGGGGGGCTCTCACCGCTGGAGGTGGCTGACCGGGTAGAAAAACCTCATCCCCATCCCATCCGTCTCTTGGCCCTTTTAGATGTGGTTTGAACACAGTTTTTAATAATATTTTAATGTTGCCTTATGGAGATGCTCAGTCATCCAGGTCACCGTTGTCCCAAAGGTGCTTTTTCAAAAGACGACTGGACTTTATTTTTGCTTGCAGACATTTCGCTTCTCATCCAAGAAGCTTCTTCAGTTCTGAAGAGCAGTTCTGAAGGACTGAAGAAGTTTTTGGGATGAGAAGCAAAACATCTTCAAGGAACATCTCACTTAACAAATGTCTCACTTAACAACAGAAATGTGGGGCTCAACTGTGGTCGTAAGTCAAGGATTACCTGTACAGTTTTTTTCTGAAAAATTGAGACACTCATGGTTTTGAGGAGATGGGGAAGAACTTTCCACCTCAGACATGTCACTTGACACAAGATACAATCCATAGCATCCTGGCTTTACTTCTTTGCCGGACTTCCTCCCTAGCTTTAATAATTTTTTGGGGTGGATAGTTTTTTGGGGTTTTTTTCCCCTTAGATTAAAAATGGAGGACTTGAGAAGCCCAATACTTTTTAGGTGAAAGAAAGTTCAAAGGAAGCAGATACCTCTAAGCTCAGAGGAACTAGGTGAGATGCCAAAAAAAACCCTCTATTAAATATGTTACCTTGCACTTGTCCTCCCATTGTGCTAGTAACAGATATATAACATCACCGAGCATAAAGGGTAGACAATTGTAAGATAGTACATTTAATGGCATTTCATGATTTCACTCATCCCTCTGTTCTCTATGCTTCCTGAGCAAGAATAAAATGTGTAGATTCTCTTGCAGATATTACATAAACAGTGCCTGGGAATTCAGAAGGTTCACGGTTGCTGGAATTGGGTATGTCTAGTTTAATGAAGAGAAGGACTAGGGGGGGGGACATGATAGCAGTGTTCCAATATCTCAGGGGCTGCCCCAAAGAAGAGGGAGTCAAGCTATTCTCCAAAGCCCCTGAAGGCAGGACAAGAAGCAATGGATGGAAACTAATCAAGGAGAGAAGCAACCTAGAACTAAGGAGGAATTTCCTGACAGTTAGAACAATTAAGCAGTGGAACAACCTGCCTCCAGAAGCGGTGAATGCTCCAACACTGGAAGTTTTTAAGAAGAGACTGGACAGCCATTTGTCTGAAATGGTATAGGGTTTCCTGCCTGAGCAGGGGGTTGGACTAGATGACCTCCAAGGTCCCTTCCAACTTTATTATTATTATTATTATTATCATCATCATTATTATTATTATTATTATTATTATTATTATTATTATTATTATTATTATTATTATTATTATTATTATCATTATTATTATTATCATTATTATTATTATCATTATTATTATCATTATCATTATCATTATCATTATCATTATCATTATCATTATTATTATTATTATTATTATTATTATTATTATTATTATTATTATTATTATTATTATTATTATTATTATTATTATTATTATCATTTTCAAATACTTTTCATGAGCACTTAAGCTGTTAGTTCCTGGAGACTATTGTGTCTCCCTAGTCAAGCTGAACACGTTAACAATGTTCAGAAGGCATCGTTTTCTTGTCTAGACTAAGCAGAGTATTTGTGGGGATAAGAGGTGATTCCCTACTTGACCCCCTAATTTGCTCAAGAGTAGTCTGTAGAGGTATCCCCGTGGGGAAAAAAAAGTTGTTTGAGGATGGAAAATCCAGATATCAGGTGTTTTTGTTTTGTATTGTGAAAAGATTTTTGAGCAAAAGCCAAGGAATATACGAAACCCAGCCTTGGGCTGATTGACTCCAAATCAGAGAATAGGAAGTTCACAAAGACATTTGCCTGGACATCATTGTGTACAACATGCTAAACTAGATGGGTCTTTTGACCGATCTATAGGCGGCTCTTCATATTCACAGATTCTCCCTACAAAATCTATGTGGATATTTTCCCAGGATCCAGAAGTGATATTTTTCCAATATCTGCATTGACCTGCATTCAGAGCAACCTAAATTATAGTAAGTCCTTGACTTACCACCAGAATGGAGCTCAAAATTTCTGTTGCTAAGCCGGACAGTTGTTAAATGAGTTTTGACCCGTTTTACGATCTTTTTTGGCCACAATTGTTAAGCGAATCACGGCAGTTGTTAAGTAATTCTGGCTTCCCCCGTTGACTTTGTTTGTCGGAAGGTTGCAAAAAGTGATCACGTGGCCTGGGACACACTGCGGCCATCATAAATACATGCCAGTGCCTGAATTTTAATCACATCGTCGTAGGGAGGTTGCAACGCTCACGTGAAGGCCGCTCATAAGCCACTTTTTCCCGTGCTGTTGTAACTTCAAACGCTCACTAAACGAATGATTGTAAGGTATTTTAAGGTCTCTCTAGAGATCTTAAGGTCTCTCTGTATTTTAAGCTCTCTCTAGATCAGTGATGGCGAACCTTTTAGAGACTGAGTGCCCAAACTGCAACCCAAAACCCACTTATGCATCATCGAGTGCCGGGTGGGTGTGGCCAATTGGATGGGCGTGGCTGCGGTGGTAACGGCAGACAGGGTGGGACTAAAAAGTTCAATCAATTCCAACTTTGCAAGATCTTTTTTTTTTCCGCAAGAAGTTGAAATTGACTGATTGAACCTTTTTTTTTTTTTGCACACGGCGGCGGAGGCCTAAAGCGAAAAGGTTTTATAAAACCCAGCTGAAGGCCTAGGACTGGGGCGATGGCGCACGTGCCCACAGAGAGGGCTCTGAGTGCCGCCTCTGGCACCCCTGCCATAGGTTCGCCACCACTGCTCTAGATCCTGAGGTTGAAATCTCAGTTCCTTTACAAGGCACCGGGAGAGATACCCATCCATAATTGCGCCAGTCATGAGGTAATATGAAACTGCTCTTAAATAGTCCATACTTTTTACTCAGAGGGAGCATAGTTTTTGGGGTCCTTTGGTTCCAGAAAGTCTTCTAAATTCAGAATGAATGCAACTTGGATTGATTTGAGAGGGGGGGAGCTGTTCTGTGGAAGCTAGCCAATGCCATTTGTTTGCTTTACTTACTCATTGTCTTTCTTTTTTTTTTTTTTTTTTAAAGTTTCCTCACTAACTGAAAGTAGACCTTGGCTGTTTGCCAAACACCTGCACTGACATACTGACCCACTTTCTCTCAGTGCTGGGCTAAAATTGACAAACAGCTCTTAACACACATTCCTTAGGCCTGGGTTCAAGGGGATATGAAGAGCCATAAAAAGTCACATCTTCTCTCAGACGTTCTCAAGGCCAAGTTGACTTCCACACAAGCTTGCAAGATTGCCTCGACCTGACTGCACCAAACTTTCTCACTGGATCTCTGGAGGCTTCTAACTTAGTCCATTAAAAGGGTACTTAAAAAGTTAACCATGGTTTCTTTTTTACAGAGATATGCTATTAAGAGGAGCAGTAAAGGAAAAAGGTGAGAGGTGATGGAAAATTTTAAGTCAGACGTCACGCAACGGTAGAAAAACCCTGCCTATAGATAGCTTGCCCCGGTGTTAAATAGTTGTAGGAATTGTTCTCCAAGCCATCTGAAGGGGCACCAAATTGCCTAGCAATTGAAGACAACCGGTTGGTTCTTTTTGAGGATCTCTTGTATGGAGAGCAGACTAAAAAAGAAGGAAGGAAGGAAAGTCAGAAAAGAAAGAAAGAGGAGTTTGACCCGACATAGACAGCCTAGATTGCTTGGGATCAGGCAACCAAGGGCCACCTCGTCTCTTCAAAAGGCTCAAAAGACGAACACTAGTCTGGATTGACTGCCAAGCAAGCTATGTATAGATTCTGTGTTGTTCTGCCCTTCTGACGCTTTTAGTACATGTAGTCCTCGACTTCCAACAGTGACCAATCAAAGTTACAACAGCAGTGAAAGAAGTGACTTGTGACTGTTATTCACACTGACAACCATTGTGCCATCCCCACGGTCGTCGTGATCACAATTCAGATGCCTTGGCACCTGATTCGCATTTATGACGGTTGCAGTGTCCCGGGGTTACGTGGTTCCCTTTTGCGACCATCTGACAAGCGAAGTCAGATGGGGAAGCCGGAGTCACTTAACGGCCGTGTCACTAACTTAATAACTGCAGTGACGACTGTGGCAAGAAAGGTCATAAAATGGAGCAAAACTCACTTAACAAATGTCTCACTTAGCAACTTAAATCTCGGGCTCCACTGTGGTCGTGAATCAAGGACTATCTGTATAGTAAGCAGCCTAGAATCTGGTGAGTAAGCAGCCTAAACACTATCGGGGGGGGGGAGGATAAATAAATAAAATTGCACCACAGAGTCAGAAATGGGGAGATGGGTGAACACAAAGGGGGGAGAATGGGTCCCCATCAACCCCTGCTTGCTCTCAACTCTACTGACTGACTTCAGAGCCACTTCCAGGAAGCTCACCCTTTAACGGGAGAGTTACTGGTGGGCCACACTCAGTGGCTGTGCCTCTCCCAGCTTTCAAGCAAAACAATATTCCAATCTGAATTGGCCATCCCGAGAGTAGCACTTCTGCCTTCTTGTACACAATGTATGTGCTTCACCGTTGAACTCTAGCTCTTTGTGTCTATGCTGAAATGTAGGGAGAAGGCGAACGGCAACAGAGGACAAACCATTCCTTAGCAATTGTCCGTATCTTGACCGTGCATTTGCTGTCTGGAGAAGAAGCTTATCTAAAAACCAAAATAAAAGCAAGCAATCCAGCACTATCCCCAACTTGTCTGCAACTCCAAACTGTCTATCAATTAACTTCTCCTCTCTCTCTCTCTCTCTCTCTCTCTCTCTCTCTCTCTCTCTCTCTCTCTCCTAATGAAATGAGAGCTCTGGGTTTATATAACAGTTTTTGGCAGGAAAAATAAATGTTATGGTATCAAGAGACCACAGATGGAAGAGTTCAAGAGAGGCAGATGTCTTTGTTGATCCAGTGCCCTCACAATGGGATTTGAGGAATGAGTAAATAGCAATAGCAGTTAGACTTATATACCGCTTCACAGTGCTTTACAGCCCCTCTCTAAGCAGTTTACACAGTCAGCATATTGCCCCCCCAAAACAATCTGGGTCCTCCTTTCACTGACCTCGGAAGGACGGAAGGCTGAGTCAACCTTGAGCCAGTGAGACTCGAACTGCCGAACTGCTGGCAGCCGGCAGTCAGCAGAAGTAGCCTGCAGTACTGCATTCTAACCACTGCGCCACCAGGGCAGGGCAGTAATAGTGCAGTAATGCGTAAAGAAATGCGTAAAGAAATGCAAGTGGATATTGTTTGAAGGATGGAACGAAGCTCTCAAAGGGTGGTGGAGGCCAAGAGCACCTGAAGGTAACTCTGTAGTCTTCAGAAAACAGAGTCCTTGGTGCTCTCTGAGTTTGGTGGTTTTCTGGCAGACGTTTCATGACCCAACTAGGTAACATCATCAGTGCTAGAAAGGATTGGGCTTTGTTCAACGCTTATGTATTTATATAAACAGGGAGCAAAGCTCGCCCTCACTCGTGCTGATGATGTTACCTAGTTGGGTCATGAAATGTCTGCAAGAAAGGAATCCACAGTTTAACTCTGAGCTACAAATCTTCTCCTCTGTTGCTACTTTAGAGTACGACTATCAAGAGTTATGGCTTAAGCAAATTAAACGTATAAGCCGCAGATTTGTAATTTAGGGCATTTTCATCGAGAACTCTGTGCCAGTTTGAAACCAACTCCAGATTTGTGGTTTTCTCCCACTTGGCAGCGCTCAAGAGGTAAGCCAGTTAATCACTGACTCTCTACAACGTACTTGAAACTGCAGTAAAGCTAATGTTTTCTTTGCATTATTAAAGCTCTGTAGAGCTTGTGGCTTTCTCAGAATGGAGGCATTCTTGCCTCACTTTAATCTGCTCATTTCTTGATTTCATCCATCTTAACAGGCCCTTTCGAAGGGAAAAAAAAGTGTAGTTGTTCCCCTGGCTCAGCTCAAACTCCTGTTTTCTTTTTCTTTTTCTTTTTTTTTGCATGCAAGACAAATCCACCCAACATGAAGTAAGACCATGGGAGGAAGGGAATGGAAGCACTTGGTTGTTGCGGCTTCCTTCATCATGGAGTAGAGGTGAGGAGACGTTGATTTCTCCAGGGACCGAGACACTGCTAGCTAGTAGAAGAGGAAGAAAAAAAAGTGGACCATCTTCAAACTGCTTTTGACATAGTAGAGAACTTAAACTTCACCGCAGAGAAGCACAGGATCTCCTCAGCTGCTGGAGTTGAAGCACATCTTGTGTTAATTAGGTGGCTTGCTGTGAAGTCTGGGAGCTTCACAATTTAAAGCAAGCACCATAAAAAAAAGCGGAAATCTTTTGCATCTGGTCTGCAACAAACTGAAGGAGATGTTCTTTCTGTCTTCTCCATCCTAGCCTTGATGCTGACAGGACTTAGTTACCTCCCTGAAATTGGTGGTAGGAAGAAAAAAAAAGGTTTCCATTGGTGGGAGTCAAATTACTTTCTGAGAAGTATCTCAGAAGCCTTTGGAGATGTCATGGATGGGGAGGAATTCATCCTCCCCACACATGATGCTGTCACCCCAACCACTTCTCCTAGTATGCCAAGGATGAAATCTTTCTAATCCACTGATAAGCGTGCAACACTACTCAATTAACATTGCACAGTGACAGTGTTCACAAAATATACTTAAGCAGGGGGGTAGGGCTTAAGTTGGTCCATGAAGCTTGGCAGTATTCCTTGTATGGCCCCTAGAGCTAGCCATAAGTGGATGGGACTCAAAACTTTGTCTCTCTGTGTATTTGGAATTGAGATTTAAAGAGTCAAATCATCACAATCAGGCTCACAAACACTTGCCAACTCCTTCATCCAATCCCCAACTGCTTCCTACTCAAAACAGGAAGTTTTGGGGTGTCATGCAAAGCCTTAGAGATAGTGAGCCTTCAGGTGATGGAAGGATGTTTCCCAACTTAATTGCTACAGACACATAGTATATTGTGCAAGTGTCAACTCATTGCTGAGTTGGATCATTTTAGTTTTCGGGTAGAGTTGGATAGGAGACTGAGATGACCCAAAATTCTTGCATGCAATAACTTCCTTTCCATAATTAGCTTTCAACGGAGGATGCTATTCTTGTCTTCTCTCTGATTAGATCCATGACATTCCCTCACATCACACCTCTCTCCTTCCATCCTGAAGTAGAACAGTCTCACACTTGAGCCTACTTCACCACCACAATTAGTGAGAACCAAGTCATCGCACCCAAGCTGAGTTAAAGGTCAATTCTCCATCCACCCATCACAACATCTAGATATCTCCAAACTTGTTGGAGATCCATTTACTGAGTTCCCAAACGTATCTATTCTGGAACTTCTTATGGGGAAAAAAAAAAAGCAAGAAAGTGTGATTTCTCATGAGCTCCAGGTTTAAATTCTACAGAATGAGAAGTTAGGGAGAGAAAAAATGAGACACCTTTGCATTATCTATATCAAAACATTATTTTTCCTTTCTTGGTTGTTGTTGCAGAAAGCAGGAAACTGTTGATCCGATTTCTACGACTCAAACACAATCACCTTCCTTCTCTGCAAAGGACTCTAACCAGCCCAAAAGTTGTATTCCGGTTGCCACGTTTGCTTCGTTTGCAAAGTGTCATGATACAACCAGTGGGGAGCATTCTGCTCCCTCTTGGAATGGATGGGGAATCTTCCAGGACTCACTTGGCTAAAACACCCACTGAGTTTATAATGTACATCACGTGAAGTTCCAGCATCTGATGGGCAAGAGGGAGACCAGCCCAAATGTGCTGGATTTCATTTTACGTGGAGGAGAAGGGAAAAGAGTGCAAATATGTCTTAGTCTCACGTCTTCCATTCAGCACCATCGTACACCAAAACACTAAGGCCAGTTACATTAATTGACAAGTCCTGCCACTCCAAGGAACAATGATGTGGTTGTTTCTTAATGACCTTCCCTTCACCCCCTTTTGTTTAGCTCAGGCAGCCTACAGGCCATCAGCCGCTCCCCCACCCCCTCCTTTCTCCCACCCCTAAAGTCCATTGAAACCAGACAGGGTTCAACTGGAATGGCACATGACACCCATCTTATTAGGCTTTAGGAGATCATTAAGAACCAAGTTATCTAAGAGCATCTTTGACTTATCGATGTCACCATGCATTTCTACTGCTCTTCGGGTCGGCCGTTTTTATCTTTTATCTGTAGTTTTATTGGGGGAGGAAAGTGCTCCTTTTGTCATTAGTAGGCAATCAGAATTCTTCTTACGCTGGCAAGCCACAAAGGGGTCTTGTGGCGGGCAGATTGTGGGAGGTAAAATTTTAACTAAATGGAGGGCTAAATAAATAAAGACGCCGTTGAACTTTGGCAAAGCAATTGAACCCCTCCCAAAATGTGTGTGGTGGGTTTTAATGAAAGAACCCCATGGAACGCAGAGTGTCGGTCTTAATAATGGGCTTATCAGACTTGGGGGGAAAAGTTAACCTTCTCTTTCGAGTTAGGATGTTGATGATTAGACAGGACAGATTAGGGAAAGAAGAGCAATATGGCGCAACTTCAGGGAGAGGGGTCAAAGTATATCTGTACCTGTAACTTATGTGAAGACTGTTGGAAGACTCTATTTTCTTCCTTTTCTATTTTTCTTCAACTTGTTTTCCTTTTTCTTGCACTTTTTCCCTTTTTCTTTGATTTCTGTCTTTCCCTTTGTTCTTCCTTGCTTTCTGTTGGCCTCTCTTCTTGTTTAAAAGTTTTAATAAAAATTATATACAATAAAAAGCAAAAGGTTCTACCTTCCCATGGAAAAGTCAGCAAGAAACACTGAGCATCCACATCTGACCCACGTCTACAGTATGTGGGGGGGCCCATCTCCTTTGCCCGATCATTCCCTTTCACCGTGGAGTAAAAGAGAGCCGACCTGTTTTAGGTAAGCAGAATGAGCAGAAGAAAGCTAAAGACTGTCTCCATTGGATCAAAGTTTAGTCCGCTTTGCCCTGGCTTAAGCAAACTCCATGTGTAGATGTGACTTCCATCATGGCTGTATTAATCAAGCTGGAGCTATTCCAGTAAAGAAATCCTGACCTATATCATGTCTACATGTAGTCAACTAACTTGGGCTGACAGCTCAGACACAATCATCCTCAGTTTTATGATGTTCTACACCATGATATAAAAAAGATGTTGAGACTCTAGAAAGAGTGCAGAGAACAGCAACAAAGATGATTAGGGGCCTGGAGGCTAAAACATATGAAGAATGGTTGCAGGCAGGGCTTTTTTTCTCATAGAACGCCCAGAATGGAGTTCCAGCACCTTTTTGGGATGGAACCTTGTAGGATAGGCAAGGTGGGTTGTATGACGTGTGTGAGTTCCGGCACCTTTTTTTTTTTTTACAAAAAAAGCACTGGTTGCAGGAATTGGGTGGGTCTACTATAGTTTAATGAAAAGGAGTAGGGGTGACACGGTAGCAGTGTTCCAATATCCCACGGGTTGCCCCAAAGAAGAGGGAGTCAAGCTATTCTCCAAAGCACCTGAAGGCAGGACAAGAAGCAATGGATGGAAACTAATCAAGGAGAGAAGCCATCTAGAACTAAGGAGGAATTTCCTGACAGTGAGAACAATTAACTAGTGGAACAACCTGCCTTCAGAAGTTGTGAGTGCTCCAACACGGGGGTTTTTTAAAGAAGAGATTGGACAACCACTTGTCTGAAATGGTATAGGGTCTTCTGTTTGAACAGGGGGTTGGGCTAGAAGATCTCCAAGGTCCCTTCCAAATCTCTTATTCCGTTATATTCCATTCCTTTTCTGAAAAGGGAAGTAGTGTCTTTGAGACTGAACTTGCAAAGCTATAAGGAAGACAATTTTCCCATGTTGGACCCCAAACAAAGCCCAACTGAATTGATTAGTGGTAGTCACCAACCATACTGAAGAGGTTAGGTTGGACAATTAACTTCCATCATTTCCATGATGGCGACATTAAGAAAATTACAGCCCAGCTAATCTAAGGATTGCCTGGCAAGGAAAGGTATACCGACAGACAAAAAAAGAAAACACTGCTGATGAAATGAAACCTGGAAAAATAAGAAAGTGAAGAAAATGGAAATACTAGACTTTTGATTAAAGCTTCTGTCATATAAAGTGAGAAATCCAGATCAGAGGTGTGGAAACATCTCCCACCAATATAACTGAGTCTGTTGGCATGTATTGGAATGATAGGAACCACAAACGTTCAACCTGAGCATACCAAGAAAATCCTCAATGAAGCATGAAGCCCATTACCTGCTTAAATCCCAGCAGTTAGAATGCAAACAATCTCTACCCACAGCAAGCAGTTCGACCCTGGATGGCTCAAGGTTGACAGGTCAGTAAAATGAGGACCCAGATTGTTGGGGGCAATAGGCTGACTCTGTCAACCCCCCCCCCCCAGAGAGTGCTGTGAAGCACTTTAGAGTGGTATATAAGTCTAAGTGCTATTGTTAAATTGCTGGTGATTGATATGGACTCACCACAAACTGAGAACTTGCTTTCCTATTGGTCAAGAATCTATCACACAGACCATTCACAAGGTATACTCAAGTTGTCAGCATCCACACAAAAGAAGTGAAGGGTGACACTAGAGAGGCATAATTTAAAAAAAGAAGAAGTCCAACATCTGATTTCAGGATATACTAGGAGGAAGCTGTGAGGACTGTGATGTTTCTAAAGTATGGTGCGACTGAATGACACCCACGCTCTCCATGGGTTTGTGAAGGATATCCCCTAAGCCTCAAATGAAAGGAAAAGAAACCACATTGCAAGGAATAGAGTAGCAAATCCTTCTCTAATTAAGAACAAATCACAGGATTTCCCTCGAAGGACAAAGAGTCGGGCAATTAGATAAACAGAGTTGTTTACCCCAGCAGTAAATAAATCTTCCCATGAAAAATGAGACCTCCGGGGAAGAAATGGTGAACTGAAGACAGCTCCACTAAAGGCAGAGCCAATGATGCCAGCAGAACGGCAATTAAACTGGCTTTTTGTCATTCCTCTATGGATAAGGGGAAGACTTGAGATCACCCACTATGGCTCCATACCATTTTGTGTCATGAGGATACCATGAGTTACAGTGGTCTACAGTGCATTTAGAGCTCTGGGAGATTAGGGAATAGCCATCTTTTTGCTCAAACAATAGTCGACACGTTCAAAAGGACACTGGGATCACATACTTACTTTTCTATTCATTTTCGTGAATTGCTTGTGAATTGCTTTTTAGCTATTAGGAACCTTTGAATTGACAGGTTTTACAGCACTGGATAAATTTCCTTCAATCTTTGACTTATTATTGCAGAACAAAGCAAATTATTTTAATATTAGACATACCAGAGGATATTTTTGGACAAAGGACCCTGAAGATAAAGTAAGGCTATATTTAAAGGAAGTTTTGGAAGAGGAACAAGTTTTGCCAGACAAGATTGAGATTGATCTGAAAGTGGATTTAAATAATGGCAGGCTAAAAGTTTCTTTTACAGGGGGGAAAATGTGATGCTGAACATACAAAAGAAATCAGCTGATGTCTTAATAATTAAAAGGGATATACAAATAACAGGTCACCTGAGTAATTTTCCTATACTGAATTTAACAAAGGAACTTGTTAAAGCTTTGGAGAATTTTGTGAGAAGGGACAAAGGAAAAATGAAGAGAAATCAAGTTCTAGGACATTATTTGAAGACACTAAAGATCAAGATTGTTAAAAGTAAAAGGAAGGAATATAAAGTTGGCTCGTTTGATCAAGGTTAAAATAGATATATTGTTCTCTCTGGTAACCCTTAATGGGATTTTGCTGACCAGGACTGAATGACATGGCTTTTAAGGATTTCCTTATGGGTAAGAAATGAGATCTAGGAAGAAGAGATTCATTTGCAAAGAAGGTAAAAATCTATTTTTTTTAAGTTGCTTCTACTTGTGATGAAGGTGGATGTTTTTCTTTATGTGTTTTTTTTTCTTTTTCTTTACCATATTCTTTTTTCTTTTCTATTTTTCTTTCTGTGTTTTCCTTTTCTGCAAAAAGAAAATAAATTAAACTTGGAGGGAAATAAAACCCAAAGAAGATAGTTGGAAATGCTTGGAAGAAAGAGAAAAAGCTCCAGTTGCTTTCAATTCTCTTTAGACCTTCTTTCAATCAAGGTTCCCCAAAAGGTTTTCAAAAGGAAGAGGCTGCTGTATCCTGCTGTTTGAGTGAGTTCAGAAAAGAAAACGATTTCCTGGCTCCATTGAATATGTAAGAAAATAAGAGCGCTGAATAAATAAGTACATAAGAACTTCATATAGCCCAGCTCTCTTGCTTGCTTTTTTTCAACCTTAGAGCAAATGTTCGTACTACAATTCCCATCATTCCTCAGTCCTGCAGACATCCCTGGGGATCTGATTGAGCAGGGTTGTAATTGCCTAACTATACAGCTCCAAGTTTAGGAAAACTACTCAACGGTAATTTGAAGGACTCAACTGCTTCTGACCATAGAGAAGTTCTGTGAGAAGATCTAGAGAAAATCATAGCTCTCCATCCTAAATTCTTAATCTTTGTAACAAGAAAACCCACTGAGTCATTCTATCCAAAGAAATGTTTCGTCCTAAACTTGTTATCTGATCAGAAGATGACCTTAGAGTTTGGGGTAGTCAGCAACCTGGAGTCCTTCAGATGTTTTAAACTTTCACCCTTGTTAGGCAACAAACTGTGGAAGTTGTAGTTGAAACACAAGGCTGCCTACACTTGTTCTAAGTCAAGAGCAGAAGAAGTAGAGCTACAAGAAGCATCAGGAAAGTCTCCCAATCCACACCGATTACATCTTGTGTACATTTCACAAGGTCTGCCCTCCCCACCCCCTTTGTTTGTCTCCCCTATAAGTGAAACCATCTATTGCCTTTACAGATGGAACTCTACAGACCAGGAGATGCTTCATCCATGGAGCCACCAGACTGGACATCTAGCAACGGGAAGAAAGAAGGGAAGATTCTGACATGCTCTTAGCAATTGGTATAGCTCTTGGTCAACAAGGTGGCCTCTTCCAATTCTGCCTTTTTCCCACGACCTGTTTATTGGTCTCACAAACTATGCCAAAAATGTTCCACCTCAAAACTAGGTTCAGAAGGAATTTCAGGCATGTCAGACTGACAGCCAATGGCTGCAGCGAATCACAAATGTAAGCTTTGCAGGAGGTGAGCTGCCCTGAAGTGATCTTCCCAGGAACTATCCATAAGTCACTTGTTGCCTTCCCCCAGCGAAGCAAGACGTTCTGGAGCAAGAGCGTCCAACCTTGGCAACTTTAAGGCTTGTGGACTTCAACTCCCAGAATTCCCCAGAAGCCGGGAAAGTGAAATCCACAGTCTTAAAGTTGCCATGGTTGGACACCCCTGTTCTGAGTGTCATTGGCCCGTAAAGCTCATCCCACTAAGTGAGCTGGCCTCCCAGCTGGCCTTCCCCTGCAGACGGTCCAGCCAGATCCAGTGAGCTGCAGGGATGGGAGACCACATGGAAGACCGAGAAACGGACATTCGACTGTGGAGTTAATATCTGAGATGAAAGCAAAGGCCAGAACCTCCTCCATGCTGCTAACAAGGAAATGAGAGATGGATATATCCATGAAGTCAACCAGGCTGACTTACCTGGCCTCCCTTTATAAGTGTGTCCATACACACAATTTGTACCATCTGCCCCCTAATCAAGCAGGCAAGCTTTACACTGTCACAGTAGCAGGTGAGGCTCTCGCTCCCTAATGGGCACATGTTTCAAGGGGTCTTCAACAGGACATAAACCCACCCTCAGCTCCCACTCCCTGCTTATTTGGAAGCTACCAGCCTACTGTGCCTTGCTTCCAGGGGGATGAGTGGGAGATCTAGTTTGCTGCCTAAGAAAAGGCTGGAAAGAAAGCCAGGCAAGGGAGCAAGGAGGATTCCATCACCGCCATCCCTGCAAAAGTGTGCATCATCTGCACCACATCTGGATTCTTGCAGCGCCTCCTCCCCGCCTGGTCCCGCTGCGAAGACAGTCGCTCCGACACGGGGCATCTCAGTGCTTCTGGAGACGGCAAGGGGCGAGAGTTATCTCTTCCCCCGTCCCGTCCCGCCTGCAAAGCCACGCAGCCCTCGAGGGAGGAGACGAGCAGAAGCACCCAGAAGGGAAGACCCTCAAACTGGCGAGGGGTCGGGAGCCCCGCTCCAAAGCACCGGAGAGCGCAGGGGAGCGGAACCGCCTTTCCCCGGCCGCCCCGTCCCTCCGGCCCCGCTCGAGAGACACCCCCCCCCCTTCCCTCCCACCTGTTTGGTGAAGAGGATGGCGGTGTCCCAATACTCGGGGTGCTTGTCGCTGCCCTTGTTCCACTTCTTCTGCCAGACGCAGAAGTTGCGCAAGGTCAGCGCCGCGTTGCTCGTCACTTTGGGCCCCTTGTCGTCCTGCCCGATGACCAGGAACTTGACCACCGCCAGATTGATGGGGTTCTGGATGCTGGGGTGCCGGTAGAGCCGGGCGGCCGTGGCCATCAGGGTCAGCAGATAGTGCTGGAGGTCATCGCCGTGGAACTTGACCATGGACTCGTCGGCCACCACCAGCGTCTCCACGTACCTGGGGATGGAGACGAAGCGCTTGGCGCGGCCGCTCTTCCTGGCCGACCCGGGCAGCCCCCGGCCCGCCGTCTCGTTCTGGCCCGGCCTGGCCCCGCCGCCGGGCCCGGAGCCTTTGTACTTCTCCAGGGCTTGCTCCAGCTCCGGGTGGGAGGCGGAATCCACCCCGCAGCGAGAGGTGGCCGCGGCGTGGCGGGGCGCGCTCCGCCGCTGCAACAGGTGCGCTCCTTGGCTGTTGCGCAGCGGCCGTCCAGCCTGGGTGCTGCTGGCGTTGCGGACCGGGCTGATGAGATACTCGGCCCCGCGGTAGCCGAAGGCGCCGGTCAGCCCTCCGCAGAGGCTCAGGGCGGCGAAGGAGTCCCGATCCGAGTTGACGTCGCCGGAGTAGAAGCAGCGGCGCAAGTCCCCGTGCTCAGCCCTCCGCGGGGCGCCCAGGTAGCGGGTGGCCAAGGCGGGCGCCAGGAACTGGGCATCCGGGCTCAGGTTCAGGTAGAAATCCTCCTGGAAGGCGGTGATCTGGAAGATGGCCCCCGGCTGGGGGGGCTCCTCGGCCCCCCGCTGGAAGTACTGCCGCCCGTTGAGATCCGGGTCCAGGCGGATGGGAGTCACGATCTCCGACGGCATCAGCGCGCCCAGGCCGGGCAGCAGAGCCAGCAGGCACAGCCAGAAGGAGCCCCGCAAGAGAGGCGGCATGGCTCGCCTGGCCCGGAGGGGGAAGCCGGCTCGCCTGGGCGCCGAGGTCACTTGCGCATCCGCCCGGCGGAAGGCAGACTCCCCCGGGCGGCTCCGGAGCCCCGAGCGGCGCCCGTTCCGCCCTCCGGTTCCTTGCTCGGCTTTTAAAGAGGCATCTTCGCCGCCTCTTCCTCCTCCTCCTCCTCCTCCTCGTCCTTCTTCTCCTTTCCTTCTGCTTCTCCTTCTCCTCCTCCTCCTCCTCCTCCTCCTCCTCCTCCTTCTTCTCCTTCTCCTTCTCCTTCTCCGCCGCCTCCGGGCCTTTCCCCCCCCGCGCCCAGCACCTGGCTTCTCCAAAAGGCGCTGGGCTCGTTAAGGCTTTATATACAGGGCTGTCATGTGCCAATTCTCTCTCCCCCCCCCCCCCCGACGGAGCCAAAGGTTTGTAATCAGACTTTCTTGTTGGTTTCCAAGGGGAGGTGCTGAAAGCTCTTATTGGGTCTGCCCGCAGCCACTTGAAGCTCGCGGAGTTCCGCGCTGCAGCTTCGGCACCGATTAAATCGCCCGCGATTTAAAGAGGCAGCGCCTGGAGCTCGGCCGGATTGCCCGAGTTTAGCTGACTGGTGTGATTCTCCCTCGCCCATCGTCCTTCCCCCCCCCCCCCCCCGTTTCTTCTTCTTCTTCTATCTCTCTCTCTATGTCTCTCTTTTTAAAGGGGGAACGTTTTGCAGCGCTGCCGTGTTTGGTGTGCCTTTTTTCCCCCGCTGTGTCTGCAGCCAGTTCGCCCCTCTCTCTCTCTCTCTCCTCGTTTCTCTCTAATTAAAGTTTTGTTCTCTGATCCCATTGTTTTGGGGTTATGTTTTGTTTATAGCCAAATCTATTAATGGTCCCTGATTCCCACAAGATAGATAGATAGATAGATAGATAGATAGATAGATAGATAGATAGATAGATAGATAGATAGATAGATAGATAGATAGATAGATAGATAGATAGATAGATAGATAGATAGATAGATAGATAGATCAGATCAATAGATAGATAGATAGATAGATCATAGATAGATAGATCATAGATAGATAGATAGATAGATAGATAGATAGATAGATAGATAGATAGATAGATAGATAGAGATAGATAGAGATAGATAGATAGATAGATAGATAGATCATAGATAGATAGATCATAGATAGATAGATAGATAGATAGATAGATAGATAGATAGATAGATAGATAGATAGATAGATAGATAGATAGATATAGATATAGATATAGATATAGATAGATAGATAGATAGATAGATAGATAGATAGATAGATAGATAGATAGATAGATATAGATAGATAGATAGATAGATAGATAGATAGATAGATAGATAGATAGATAGATAGATAGATAGATAGATAGATAGATGAAAATCTTAAGAAAGCAGAATCGAAACACAATTATAAAAAGTCAGTATACCTTTTCAGAAATCTGGATTTTGTTTTTGCTTTCTTTGTTCCCCAAACCCTGCAGGCAGGCAGACCCAAGGTCATGAAGCTGGCTTCATATCTGAGAAGGGACCAGAACTCACATATAACCTGATTTCTAGCCTGTTGTCTTCACCACTACAGGTAATCCTTGTTTAGCAACCTTGTTTAGCAACAAGGTAGTCCTTGTTTAGGACCGGCCGCTGTCATTAAGGGAAGCAGTCACCAAGTGAAACCATGACTGAGCTGATGAGCTCACTTCAGCTTTCCTTTGCTTTACAGATCTGTGAAGATCGCTTGCATCCTGGGATGGTACCTTTAACAAGATCTGCCTGTCCCAGGTCCTTTTGGGAAGGGCTCAGTAAGTAAACGAAAATGCCAAATCCAGTTTAAACATCTGGCTGATTGTGCAACCAACTCTAATCATCATCATCATAATAATATCTTCTCCTTTCTTCCTTGAAAGGACTTAAGAAAACCTGAGTGAAACCAGAGGCCTTTCTAGGCCAGTGTTCTCTCCCTAAAGCAGCTGACCAAATGCTTCTGGAGGAACTCATAAAGAGGACATGGGTGCAATGTCAGCATCCAAAATTGACACTCGGTGTGAAGACCTTCCATAATATGGTGTACAGTTTCATCCAGCCACTAGATCAGGGGTTCCCAACCAGGGGTGCTCGCATCCCCTGGGGGTGCAAGATGATATTCCAGGGGGTGTGAAAACTTGGGTTTTCAAAATTATAGTGTATAGGCATAATTCGTTGCCGTTATTTCGAACTTTTGTAAGGGGTGCGAGAATATATCAGAAGCCTTCTAGGGGTGCGGGGTATAGAAAAGGTTGGGAGCCGCTGGGCTAGATAGATCAGTCACGTAGGCAAGCTGATTTCTGTCCAAGGGTCCTTGCGCTGCTGGTTCCAGGGACTCAGCCTGAACTTCCATGCTAGACAATCTCTACTTTGAATCTCCTGGTTGCAGGAAAGAGCATCAGCTCACAAAGGGAGGCTAGGCCCAGCTCACTGTGCAGCTTGGAATAATTGTGTTTGCCTTCTAATTAAAGATGGGAGGGAGGGCAGGGAGGGAGGGAGGAAGCACTGCAAGTAGTTTTCTGTGCTCGAGGGTGGGGAGAATAGAGAATAGAATAGTTGTCTAATTAAGAAACCCCCTCCGAGATGGGTCCATTGCTTCCAATGTGGGAGGTTGTGTATACAAGTAGTCCTCCCCTTATCATTACAAGTGGAACCAGAGTTTTCGTTGCTAAGCAAAGCCATCGTTAAGTGAGTCACATCTGATGTTATGACCTTTTTGCCATGGTTGTTCAGCTGCAGTTGTTAAGTGAATCACACACTCATTAAGCAAATCCGGCAAAGATGATTAGGGGACTAGAGGCTAAATCACACATAAGAACGGTGCAGGAATTGGGTTTGTCTAGTCTAGTCCACAAGTCATAAAAGGGCCAAGTTTGAAGATCCCTGTTCTAAGGGGAGGCCAGGTAAAACAACCTGGTGACTTCATGGATATATCCACCTGTCATTTCCTTGTTAGCAGCACGGAAGTGGTCCTGACCTTTGCTTTCATCCCAGATATCGACTTTCCAATGGAATCTACATTTTTGGGGCTTCCTTGTAGTCTCCCATCCCGCAGCTCACTGGATCTGGCTCACTGGATCTGACCAGGCAAGGCCAGCTGGGTGCTGTCACTTAGTGGGATGAGCTGTATGGGCCAATGAACAGAGATGTCCAATCTCGGCAACTTTAAGACCTGTGAATTTCAACTCTCGGAATTCCCCAGCCAGCCAGCCATGCGAGTTGGTCTACAAGGCTTAAAGTTGCTAAGGCTGGACACCCCTGAGTTGGCAGCTTTTTGCTAGAAGGAGACCTGTGGCTTTAACAATCTTTTTCTAAATAAAATCCATCACTCCGGTGCAGCTTTTTCCTAAAACCATCAGTGGGTGTGAGAGAAATGACTTTTTTTCTTTCATGGTATCATTGTTACTTTTAAAATTGTAAATCTTTAAGAGTTCTTAAGAGTTGGGTGATGTCTAAATTACATACATACATACGTACGTACGTAAATGATTGGATGGATAGATGATAGACAGATTAAGATAGATGATGCAGATGGTAGGTGAGAGAGAGACAGAGAGAGAGAGACAGAGAGAGATGATAGAGGTAGACCAAAAGACAGACAGAGATAGTGATATTATAGATGGAGATGATAGACACAGATAGATGATAGATAGATAGACAGACAGACAGACAGACAGACAGACAGACAGACAGACAGACAGACAGACAGACAGACAGATCTTAATTTATGGGGGGAAATAGAATGGGAAAGGATTAAGCTCCTGTAAATATGCTTGAATGAAAGGATTACATAATTATTCAGCATCAGAAACAGATTCTTTCTTATGGCAGGCCCTTAGCTGTGGAAATGTATTTTTGTTGAATTGCACTTTCACTCTTATCAGTCATGGTTCAAATCCGCTTTAGGATGCTACATCTTGAATGTTTTAGGAGTTTTTAAAACTGTTCTGAGTATGTGAAAGAAATCCGAAACTAATCTTGAATCCTTGCAACTACAACTCAGGTTTGAGAAATAATGTCCATGGTGTTATTTGTTTTTATCCATATGTGCAGAAGAAGGAAGGAAGGAAGGAAGGAAGGAAGGAAGGAAGGAAGGAAGGAAGGAAGGAAGGAAGGAAGGAAGGAAGGAAGGAAGGAAGGAAGGAAGGAAGAAAGGAAGGAAGGAAGGAAGGAAGGAAGGAAGGAAGGAAGGAAGGAAGGAACATTCATTCTATTCTTTGTTACCTTCAGCATATGGATAAACAGTATCAGATCCGCACTTTGCTCTGTGTATACATAATTTCTAAGGCAGCACATAGAAATGGACAGTTCTTCACCTGTCCAACCTTTGATTTTTCATCTTTGTATTTCAAGCATGCAGCTACAAAGGTAAGGGAAGAATGAGGAATTGGGGTCATTATTTGCTGAAGTCAACAGGAAAGTTCTCCCCACTGAATGAGCTCATAAAGAATTTTTGGCAGCGGTTGAATAAGAACGTTGATAAGGGTGGGGTTTGAGAGCAGAGTAGTGGGTCAGTTTCATCCGGGAGGATGTGGAATCTTGAAAAGTAGCCGATAACGATTATGTAAAAGCAAGGCTTGTTTTAATTGCTGGTGGTAGAAAGGCAGCAAAGCACACAAAAGTCAAAAGTACAAGCAAGAAGGATTTGGGGTTGCTATAGTTGAAAGTGGGGTGCAGGGGTCTTCAAACTTGGCCGCTTTAAGACTTGTGGACTTCAAGTCCCAGAATTCCTCAGCCAGCCATGCTGGCTGAGGAATTCTGGGAGTTGAAGTCCACAAGTCTTAAAGCGGCCAGGTTTGGAGACCCCTGGTGTGGCGAGACCCAGCAGAATGTTGGTTGGGCTGCAGGGTACCATGAGAAATTGAGAATCAAAAGATGTTCCTGATCCCATAACTCAGCGGCCCTGTAGTAATAATCAGGAAATCCTCAAGGTTGCCATTTCAAATTCACCCGCCTTAGGGGCTCCCATCGAAGGCAATCCTGGGAGCAGAACTTCAAAGGGAGACACGAGCCTGATCCATGGGCCTTTTCCCTTCTGATACATTTTTCCAATCCTGGAGAACATATTCAGTCTTGAAGCAGGGAGAGGGAGAACAGAGTTCTCAGCTTTAGTGGTAAAGGAGGGCACTGTTGGAATTGCTGAAGAACCAGGTTAGCGACTGATTGCTGTTGAGAAAATATATGTAGGTGGTTACTAAGAGTCCGCACCAAATTGATAGTGCTGCATCTAATGGATCAGAAAACTGCTTCCAGCAGTACGAAGATGGATGGATGGATGGATGGATGGATGGATGGATGGATGGATGGATGGATGGATGGATGGATGGATGGATGGATGGATGGATAGATAGATAGATAGATAGATAGATAGATAGTAGATAGAAGATAGATAGATAATAGATATAGATAGATAGATAGATAGATAGATAGATAGATAGATAGATAGATAGATAGATAGAGATAGATAGATAGATAGATCGACATAGATCATAGATAGATAGATCATATATATATATATATATAATTATATAGAGAGAGAGAGAGAGAGAGATAGATTAGATAGATAGATAGATAGATAGATAGATAGATAGATAGATAGATAGATAGATAGATATATAGATAGATAGATAGATAGATAGATAGATAGATCATAGACAGATAGATCATAGATAGATAGATAGATAGATAGATAGATAGATAGATAGATAGATAGATAGATAGATAGATAGATAGATAGATAGATAGATAGATAGATAAATGATCATAGATAGATAGATAGATAGATAAATCATAGATAGATAGATAGATAGATAGATAGATAGATAGATAGATAGATAGATAGATAGATAGATAGATAGATAGATAGATAGATAGATAGATAGATAGATAGATAGATAGATGAAAATCTTAAGAAAGCAGAATCAAAACACAATTATAAAAAGTCAGTATACCTTTTCAGAAATCTGGATTTTGTTTTTGCTTTCTTTGTTCCCAAAACCTTGTTTCTTATTCTGAGTCATCAATAGGAACTTGATCTGCCCACTGAAATGTGTTGTGAGCCCCTTGGAAAGGATTATGAGTGGTGGGGAAATTCATGCCTTATTTACTTGCCAGATTGTTACTTTTTGAGCAAAGATATGTATAAATGGCTTTCCATTTTGGAAACAGACCGAAACATCTGGAGAAGCATTCAGATGTCAGTCACATAAAAAGCCACTTTTTTGCCACCAAAATCTTCATTCAGTTGGGAAAAGAAGAAGAAAGAAAAAGGGGAGATACTGAAAATATATTGCTATTTTATTACTTAATTTTCCTCTTGATGTACTATTAATGTTTTCTGTTAGGAGGGACAGTGACTGTCATTTCAACCCATTTATTCCTCATTAAAATGATTAAAATGGCTAGCAACTTTCTTTTGGTGATAAAGTGCAGTGCGGTTTCCTTTAGAAACATTTGACTACAAGTCCCAGAAATCTGAGGTAGAATTATCCGGATGGCTGGGGATTATGTATCTGGAAATAGCATAAGAGAACTTTGAATCTAGCATCTCAATCTCCAGAGGACTCCTTAAGTTTCTGAAGCCTCCATCTTACTCTGACTACTAGGCTATGATATAATCAAATATATCCACAGTTTCAGATTTTTCTGTAGCCATCACCTACTTGTCCAAAATCACTTTTTTTCCCTCTTCAATCTGGAAACCATCATTCTATTTACAGGCATAAATTTTTCTCTCATTTCATGTTACTCTGATTTGTATTCTTTTTGGGGGTGGGGAAGGAGCAAGGGTGGAGAAGCAGATTTTGATCCGGTCCCAAGCTTTGTTTGAAAAGTCAAACAATTAAAACCAAGAAAAACGCAGATGCTAGAAAAACTCAGAGATCCTGGGGTGTTTTTTTTGTTTTTGTTTTTGTTTTTTTAAAGATGCTGTTTCTAATAAGAGTTCTTTGGAGGGTTTCAAGCCAAAGATAGACTGGAAAAGGCTTGAAATGGTAAGGAAATGTTGGCTTGGCTACCTCTGCACTTGTCTTCACTCAAAAGGCTGGCAGCAGAATAAAAGCTGGATTTTCGCCCGAGAGAGTTGAAGCTGCATTCTTCCTGTTCCTGCAGCCAATTGCTCACAGACTGACCAGGAAGAATGGACTGTCGTTGCAAAAAAAATAAAAACAGAACAAGTCCATCCTGGATGCGATGGAATGCTTACAGTTCTACAGAAGAATTATTGAGTCTGTCATTTGTTCTTTTATCACTGTCTGGTTTGGTACAGCAACCGAACAAAACAGGTACAGACTCCAACGGATAGTTAGGACAGCAGAAAAAAAAAAAATTGCAACCAGCCTGCCTTCCACTGAGGACTTGGATACTGCACAGGTCAGAAAGAGGGCTGAGAAAATATCTACAGATCCCTCACATCCTGGACACAAACTGTTTCAACTCCGCCGCTATGAGGTGTTACATGTCAAAACATCTGGATACAGGGACAGTTTTTTCCTTCGTGCCATCACTCTGATGATTAGGGGGCTGGAGGCTAAAATATATAAGAAACGGTTGCTGGAATTGGGTATGTCTAATTTAATGAAGAGAAGGACGACGGGGACATGATAGCAGTGTTCCAATATCTCAGGGGCTGCCCCAAAGAAGAGGGAGTCAAGCTATTTTCCAAAGCGCCTGAGGGCAGGACAAGAAGCAACGGATGGAAACTAATCAAGAAGAAAAACAACCTAGAACTAAGGAGAAACTCCCTGACAGTTAGGACAATTAACCAGTGGAACAACCTGCCTCCAGAAGCTGTGAATGCTCCAACACTGGAAGTCTTTAAGAAGAGATTGGACAGCCATTTGTCTGAAATGGTATAGGATTTCCTGCCTGAGCAGTGGGTTGGACTAGATGACCTCCAAGGTCCCTTCCAACTTTATTGTTGTTGTTGTTGTTGTTATTTTTATTGTTATTATTGTTATTATTGTTATTATTATTCTGTTGAACACCTAATTTCCCCAGTTCTGTCTTATGTCTAAGTATATTTACCCATGTAGTATGGCTGTATTACCATTATCCTTCTCATCTGTTCCACTACCTTCTCTATTGGTATCATAATTATGATTATTACCCTTTGTTATTATGATTATTATTGCTTTGTTGTTTTACATGTGCACTGAGAGCTTCTGCACCAGAGACAAATTCCTTGTGTGTCTAATCACACTTGGCCAGTAAAGTATTCTGTTCTGTCCTGTCCTGTCCTGTCCTGTCCTGTCCTGTTCTGTTCTACAAGACAGTTCATCTTAGACATGGCATTAATTTTGCATTTGCTCCTTTCCGTGCCAAAGGGAGCTACAGGCAATTCCAGTTCCCTTATGAGCACATCTGAAGGATCTGCCACATTGACACACTGCAGTTTTTAGATATAAAAAAAGGCCATCCCTAGTCTGATCATCATAATTACATCCTTGGCCTCACTGCTTTCTTTGATCAGGCAAAGGACAATTATCTCACATTTATTGCTGACTGGAAACCCCTTCTAGACTTTTTGCATGAAGCCGGGGGGGGGGGGGAATGAACATATGATTTATGGTTTTGATGATTAGAGAGAATAGATTAGAGAGAAAAACAGTTGGGTTGTAACCATTGAGGAAGAGGTAAATTTATAATTGTAGTTATAAGTGCTGCAAAGAAGATCGGAAGCTACGTCTTTATATCTTTCTTTGCTTTTGTGCTTTTAAGTCTTTCTTGGTTTGGTTTTGTTTTGTTGTTGTTTTCCTTTTCTTAGCTTTCCTTAATTTTTATCTTCTTTCTTAAAATTTAGAAGGATGGATGGATGGGTGGATGGATGGATGGATGGATAGAAAGAAATATGGATGGATGGATGGATGGATGGATGGATGGATGGATGGATGGATGGATGGATGGATGGATGGATGGATGGATGGATGGATGGATAGAAATATAGATGGATGGATGGATGGATGGATAGAAAGATAGATAGAAATATGGATGGATGGATGGATGGATGGATGGATGGATGGATGGATGGATGGATGGATGGATGGATGGATGGATGGATGGATGGATGGATGGACGGAAAGATGGACAATCTGGATCTCCCCTCCCTTCCTTTCTTCCTGAACCTTTCCTGGAGCACTGTTTTAAGACTCTATTCCAACTAGAACTTTTCATCTGAGTTTTGCTTTATTTTATCTGTATCCAGCATCAATGATTTTTTTTTTATGTCAATGGATAAATGGCCCAGTAAACAGGAATGTAGATGAAGAAAAATATTCCTGGGACTTTATTTAAGGTCTTGAAAGAAAAAGAGCAATCCACCTGATCATTTCAAATATTCAAGGATAGTTCAGATAGACTTCCTTTCTGTGGGGCAATGCCACGGCCTAAACATGACTTTGGGACATAGTATCATTAACAAACATGGGTCTGCCAGTTGAGAACTCATAAGAATGTTGCAGTGAGTCTTGGCTCCCTGGTTGATGCACAGAAGGCCTCAATTTACTTATTTAATGACTGTTTGAAATTATGATGGTGTTGGGAAAAGTGGTTTATAACCGGTCCTCGCACATACTGTATGACTGTCACAGAATCCTCGTGGTCACAGCCATTTGTCTGGAATGGTATAGGGTTTCCTGCCTGAGCAGGGGGCTGGACTAGATGATCTCCAAGGTCCCTTCCAACTTGATGATGATGATGATGATGATGATGATGATGATGATGATGATGATGATGATGATGATGATGATGATGATAAAAATTTGGGCACTTGGCAACACATGTATTTACAACAGTTGCAACATCCCAAGGTCGTGTGATCACCGTTTGCGACCTTCCACGAAGGAAAGTCAGTGAGGGAAGCCAGATTCAAATAACAACTGTGGCAGTTTGCTAAAAAACCATGGCAAAAAAAAAAAGGTCATAAAACTGGGTGCGACTCATTTTAACAACTGCCTCGCTTGGCAACGGACGTTCCAGTCACAATTGTGGCTGTGAGTCAAGGCCTGCCTGTACTAGTTCCATTCGTGCAATAGTTTTTAAAAGCAGATCGTCACATCTTTGTTACATATGAAATATTCCATTCTGCTGGCTTCTACATCATTGCCATATATGGGCTCTACCACCCCTTGTAATATATCTGCAAGTGGCCAATTTTTAGCCTCGATTTTCATCCAGCCACGAATTCTGCCAGAGCCAGTGAGCAGAGAAGACACCTAACAGTTACTAAGACACCGTTAAGAGATACTGTTCAATCACCTCTCTCGTTCGAAAAAAGCAGATCTGAAATTGCCTAGTGACAAAAATGGCCACTATATAAGGCCTACCTCAACAGGTGGAAAGGGAGAGATGGGGTCAAAAAAAGTAGTAGTTTTAGCAAAATTGTGAATTGGCTACCACTTAATTTTGTATCACTCTTTCCTTCAAGTCTGTCCTGTGGATTCTGTTCTCCAAATGAAAAAATGGACAGTGATTAATACACACATATATATACATATATACATAACAACAACAACAACGACGACGACGACGACGACGACGACGACGACGATGATGATGATGATGATGATGATGATGATGATGATGATGATAAAATTGGAAGGGACCTTGGAGGTCATCGAGTCCAACCCCCTGCTCAGGCAGGAAACCCTACACCATTTCGGACAAATGGCTGTCCAGTCTCTTCTTAAAAACTTCCAGTGTTGGAGCATTCACCGCTTCTGGAGGTGGGTTGTTCCACAGGTTAATTGTTCTAACTGTCAGGAAGTTTCTCCTCAGTTCCAGGTTGCTTCTCTCCTTGACTAGTTTCCATCCATTGCTTCTTGTCCTGCCCTCAGGCGCCTTGGAGAATAGCTTGACTCCCTCTTCTTTGGGGCAACCCCTGAGATATTGGAACACTGCTATCATGTCGCCCCTCGTCCTTCTTTTCATTAAACTAGACATTCCCAATTCCAGCAGCCGTTCCTTATATGTTTTAGCCTCCAGTCCCCTGATCATCTTTGTTGCCCTTCTCTGCACTCTTTCTAGAGTCTCAACATCTTTTTTACATCGTGGTGACCAAAACTGGATGCAGTATTCCAAGTGTGAATGTGTGTGTGTGTGTATAGCATCTTCTTCTTTTTTCTTTTTTCCATCTCTCCCTTCCCACCTGAAGACCACTCCTGAGGTAGGCCTTATATGGTGACCATTTTGTGTTAGGTATGTGTAAAGGTGGATACCGTATATACTTTCTTTTGAGAGCAGGCAACAGAATTTCATTTTTAATGTGGGTCAGTGTGCTCATAGTAAAAAAACATTGACAATAAAGATCATCTTATCAAATGGGGAGGGGGTGGGAATGGACCTGTAAGTCATCACATCTGAGAAGTGACTGGCAAGGGGAAGATTCAGATTGAAAATTTAAACAATTTCCAGGGATGGATTTAGAGAAAGTTCTCCCTCTGTAGCCAGATCAGATAGGGGGTAAGGCTTACAGCATTCTGAAAAGACATTATTCTTGCATTGAACTGGGATTTTTTAAAATTTAAGATTCTTTTGAAGGGGAAGAGGAAGGAGGAGAGGAGAGGACCTGAAGAAATATAGAAATGATTCCCAACCTTCTTTTCAACAGTTAATTATGATTTTATTGTCCCTTCCCCCCCCCCTCTTTCTCTCTCTCTCTCTCTGATGTTATACAAGTCTTTTCAGGCCCGCCATTTAGTCCACATCCTTTTAATCTTCAGATCCATAAATCATCCATTCATTTCTGTCTTCTTTCAGCAAAAAGTCCATATAAGGTTTACAGTCTTTCAGAAAAAGCTTTTGTTGCTCCTCAGGGACCCAACAGTTTTGCCATTTCTGTGAATTCTGACATTTTCACAATCCAGTCCTCCGCGATGGGGATTTCATGATTCAGAAGAGATGCAAAATTTGGAGGTTTGCCAACAAATAACGGGGGGGGGGAGGAAGGGTGGCAGATAGAGAATTAGGATATCAGTCCTCCAGAGACTGCACTTTCCCTCCTTAAAATTGCTAGCTCACAAGCACTGAATCAGTGCTTGACTGAAGTGGCTACAATAGGGCTCTCCAAACCTTGGCAACTTTAAGACTTGTGGACTTCAATGGCTGGCTGGGGAATTCTGGGAGTCGAAGACCACAAGTTTTAAAGTTGCCAAAGTTGGAGAGTCCTGTGCTAAAAGGCTTTAGATATGACCTTGCAAATGTTAGCAATGCAGAGAAAAGCTATTAAATATGGGGGAACTGGTCATGTGAATTGAACGTAACTATTTTAATGACTCTCACTGGTTCTTTTATGTATACCCAAGTCAGTGGACTCCAAAACCCAAGAGAGCCAGCACAACAACACATTGCCCCAGGCAACACACACACACACACACACACAAGCATTCAAAGGCTACTACTCAGTGCTCTCCACTCCACACTATTACACCTCCCCCTACTGCTCCATCAACTACTATTCCTTGCGAATCCTTTTACTGGAGAGTAGTATCTTTTTCTATCTGCTTTAGCTTACTTCGGGCTCCTTTATTTCCACAGATGTGAACACACATCTCCTTCCCTCTTTCCCACACACTAACACCACTACACCCAGCTGTTTCTCTGTTCAGCTTTTATAGCCAATGGTTGTTCTTCTGGCTAAGGCAGGGGTGTCAAATGTTGGCCTGTGGGCCGGTTGCATCATACGGAGGCCGTGCCCACCCCAGCTTCGGCAATGCAGAAGAAAGTCACGATACGTCACAACACGTTACGTAATGTGGCAAGTTTGACACTCGTGGGCTAAGGAGAGGCCCTAAAGGGACACTCAGTAGCAGCCCAGGTGCTGGCCATTTTGTAGGTGGCCTGTCCTCTTACAATGACATTTTACTTAAATCAAATTTAATTTTTTTCTAATCCCAGTTCATTTTTATTATTATTATTCTAGGAAATGCTTTTTTTTTTAAGGTAAGCCTTTCCTACACCATCCAAATGCTAGTGTTCCAATATCTGAGGGGCTGCCACAAAGAAAACGGGGGTCAACCTCTTTTCTAAATCACCAAGAGGCAAGACAAGAAGCAACAAATGGAAACTGAATGAAGAGAGAAGCAACCTAGAACCAAGGAGAAATTTCCTAACAGTGGGAACAATGGAACAGCTTGCCTTCAGAAGTTGTGGGGGCTCCATCACTGGAGGCTTTTAAGAAGATACTGGACAGCCATTTGTCTGAAATGGTATATAGAGTCTCCTTCTTGAGCAGGGGGTTGGACTAGAAGACCTCCAAGGCCCCTTCCAACTCTGTTATTCTGTTATACTTGTGGTGCTCAGCCCCAAACAGGTTGATTGTCCATTAATTAGCAAATCTTGTTCAGTTCCATATTTTTCCCCTTAGTGCCATTTCGCTAATGCATTGCACTTATTCTGCATACTTCTAGAGCTTCAAAGCCTTTGTCCAGGCTTTGAAGAGGAGAGTATAATGGCTATGTTGCTTCAGCACGTGAACAGCGGATGTACAGCCACTTTCCTTTTTTACAAGTGTCAGCGGAAGTTACAAAGAGGCTGCAATGGAACATAAAACATAAAACACTTCATCAAGGCAAAGTATATGACTTCTTCATCGTGACACGAAGGCTTTTAATCCAGGCTCCTGTTTCCTTCAGTGACCCTTGAAGATCCATTGAAACTACAATGAAACAACATTGAAACAAACGCAATAATGAATGAATGTTGACTTTTGTATCGTAGCTTTCTCTCCAGTTTCCCCCAGTTCGGGGAACAGAGAGGACTGCACCCCAAAAACGGAAATACTGAAACAAAAGAAGGATTTGAATCTGGATAAATAGTACATAATTATAGAAAATGTTCAAAAGAAGTCTTTTAGAGAACTGCATCAAACAGTAAGAGTATCAGTTAAAATTAACCAAGAGATGATAGATAGATAGATAGATAGATAGATAGATAGATAGATAGATAGATAGATAGATAGATAGATAGATAGATAGATAGATAGATAGATAGATAGATAGATAGATAGATAGATAGATAGAAGATAGATAGATAGATAGATAGATAGATAGATAGATAGATAGATAGATAGATAGATAGATAGATAGATAGATAGATAGATGATGATGGATAGATAGATAGATAGATAGATAGATAGATAGATAGATAGATAGATAGATAGATAGATAGATAGATAGATAGATAGATAGATAGATAGATAGATGATAGGGTGGGTGGTGGGTGGGTGGGTAGAACAGACAGACAGACAGACAGATTGATAGACATATAGTTTGATGACAGATATTTCAAATGTAAAAACCTGATAGGACATTTAAGCACGCTAAACACATGCATAGACATGTACACCTATACTTAAATGGAACCCCTAAAGTAAAGAAAAATATTTTTTTCAAAAAAACCAACAAACTAAAGAAAAGGAATAGAGATAGTCCTTGACTTACAACAGTTCATTTATGACTATTCAAAGTTATAACAGCACTGAAAAAAGTGACTTATGACCGTTTTTCACATTTACGGCCGTTGCAACATCCCCGTGGTCACATGATCAAAATTCAGATGCTTGGCAACTGACTCACATTTATGACAGTTGCAGTGTCCCGGGGTTGTGTGATCTCTTTTTGCGACCTTCTGACAAACAAAGTCAATGGGGAAGCCAGATTCACTTAACAACCCTGTTACTAATTTAACAACTGCAGTGATTCACTTAACAACTGTGGCAAGAAAGGTCGTAAAACGGGGCAAAACTCACTTAACCAATGTCTCATTTAGCAGTATAAATTTTGGGCTCAATTGTCGTAAATCAAGGACTACCCATATATTGAACTTATAAGTAATCACTGCTTTATTAATAAATACCATGCCCTACTTCAATATAATCAACAGCAAATATTGTTGCAAGATATCACAGCATCTCTGAAATAGTGGCACATATTGCTTTATTCTTCGATTAGTGGAAAATTGCCCTTTCCAAATCAAACAAGGCCTACTTTTCTAAAAGCAAGCTTGCAACATCTGGAATAATATGATTTATCTAGGTCCTAAATATAATCCCTTTAGCCACTCCCATGCTTTATACAGCGATAATTCCTGATAGACAATCGGGTTCCAAAGCTTTCAGCATCACGTGAACATTTTTAGCACTTCAAGATTTCCCTATAAATCATCTATTCACATACATCCAAGCATTATATAAAAAAAAGATGTGAGAAGAAATGATGGCCATTATAGTCAATGAACCCTCCAGTTTGCCAGATTCCATGCATCTAACTAGTTCTATCAAACTCGGTCCAAGCAGAAGCTCAGATTGTATTCTCGGTTGGGGGGAAAATTAATGCGAGGAAGCCGCTAATGAGTTGGAAGGCATGTATGAAGATGAGAAGCTGGACAGATACATTTCTGAACAGGTTCGTTTCAAAGGTCAGTGACACAACTGGCGTTACTGTAACTGGGGATTTGCCTCTTGCCTGGGGCAAAAATATGAGCAAACTGGAAACAGCCCTTGTAACACCATACGCTGATGCTACCAACTAGGAACTTAGCTATAATTGCAGAGGCATCATATTTCTGACTACCACACAAAACCAGGAGCTTGCTTTCGGCTTAGTGAGTCACAAGGTGTGCAAATCAGGCATGAAATGCAGTGCAAATGACTATTGCTAATGGAATGGTTGTCTCTAAGTAAATATATTTACTTACTTACAGAATAGAGTTGGAAGGGATTTTGGAGGTCTTCTAGCCCAAGGAGGAGGCCCTATACTATTTATGACAAGCGGCTGTCCAGTCTCTTTTTAAAAACTTCCAGTGATAAAGCACCCACAATTTCTGCAATTATTCACAATTCTTCTGGTGCTATGGAAAATAGGTTGACACACACACCCCTCCTCTTTGTGGCAGCCCCTCAAATACTGGAACACTGCTATCATGTCAAGCCTAGTCCTTCTTTTCTCTAAACTAACCATATCCAATGCCTGCAATCGTCGTTCATAGTTCTTATGTTTCAGTCTTGAGGCCCTTAATAATCTTTAGTTGCTCTCTTCTGCACTTTTTTCCAAAGTCTCCATATCTTTTTTTTATAATGTGGTGACCAAAACTGGATGCAATGTTCTCAGTGTGGTCTTACTAAGGTTTTATAAAGAGGTAATAATACTTCACGTGAGCTTGACTCTGTGTCTCTGTTTATGCAACCAAGGATTGCATTAGCTTTTGGGGCTGCTGCCGCACACGGCTGGCTCATAGTTAAGTGAATGTCTACTAGGACTCCAAGATCAAGAGATGGAGTGCACACACAAAAAATAATCCACAATATTCAGTCTAAAAAAATGGAAGGTTTTTTCCTGCCATGGCAATTTGCATGTGTTATTTAAAGATAAATGTCTGTGCTTTAAAGTGCAAGCAAAGTGAAGGATGCCTTCAGGCAACATCATGCATAGTCAGTGAGGCTTCCTGTGAAGAGGCACACCTGGAACTCCCTCTGTATAACGTGTGATGTGGCTTAGAGTTATTTTAACTGGGAAAGTGTAGACCGTGTTCTCTGGCAAGCAACAGGTCTCGCTTTCCATTGGGTAAGATAATCTTCTCCTGGGCCCAAAGGGATAGGATGATCTCACTGACTGATGACACTTAGCAGCCCCTGGATAGCATCAGGTACACCTGAGCTATCCCACATGAAGTTTTGCAAACCTGTATTAGAAGAATTGGAAGAAACCCTAAGTCTACGTCTGGTTTACTTCGGCCACGTCATGTGTGTGCAAATTCATTGGAGAAGTCAACGATGCTAGGAATGGTCAGTGGAACAAGAAGAAGGAGCAAGCAAAGACCTCGCTGGCTTGATACCATCAAAACTGATACAATCTCTGCTTGATAGAGTAGCATGGAGAGCCTGTAAGATCTTCAAGAGTCGGATACAACCGAACGTTTGAAACAACAACATTAGAAGAATTGTCCAGTCCTATTTCTGAAGACCTCCACCATCAGGAAAGACTGTCTAGTTTTGAGAAACCAAGCAATAAGGACCTCAAACCAGCCCATCAACAGTTAGCATCTGAGTATCAGGCTGACCAGGGACATAGGTCTCTGCTTAACACCCACTTCATTAAGAGAAGTCATTTTTGTTTAGATTGCATGCAGCATTTCTAAATTTGCAGTGATGCAAAGGGCTGCAAATTGACACTTCTTTTGTTTCTCTCGTCCTTTGGGGAAATTACAGGAAGTAATTTGACTTACAACACTTCGTTTAATGACCATTTGAAGTTACAACGGCACTGGAAAAAGTGACTTATGACCAAATGCCTATGGAGATTCTCAGTCATCCAGGTCATGGTTGTTTCAAAGGTGCTTTTTCAAAAGGCAACTGGACTTGGTTTCTTGATTTTTGCCTGGCACTTTGGATCTTGCCCAGTTATGAGTGCAGCCCTTGTTCAAAGGAATTACAGTATAATTATTTTTTAAAAAGGCAGCTCTGCCTGAAAGATAAACAATAAATTACATTCTAGGACACCAGCTTCAAAGGAAGAGTGTCCTCTGGTGGTCACTCCACAATATAACATGGAGCTCATCAATGTTTTAAATTGTGACATATCACACAGTTCAGATCATACTCGTAAGAAGGAAATAAGGAGAGAGTAAACGCTGTGAAGATGACAGTACTTTCCAATTAAAAAGGTGTTGGATTATGCTGCGAGTTAATTTTGCGTTTCTTTACAAATAACAGCCAAGGGAAATAGATCAGTCATTCAGTCAGCCAGTTTGATGTAATGGTTAAACTCTAGTCCGGTCTTAGGCATGAAAGCTGGCTGGGTGACTTTGGCCCAATCACCAGGAGACTGTGAGTTCTAGTCCCACCTTGGCACAAAGGAAGCTTGGGTGCACTGAGGGTATTACCTAGCTGGGTAAAGAAATGTCTGCAAGAAAACAACAAAACTCAGACAGCACCAAGGGTCCCCTCTTTCTGCATCCTTTGCACTCTTGAGAAATTTCTGAGGTTAAGCAAAGTGGTTCTTAAGTGAGTTGCACCCAATTTTAGAAGGGTTTTTTTGTTTTTTGTTTTTTTGCCATGGATGTTAAGCAAATCGCTGGAGTTTTTAAATGAATCGTGCGGTTGTTCAATCTAGCTTCCCCCATTGAGGTTGCTTGCCCAAAACTAGCTGGGAAGGTAGCAAATGGCAATCCTTTGACTTTGGGATACAGCAACTGCCATAAATACATGCCACGTTCTCTAATTTTGATCATGTGACCATGGGGATACTGCAACAGCTGTAAGGACCAGTTGTACATCCCTTTTTTGTTTGTGTGCCATTGTGGCTTTGAACAGCCACTGAACCAATGGTTGCAAACATCTGGAGGATGCCTGGAAAGCAGCAGCAAGTTAGCATTTCCTGCATCCGTAGATATGTGGATCTCTGCAATCCAGATGTGGCGATCCTACGGAAGATAAGGCTTCCATCGATGATGTAAGACAAGGGTGATATACTCATTTTAAAATCAAAGTGATAAGCTTCTAAATAACAGCTGCTGAGGAACATGTGTGGGACAGTGCTCTCCTATTTAGGTCCTGCTTGTAGGCTTCTCCTTGGCTTCTAATCAACCCCCTGGAGACGGTATTCCTGGTGACGTAGCTGAGTTTCTGCTGTGGTCCTGTCTCTCAATGATGTAATCCCGATCTTTTTTGCAGAAGGACGAAAGACTAAAAGGCAATACTGCCACCTCGTGGTTCAAATGTCAAAGCGTTGGTTGCTTATAGTGTTTTTGGTGGCTAAATTGGATTAAGCTAATGGTAAGAACAGGGATTCAACAATGGAATGTTAAATAAAGATCTCTAAATCAATGTATTAGTCTGTCTGCCTGTCTGTATGTACACACACAAACACACACACACATGCAGATATATATACACACAGGAGATTCCAGATCACAAGCGTCACATGTAAAAACCAGGCAGGGAATCAATGACACCATTACAACCGCCATCTTGACTTTTTTGACCGTGCCTGCAGACAGCCTGTAAGGAAGCACGAGGTCATTGCAGGACCTGTAGTCCAATGCACGTGGAGAACATCAGATTGCGGAAAAATTCTTGCTATGAATTTTAGTTCGTGGATTGCAGTTTTCAACTTTACAAAAAAGCTACATTATCTGTCACCCAGCTCAGATTGCAACCCGTGGCCAGTCTTGGTGGCTCTCAAAACATGGTCCACAGAGTTGTGCCAGACTTCTACTTGGATGTTAAATCAACAGAAAATGTCAGGGCTGGCTCTTAAATCCAAAGAACGTCAGAAAAAAAATATCTGCAGCTCAGGGTTGAACTGTGCAATCCTTCTTGCAGATGTTTCATTACTCAGTTAGGTAACATCATCAGTGCTAGAAGAGAGTCAGGTTTGTGGAGAGGAGGAGGAGGAGGAGGAGGAGGAGGAGAACGAGGAGGATGACCGTGGGATCTTTAATGCTCTCTGAGCTTGGTGGTTTTCTTGCAGATGTTTCATTACCCAACTAGATAACTGATGAAGTTATCTAGCTGGGCAATGAAATGTCTGCAAGAAAACTACCAGGCTCAAAGAGCAGCAAGGAGTCCAAAGAAATCCTCAATGAAGATGGATGGCAAATCAAATCCCTGGCCTATATTCAGGTCCACCTTTAGTTCCAAAAGCCCACATTATGACTTTGGGGCCAGTTGCTCTTTCCCTCACCCAACTTTCTCCCCAAATCCTTGGGGAAAGAAATAAAAGGAAGAAACACTCTACACCAGTGGTGGCGAACCTTTTAGAGACCGAGTGCCCAAACTGCAACCCAAAACCCACTTATTTATCGCCGGGTGCCAGGTGGGCATGGCCCACTGGGTGGGCGTGGCTGTGGTGGTCATGGCAGACTAGGTGGGTGTGGCCAAGGTGGGTGTGATCACCTCGATGTTGCTCGTGGAGACACCTGTGGGGGCCGGGCAGTGTTGGGGGAGATCCAGGGGGTCTCTGGCAGGTGGGGCAGTAGGCAGGAGGTTCGTCCTGCAGGATGAGGCGAGGCAAGGCGAGGCAGGGCAGGGGTGCCATTGTCACAGGGCAAGGCGAGGCAGGGGCCAGGGCGGCTGCTGCCTGACACCATCGGACCCCGCACACAGAGGCCAGCAAGCGCATGGGTACTGGGATGCATCCGGCCACGTGGGACCTCGGCGAGTTAGCAGGTGGCTGGTTGAAGAGGGACGGTTGCCATCTCTGGGGCATGGCAGGCGTGCCCACAGAGAGGGCTCTGAGTGCCACCTCTGGCACCTGTGCCATAGGTTCGCCACCACTGCTCTACACTCTTTTTAAGTTCCTGAAGGTTCCCCAATAAATAAAGTCGTCAGGACTTGAGCTCAGCTTCAAAGGCTCTTTCCCTCTTTATATCACCCATGACCCCTGTTCCCATGCGTGCACACATCTGCCGGTACGTGTGCACACATATATGGATGTACCTCACAAACTGGAAAGTAGAAAAGGCATCTTAGAGAAAGGTGGCCAGGAACCACATATTGTTGCCAAGACAACTGAATGAGCCCCGATCTTTTAGCATTCGTGTCACGATTCCGGAGGTAAAGCACCAGACCTTTAAAAAGACCCGTGAGCTCGGAAATGTCTGTCCTACTTTGAGGGAAAAAAGAAAAGGCCAGTTTTTGTTTTCTAATTTGTTCGATGCAATGGTCTACCAACTGGCAGGTTCTTTACTTAGGATGTGACCAGGTGCTTAGAACACGACGGCGCGTATCAAGGAGGTATCTTAATCCCATATACTCCACCCATCCATTGATTTGTTTCTTTGTTTGTATCACACCTTTATTATTTTTTACAAATAACTCAAAGCAGTGAACATAGCCAACCCACCTTCCTCCTCTTATTTTCCCCACAAGAACCCTGTGAGGTGGGTTTGGCTAAGAGAGAGGGACTGGCCCAAGATCACACAGCCGGCTTTCACGCCTAAGGCGGGACGAGAACTCACAGGCTCCTGGTGATTGGCCCAAAATCACCCAACTGGCTTTCACGCTTAAGGCGGGACGAGAACTCACAGGCTCCTGGTGATTGGCCCAAAATCACCCAACTGGCTTTCACGCCTAAGGCGGGACGAGAACTCACAGGCTCCTGGTGATTGGCCCAAAGTCACTCAGCAGCTTTCGTGGCAAGGGCAGAACTAGAACTCTCAGTCCCGTTTTATAGACTGGCATCTTAACTACTAGAGTAGACCAACTTCGGATACTAATGATTGATGTTCAAGACCTCTTGGCACATGAATTTGGACACACAGCTGCTATTGTAGCATCTGCCTTCACAGGAATAAAGTCATTTGTTGTTTGGCAGCTAACAGCTGTCTAAAGCAATTCCTTCTGATGTCTAAGGTTTTTTTTTTTTAAATATTGGTAATTGACATTGGTAATAGATTAGCCACTAGTATTTTTTTTTTATGAATTAGATGGGGGGGATCACCCATGTGAGCAACATCTGTTCCTAGGAGGGAACACGTTTTAGAGGGATTTTCATTTTAGGATTGGTTATAACCTAATGACCTCACTGATAAGAGAATTTGTATTTATATCCAAAGGTTGATTTAATCGGTTTATCTTTCTATCACAGCCAAAATTACAATCTAGTTAGAAGTTCTGGAAGTTTCTTGTGGATTGATCTGCCTTTTAAAAAATGATAATGTGTTGTTGTTGTTAGTTGCGAAGTCGTGTCTGACCCATCGCAACCCCATGGATGATAATGTGTAGCATTGCCAAAAAAAACAAAAAAAAACACATTTAACTTTCCCTTCCAGATCTACCTAATAATCGCAGCAACGATATCCAAGATCAAAGAGAGAAGAATCTTTTGATGGGTGTTAACATTTTGCACAAAATGCCTACATTCACACAACAGACAACCTGATTATTGAATTTATCTATGTGCTGAGTTTTCATAATATATGGGATATAATTAGCTTAGCTGTACAATACCAGCCCCTAGTACGCACGCGCGCACACACACAAGGTTAATGCTCGCTGAACTTATATCCTATGTAAATGCATCTGCTTATTTGACTAGCTTAAGTATACTGCATGAACACAACACTTCTCTGGAAGGTTTTTTCCCTCAAGAATATTGGAGTTCAAATTCTTGTTGATATCAGATTTTGAGAGAAAGAGACAGAGAAGACAGACAAAGCAGCCGTCTAACTGCTCCCTTATTACATCCCAAAGGTTAACAAGTTTAGCAGAGGCTCTGATAGAGCAATTTGTTTATCACACAAATTTGGCTCCCGTTTCAGCCAAACGTAGGAGTGAAGAAAAGCCATCACTGCACTTACCTCACTTGTGTGCAAATGCTTAATCAGTAAAATGCCCCTTTTCCTGTAAAGGGAGTAAAAGAACAGCTGATTGTGAAAATGTGTTTAAGAAACATCTGGGGGGGGGGGGAACGGGAAAATGCCCAAAAGACTGGTGCTGCTGAGGTGAGCCTGGATTCTGTTAAGCCTTGTTTTCTTGGTTATGTCTTTCAATCAGAATAGAGCTGGAAGGGACCTTGGAGATCTTCTAGTCCAACCCCCTGCTCAAGCAGGAGACCCGGCCTATAGCATTTCAGACAAGTGACTGTCCAGCCTCTTCTTAAAAACCTCCAGAGATGAAGCACCCACAACTTCTGAAGGCAAGTCGTCCCACTGGTTAATTGTTCTCACTGTGAGGAAATTTCTCCTCAGTTCTAGGTTGCTTCTCTCCTTGATTAGTTTCCACCCATTGTTTCTTGTCCTGCTCTCTGGTGCTTTGGAGAATAATTTGACCCCCTCTTCTTTGTGGCAGCCTCTCAAACTAGAATACTGCTATCATGTCCCCCCAATCTTTCTTTTCTCTAGACTAGCCAAACCCAAATCCTGCAACCATTCTTCATAGGTTTTAATCTCCAGGCCTTTAATTGTCTTAGTTGCTCTTCTTTGCACTTCTTCCAAAGTCTCAACATCTTTTTTGTAATGTGGTGACCAAAACTGGATGCAGTATTCCAGGTGTGGCCTTACTAAGGCTTTATAAAGCGGTGCTAATACTTCCTGTGATTTTGATTCTATCCCTCTGTTTATACAACCAAGGATTGTATTAGCTATTTTGGCTGCTGCCGCACACGGCTGGCTCATATCTGAAGAGACCCATGTGTAAAAAGGGTTGTTTTTTTTCTGTAAGAAACAAGCCTTTTATTTTCCTTGTTCTCCTGTTGTGACCTTTCCCACGTACAGAGAGACTCAGGCTGGTTTCCACATCCCAATGTTTCAGCTGTAGTTTATCCTACAAGTCAGAACAATCTGATTCACACCTGCCACCAAACTAAACTACGGCTTGCAAAGCTAAAGGGCAGGAGTCTAGATCCCAAGGAGCTAAAACAAGCAACATGCAACCAGCCACAGATATATAAAACTGAGATTCTACCAAGTCACACCGAACTGACATTTAACAGCAGAAACAAGCAGGGCTGAAGAACTTCCCTTCAAACAAGAAACCTAATGTTTTAGATCTAGGTATCTGAAGATACTTCCTGTTTTTCCGTTATGAACACCATGTTTGCTAGTGGCTTGGAACATTGAGCATATTTATATTGTAGAGTTGGTTTATTATGGCCCTGCACTGCCTCTTAGCCATTCCCAGCCACCTGGGAATTTCTGATGCAAAAATAGTTTGGAGAGATATTGGAAAAGGCAGAAGCTAGAAGCTAATTTTGTGCGTTGTTGTGAGTGTAATTTTAACTGTGTGAGACGCTAGCAACCAGGCATCCTCTGCAGAGACTCTTCAGAGCCCGTGAGCCAATATGCCATCCTCTTCCAGCCATCCCCCACATTTCTCATTATCCCAAACCTCTTCTGTGTTTCTTGGCTGGCTGGTCCTTTTGCTTCGTTGTGTTGGGGATTGCTTCTAAGATGCTTGGGATTGAAGCTGCAAAGGGTCCTGGACATACAATGGGAGGGATGTTGACCCGCAGATTGCCTTTCCCATCTCTGTAGGGGAACACTTCTCCAGAAACCTGAAGGTCAACCAGAATTGCTGAGAACGTCCCCGTCAAGGGCTTTTATGACCAAGAAATATCTTATCTTATTAAAGATAGCCAGCAGGGGGCCTCTTGTGTCAACCTCAGGTCAACAGGCTTTCCTACAGCGTATCTCGCCCGTCCCGTGCTTCTACTGCTCAGTCACCCTCTCTCGGGGTCTCCTCCACGGTTCAGGTTAGATCCCCTCCTATTCCATCCAAATGCTACCTATGGTCCTTGCCCCCCCCCCAAGAGGTTGTGTGTGCCCATTAATTAGCCAATTTTCTTCAGTTCTGCATTATTATTATTTTCCTTAGTCACTGCACTCGGTTTCACTAGTGTGAAAGAGGAACCTCTTCTCCAAAGCCCCTGAAGGCAGGACAAGAAGCAACGGATGGAAACTCATCAAGGAGAGAGAGAAGCCACCTAGAACTAAGGAGGAATTTCCTGACAGTGAGAACAATTCACCAGCGGAACTGGCTTGCCTCCAGAAGTCGTGGGTGCTTCATCACTGGAGGTTTTTAAGAAGAGACTGGACAACCATTTGTCTGGAATGGTATAGGGTTTCCTGCCTGAGTAGGGGGTTGGACTAGATGACCTCCTAAGGTCCCTTCCAACTCTGTCGTTCTGTTCTGTTAATGTATCGTACTCGTTTCGCACAGTTCTAGAGCTTCAAAGGACTGCCTTCCTCCCAGACAGTTAACAGCATAACAGAGTTGGAAGGGACCTTAGAGGTCTTCTAGTCCAAACCTCTGCTCAGGCAGGAAATCCTGTTCCATTTAAGACAAATGGTTATTCAATCTCTTCTTAAAAACCTCCAGTGTTGGAGCAACCAAAACTTCTGAAGGCAAGCCGTTTCAGTTCTTTCAGATCGTCTTTCTCTCCTCCTCCTCCTCCTCCTCCTCCTCCTCCTCCTCCTCCTCCTCCTTTTTTCCCTTATCAAAACTTCCATATTTTGGAGCTAATTGATCCCCTTTTCCTCATAGATCCATTTCTCAGAAACCGTGCGTGCTTTCAGCATCCACATGGGTCCAAAAACCTGCTCTCTTTGAAATATACCCCAGCATTACTTCATTTCCACACCGAGTGACACGCTGTCAACCTCTTGATCCTGGACCCCTGGAAAACAAGCGGCCGATGAAAGCTCATCAAGTTTTCTTTCTTTTTTTAACACTCCAAAGGGTTTTATTTTATAAAAAGAAGTGGAGTAACCGGTAACGTTGGCCCCCAGGCGATCCATTGCTATTTCAAGATACAGCTGGTGTGTGTCTGAATATACAAAGATGGCTTTTCAAGGAAGATGAGCAGAGTTGGAAATACTCCCCCTCAAACAGATGCCCAGCTATTTGTCTGGAGTAAATAGTCTTTAAATATTGACTCTTGTCCGCCAAGCTTTTCACCAGAAAGAGAACTGGCCAGGTCAGCAGGTATCTGGAACCTCAAAACAGAACTGATATGCGCCTCACAATTATTGGGGAGATTAAGGCTTCCAAACAATGTCTCACAAAGGGGCTGGATGAGGCCATTTGTGGGACCTGGCCATCTTAGCCGAGTGGAAATCGGAAATCGCATAACGTTAGCTGGGAGCTGAGGGACTTGTCATCACACACCTGAATGTCTTCGGAGATTCTTAGTCATCCAGGTCATAATTGTCTCAAAGGTGTTTGTTCAAAAGGCAACAATGCGAAGCAAAATGTCTTCTTCTTCGTTGTCCTCAAGAAAAAAAAAGAGTCCAGATGCCTTTGGGAAAAGTACCTTTGAGAATGACTTAAGTCTGAAGTTCTTTGGTTTCCTTCAAAACCATCACTAATCGCAGTTGTTGAACTTCTGTGAGGTGGCGCATTGCCATCTTCACATGGAGGGCTCAGAAATGTTGCCGTGTAACCTCACAGCTAGGCTTCAGGCTATTTCTGAAGACACAGAAAGAACCTCCATCTTCATATCACTTCTGGCAGACGTTTCTCACACTGTTTGGGTGCACAACATGAACCGTCCCGGGTTTATCTCTCCGCTGCCTTCACCCTTCCAAAAATAAGAGGCCCACAGGTCATAAAAGAAAGTTATCAAGCTCCGTTTTAAAGGAAGAGTATTCCTTTCATTTGAGCCTTTTGCTTCTTCTTCAAGGCACAGCATGCCTGAATTTATTGAATCTAAACCAGGAATTGTGGATAAAGGGTCTCACGTCACACTTTTTTTTTTTAACCTTGTGAATTAAAAATACCATATTAATACTACCCTTGAGTTTGCCTTTGTTTTCAGACTGGCTGCAGCAGAATCTCACAGATGGGGACTTCTCCGTAAAGGTCTTGTAGCTTCAGAATTCCTGTTTGATGCTAACTGTTACTATAGTAGTACTAGTAGCAACAGCAGCAGCAGTAGTAATAATTATTGAAGTTATGTGTTGCCCAACTTTTAGTGACTCTGGACAGTTAACATTTTCTTTAAAACTTAAAAAAAAAGTGAAGAGTAAACATAGCAAGAGTGGGTGGAAAAGGAAAACAAACTACATAATCTAAAGGAGGGTCCACTGTCCCTCACCAAGTTTCTTCACAACTCTTCTAAACAACAACTGAGTGGGAGTCTCTTAAATCTTGGGGGAGCTTCATTTCAGAGGGCAGGGCCTGCCACAGAGAGGTTTCCCAATAAATGGCATTATTTAATCAAAGAAACCCCACGAATGCCATTATCAACTGTGGCAGATCAAATCAGCCAGACAGATGCTATGGGAGACAGGTGGTAATTCAAGCATGCCATGTACTGTATGTTTGGGACACTCATTTAAAAAAAAAAGAAGAAGTTGAAAATGCTATTTGATTTTCATCCACATTTCATCTTTTCCATTCTGGTTATTGATTCAGACACCTTCCTGTGATTATTTGAAAAGGATAAAGTGGAATTCCCTTAAACCCTGTTTTGTTTTGTTTGTTTTTAAATCAATGGAGATGAAATTATGGAAATATCTGGTCTATTTGTAGCTGGAATTTGAAGAACGTGCTTAAGAAATAGGGTAAAAGTCCAAGAACGTACATTTGAGAGATGTGTGTCGTGTTCTTTGAGAAATCTTAAAGCAAAGCATATCAGTCACCAGGATCAAAAAACAAAAACCCGAGAGGGAGAATTACATGCAATGGACAATTTGAGAAGAACATAGAATAATAAGAGTTGGAAGGGACCTTGGAGGTCTTCCCCAAGATGAAGTCTAGTAGAGGATCAACGAAAAAGGGCAAGGATGAAGTTGACTTCGGTCTTCTATTTCTAACGCCGCCGAGAGTCCTGCAAGACTTTTTATTATTACTTCTAAGAGGTTACTATGCACCAGCAAAGAACATAGGAGAAAGTTAAGTTCTGAATAATACAACCAACACAAGAAAATATGACAAAGAGCAAACTCCCCCCGTCCCTCGCGCCCCCTTCCCGTTCCAAACAATTTGATGAAGAACTGGAGACCTTATTACATTTCATGACATCCCTACCCATTTTCCAGAAATCTTGGCTACCCCACTCGAAACCGTCAAGATGAAAATCTTGGCTTCAGTTCCTCTTTGAAAGCAACTTTGGGGGGACTGATGCCAGCAACGTACGCGGGAGAGGGGAAAGGATGCTTCCATTCTCCTCTGATTTGGAAATTTCTCTTGGGCAGATCATTTTCCACCTGGAGCTGGGAGGAACCCCGTCCCAACCTCCCACCACGAGTGGTTTTAAGGCAGAATAGAATCATTGCAAAAAAAAAAAAAAGAGGAAAGTTGGGAGGACCGTTTTTCCCATGTGGAAATTCACGATAAATCAAGGCATGCAGTTTTGCTGGCTGCCGGATCGATCTGGAGCTGGGAAAGAGTTAACCAAGAGAGAATAAAAGGGTTTGGGGGGGGGAGAGGGAGGGAAGGAGGGGGAGAAAACGTTTGAGCTGACACTTCATCTGGGGAGGCGGATCCTCCTGATTCCTGATTGGCCTCAAGTTCCATCCCAAAACTCCACCACCCCCTCTTTCCCCCCCCCCTTTCCTCTCCCCCCTCCCCAATTCTCCTCCTCCTCCTCCTCCTCCAGCTCTCTGCTCCCTGGGGAGGAGAATGCAGAATAGTGAGCGAGATCAAAAATAAACCTCTTATGTCAAAGCAGAGGAAAGAAAGTATAAATACCGGAGCTCTTTGCAGCTTGCTCTGCAAGGAGCTACTCACGGAGAGCAAGCCCTCGTCCAAGGAAGGAAAAGAGGGAGGGGAGGTAAACTCAAAGGGAGAAAGAGAAAAGAAAGAGAGAGCGAGAGAGAGAGAGAGAGAAATTAGAAAAAAAAAACCCCAAGACTCTTTCGTCTTCTGTGTGCTTTTCCCAACTGGACAAGTTGTCTTGCTGGTGCTGCTGTTTCTTGTCTGGTTTTGTGTGACAGTTGCTTTTGCAAAAGTCCAGGAGGTCCTGAGGAAGCTGAGTAGGTGAAGAAATCACGGTTGGGGCAGAAAAGGGTTTTTCACCCTTTGCACCCTGGGCAACTTTGCTGCTAACTCAGCTGATTTTTCTCTCTGTCTCTCTCTGTCTCTCTCTCTCTCTCTCTCTTCAACCTTTGCCTCGTTCTGTCTCTCTGCTTGTTTCTTACTCCTCCGTTTTGCAGGATTGCACCCTTATCTCAAGCCAGCTGGGCACTTGTTCCTCCGGTGAATCTCTCCACCTCTCTCTCTCTCTCTCTTTCTGTCTCTCAACTTGTCTTCTGCTCCTTCTCCAACTTCTAGCATCTATGCCACTTCCTCTTCAGCAGCCATCCTTCGCTAGCGGGAGGGCAGCTCTCTTTACGCTCTTCCCCTTGTTGCTGCTTCAAAATGCCTGGGCATTATCTCTCCAGAATAGCGGCGTTCAGGAGGTGGTGCCCGTCTGGGGAAATATGCCTCTGGGCAGGGGCAGACAGGTCTCCTTCTCCATCGCGGCCTTTGGGAAAGTGCTCCTGCTGCAGCTGGAACCCGATGCCAGCTTCTTGGCTCCTGGGCTGAAGATTCAACATGTTGGTAGAAGGGAACCTGTTGGGTTCTTGACTGAGAAAGAGGAGGAGGAGGAGGAGGAGGAGGTGAAGCTCAGAAGATGCTTCTACTCAGGGACTGTCAACGCACAACCAGACTCCCTAGTGGCCGTCAGCTTATGTCAGGGCATCCATGGCTCTTTCTTTGTGGATGGAGACAAGTACGTCATCCAGCCCCAAAACCGTGGAAGCGAGGATCCCCTGATGCAGGTTCATCAGATCCAGAAGAGAAGCTGGTCAAAAGAAGCTGCCAAGGACAGGCGAGGAGGGGAAGCCCGGCTGGAACCCAACAGCACCACCCTCCGCCGAGCGAAGCGGTTCACCTCCCAGGCTCGCTACGTGGAGACCCTGCTGGTGGCCGATACCTCCATGGTCCAGTTCTATGGGCACGATCTGACGGTAAGGGAGATGCTTTTCTACTCCTCCTCCTCCTTATCTTTCCCAGGCTCAGAACTCAGACAGTGCATGCCAACTGTTTAGAACAAGAAACGGGGCATTCTTGTTGCATGATGTAGTAGGCCACCTGTTATAACCCTGGTAAGCCCTCCAGATCTTGGAATGTTCCGTACAAATCACATCGGTCTTGAATTCGCGAGGCAGTCTTCAGACTCCCCTCTATACTACGAGGGTAACTCTACAGAGCAGTCTTGGCAACTCACAAGAGAGCGCCTGAGATTCTCCAAACAGGAAAGGACTAGGTGCTACCGGTAGCACAAAAGGGAAAAGACCACAAAGAGGGCCAGAGTGAAGGTATGGACAGGGTCACTGCAGGACAAATATGGTGTCTTTAAGCTTGCCTTTTATAGAAGAGCAGGATTCTCTTATTAACCGAGGAGGCTCGGAGTAGCTAGGGAACAAGGACGCCTCCCATGTGCTGTAAAAACCTAGCCGCATTTTCTTCACAGTATGATGTCATTGCATCCTGCATTCTCCTCCTCCTCCTGACTGGCATCCCTGGATGAGGCCAAGCGACATTTCGGATAAAGTCACGTATGCTGATACAAATTACAAGAGAAAGCTTAACACCTAGATGATATTTTTTTGGCCGCCGTCCCGGGGCTCCAGTAACGCTGAGTTCCAGCGTGACTATGGAAATTGGCTACTGCCTCAGCAGGTTGGCAGGAGAAAGAGATCTGCATTTTTTAGTCAATTTCCATAGAGATTCTGATTTGGCCTCCCGCTCCTTGTCCCTGGAGGGAAAGCATCTAGTAGAAGCTGAAAACCCTGATGTGTTCTTTAGCAGAAAGTTAGGACTCTCTTTTCTGTATGTCCTCTAAATGTTTACTTTTTTTAAAAAAAAAGAAAGTCTACCTTTAAATTCCTTCCCTTCCCTTCCCTTCCCTAGCAAAAGACTTTTTAGATTTTGGGAGTCTGTATGATTGCACATTAATATAATACCGTTCAGTAAAATGTAAGGTGGAATACTTTGCTTTGCCTACACTTAAGGATCCGTGCTCTGTACCAAACTGCTGGCAGGAGAACTATAAAACAATTTAACATGATAGGCATGAATGTGTCATATTTTGGTGTCTTCTGAATGAATGCAAGATCTACCATATTGGACAGTTTAGGATCGTCTTGCTTAATCCTTGGCAGATTAGAAACATTGCTTAGCTTGTTTGGGAAGAAGACAAGTCTAGACACCCAGAGTATGGTTTGTTTTGTGTCTGTCTGTCTGCCTCAGAGAGAGAGAGGGAGAGAGGGAGAGAGAGAGAGAGAGGGAGGGGAGAGAGAGGGGGGGGAGAGAGAGAGAAAGAGAGAGAGAGAGAGAGAGAAATTCTGCTTATTTTTTCAGATCCCTGAAGAAAACATTAAACCTGAGTAACTTCATGCCAGTTTCCATGAAAACCTGAATTCAAATCTACTAGCTCTAATTGGAAAAGTGTTCCGCCTGGAATTTATGTCCAAAAATGCTCTGACTGCTATGTTTCAGAGAATAAATTAATCTGTTAAGGACAGTACATGAGAAGAAAGAGAGAAACTGCTTCGTGCAAAGTCTTCTAAGTGCATTTGTAAAATTTATTGGCTTTGCTTAACATCAGTTAAAAGATTGTAGGATGGAAATAATCGGGGGGTGGTAGACATGATCAACTAGCGAAAAATAAATAAAAAGAGCAGCTGAAGTATGCTTTGTCGTTCAGTTTAGCAATGGAAATAGTGTTTGGTGTGTTCGGGGGTTTTGCTGTAACTCTGCCCTTCCACTTGACTATCATCTTAGGACATACACCTTCTCTAGTACGTGACTTGGGATGATCAATATATGATCCCCAAACTAAGCCTGTACGGAACCTATGCATAAATCATATAATGGATGAAAGAGCATTTTAAGTATCAGCATTTGTTACACAAAAGCAATGAAACTTGGGAAACGTGGCCTTTTATGTAGCATTCACATACGAATTGCTGTATTAACTTCAAGCCATTACTGAGTTCCCTCAGTTCCACCTGACCTTGAATTAGCACAAAACCAGGTAGCTGTCCCTACTGCTTTTATTATGTTTGTTTTGAGTCGCCCCCAAATGTTGACTTGTTCAACAACCCCTGACCAAAAAAACCCCATTATTTGGCTAAATACATGAAGCCCATTGCTGATCAAACCCATATTTGCTTAGCTGATATCATGTTCCTTCAGACCATTCAAACTGCCTATAAAGGCTATTTAATTCATTACTCCGTGGTTCACTGGTTATACACACAGATGCATATTTAATTTTTAAAAACTTAACTAAAAACGATAGATGGAAACATTCCGGTAGATTATGATACATAAATGCATAGGTTTAGAACTCACACAGCTGCCATTTGGCAAATGTAAGCTAACACAAGGGACAATTCCTGCCACACGTTTTCAAGTTTCAAATGACACACAGTCTAAAGCAGTGGTGGCGAACCTATGGCACGGGTGCCAGAGGCGGCACTCAGAGCCCTCTCTGTGGGCACGCGCACCGTCACCCCAGTCCTAGGCCTTCAGCTGGGTTTTATAAAACCTTTTCACTTTAGGCCTCCGCCGCCGTGTGCAAAAAAAAAAAAAAAGGTTCAATCAGTCAATTTCAACTTCTCACGGGAAAAAAAAGATCTTGCAAAGTTGGAATTGATTGATTGAACTTTTTAGTTCCACCCAGCCCAGTCTGCCATTACCACCACAGCCATGCCCACCCAATGGGCCATGCCCACCCAATGGGCCATGCCCACCCAATGGGCCATGCCCACCCAATGGGCCACGCCCACCCAATGGGCCACGCCCACCCGGCACTCGACGATGCATAAGTGGGTTTGGGGTTGCAGTTTGGGCACTCGGTCTCTAAAAGGTTCGCCATCACTGGTCTAAAGAGAGACCTCAGTTCCAGAAAGGGACAATCATCTTGGCATCTGGAGGCACTCCTGTGTGTGAGACCCTCTACAAACCAGCGCACTCGATGTTCTTGACAATGCAAATTTGAAACTCAAAATAGTTGTATGTCGATGAAGATTCACAGTCATCCAGGTCAAGTTGTCTGAAAGTTGAGTTCCTTGGATGAGCAGCAAAACGTCTCAAACCATCAAGAAATAAGTCCAGTCCCCCATGACTCAACTTTCAGTCCAAATGATAAGACGGGTGGGGGCTCTGTGGTTGCTGTCTGTGGCTTTTTTTTTTTTGCAGTTGTGGTTTTGTTTTGTTTTTTCTCCTGTTCCCCTGATTCTGGAAACTAAGGACGCTCTTCTAGATCTCTATGGAGATCCTCAGTCATCCAGGTCATGGTTGTCCTAAAGGTGCTTTTTCAAAAGGCAACTGGACTTTGTTTTCTTTGGCAGTCCAATTGCCTTTTGAAAAAGCACCTTTAGGACGGTGCTCTTCTAGGTATCTGCAGCTGGAATGTCAACATCCGAGGCACCCTTGCTAAGAAATGCACAGTAATTTAGGACAAGACATTTTTTTTCTCAAGCTCTGCCGGAAAGGTGGTTTGCCACAGACAGCAGCCACGGAAGCCTCCCTTCCCTTGTCTGCCAAAGAGCTGTTGACTCCAGGACTGCTAAGGTTTTCCATCCTTAACCTGCACAATGACTTTACGTTTTGTGAGGGATGTAAGTGTGTCCCGTGCCTGCAGATGGTTGCTTCTTAGCCCTCCCACCTCTTGAACGCCATCCAGAACGTGCCATTTTGTTTTGTTTCCCCCCCCCCAAGAAACAGGATCTGCACTTGATCTGGCACACTGAGGTATGAGCAGAACACCTCATGCTCCTGCAGCCCTTAAATTTAAAGAGCACAGTCCCTGACTCCAGCCAGCAACAGTATCAAGCTACTCGGAAAAATATAGCCAATTTTTTTAAAAAAATGTTCTTCCAGGGTCTGTGAAAGCTCTGTCTTCTAGACGGAGACATAGTGTTAGAGCTACGGTGTTCTGCCAAAAGAGCTCTCCTTTCTTTATTCCCAGCATCTTAAACTAACTCTAGGGTAAAATGAGCCTCCACAGCCACGACTCATTGCTTCCTTAATTGTTTTTCTTTTTTTTTCTTTTTTTAGAAACAATTTGCAGAGTACATTATCATCACCAAGGCTTGGTTGTAAACTCTTGGTGGTCTGCCACATCTTTTCTCTGTCCGCCATTAGACTTTAACAGGTGTCTCAGTCACTGCCAGCAATTCAGCAGGGAAAGCTTCCCCAGCCACAAAAGTGCAAACGATGCAGAAAGAGGGGAACCTCGGAGCTGTCTTGAGTTTCGTTGTTTTCTTACAGACATTTCATTACCCAACTAGGTAATGCCATCAGGGCACCCAGCTTCCTTTGTGCCAAGGCAGGACTAGAAATCACCAGTCTCAAAGTCATCCCACTGCTTTTGTGCCTGAGGGACTAGAACTCACAGTCTCCTGGTGATTGGCCCAAAGTCATCCCGCTGCTTTTGTGCCTGAGGGACTAGAACTCACAGTCTCCTGGTGAATGGCCCAAAGTCATCCCACTGCTTTTGTGCCTGAGGGACTAGAACTCACAGTCTCCTGGTGAATGGCCCAAAGTCATCCCGCTGCTTTTGTGCCTGAGGGACTAGAACTCACAGTCTCCTGGTGAATGGCCCAAAGTCATCCCGCTGCTTTTGTGCTTAAGGAGGAGCTAGAACTCACAGACCCCCAGTTTCTAGCCTGTTGCCTTAACCATTGCACTAAACAATGTTGGAAGAAAACGTCATGGGCCATGCATCCTAGTTTCCCCCCTGTAAGATAGTCTATGATACTGATTTAGGAATGAGAAAAATAGTTCGCTTTTCTGCAGTCAGTATAGACAGGCTACCACCTCATCCCTCATCACAGGCAGATAAATATCCTATGCACACCCTGGTCAATGTGTTTTTTTTCTCCTGCTGAAAGATAAGAGATCAGGGGTCTCCAGCCTTGCTGACTGAGGAATTCTGGGAGTTGAAGTCCACAAGTCATCAAAGGGCCAAGGTTGGGGACCTCCGATATAGATCCATCCAAAAGTATTCTGCCTTTTGTGGAGATGCTCAGAATTAATCCATACATTAACAAACTTATTTTTTTAACAGACTGACTTCTTCCCCTTCTTATTTCTCTGTCAGTCTAAAAGCAAAAACTGCCTCCCCAGGGAGACAATACATCCCCCATAAAGAGTCAGACGAGGATATTCAAATTTGGATATGCTAATTGAGGTATGGAACTGGCAACCCATAAAGAATTACGATAATCGACATAGTTTGTAGGGAATTACTATGTCAGTCGGTTGCACCTCCCTAGGGTGGAAAAGATTACCTACCACCTGAGCTGTGCTCATTCTCTTAAAATTGCTGTCCAGGTGCTACAATCCAACAGGACAATTCAGAATTTCGATATTCTTGGTGCCGAGGATTCTCTTTGATCTGTGAGCTGTCTGAGATTGGGCAATCCTTCAAAGCAGAAGACCTTCCTCTGGAAAATAGGACATGTGGCCACCCAGAGCAAGATTCTTCTTAGCTTCCTCTTCCATGGTCTGTCTAATGTTAAACAGCTGCTTTCATGTGGCTTTGTAGTGCCTACTGGCAGAGCAACTATCAATTATGAAGCATTCTGGTATGGAAAACACGCTTCAAAAATGAGTGTTGTTATTCTGAAAGCCAACCGTTGAAAGAAAACTTAGGAGAAATTTCCAGGCCCAAAGAGAGACAGGCCAGTGTAACCTTAACGGGTTTGCCCTAACACTTGTCTTCAACAGGGAAAATTTCAGATATTCTACCAAGCTTGATTGTATTTATAAGGTAGGATAACCACTTTTGAGAACCAGTTTGGTCTTGTGATCAAGGTGCTGGGCTAGGCACAGGGCACTTGAAATCTGCCTTCGGCACAAAAGTCAGGGGTGACTTTGAGCCAGTCACTCTCTCTCAGCCCTAGGGAGAAGGCAATGCAAACTAGTTCCAAAAATGCTGCCTAGAAAACCAAATGGTATAGTTTCTGGGAATTATTCTAACTCAAAGACAAAACAATTTTCCTTTCCTTTCCTTTCCTTTCCTTTCCTTTCCTTTCCTTTCCTTTCCTTTCCTTTCCTTTCCTTTCCTTTCCTTTCCTTTCCTTCCCTTCCCTTCCCTTCCCTTCCCTTCTCTTCCCTTCCCTTCCCTTCCAAACTTTCTCTTTCTTTCTTCAAAACTTTCTTTCTTTCTTTCTTTATTTATTTATTTATTTATTTATTTATTTATTTATTTATTTATTTATTTATTTATTTATTTATTTTTCTTTCTTTCTTTCTTTCTTTCTTTCTTTCTTTCTTTCTATCATCTATCAATCCATCATCTATCTATCTATCTATCTATCTATCTATCTATCTATCTATCTATCTATCTATCTATATCTATCTATCTATCTATCTATCTATCATCATTTATCATCTATCCATTATTTATCATCTATCATCTATCATCTATCAATCATCTATTATCTATCATCTATTATCTAGCTAGCTAGTTAGCTATCAATCATCTATCATTTATCACTTATCTATTATCTATCTATCATTCATCATCTATCCATTATCTATCATCTATTATCTAGTTAGCTGGCTAGCTATCAAGCACCTACCATTTTTCATTTATGATCTATCATTTATCATCTATTATCAATCATCTATCAATCATCTATCAATCCATCATCTATTATCTATCTAATTTATATGAAGGACATGAAGAACAGTTGGCTTGCTTCTTCAGTGCTCAAAAAAAAACAACCCCAGCCACTATGTGGATGTTGAAGATGCAAAGTTGTACATCTCTGTCACCAATGTGACTGAGTAGCTCTAATTACATCTATACCTGAGATAAGGCTTTTCCAGCTCTATTAATTGTCTATTCACTGGAGATACTAGCAATTGCCTCTCTCGCTTTGTGCATGCAAAATACGCGCCGTATCACTATGCAAAAACCACATGTGTACTTATACAGAATATTTCAGGGGTTTGTCATCAAGCAAGCACTACGTTTGCCGTGCAGAAGTGCCAAGTGGATTATTCCCACTCTGTTTACCGTGTGGTCCAAGCACATGCCAAGGATATGAGTGTAGTCAGGAAATTATAAATTGTGCAGAATCTCAACATTTATTGTAGGGGGGAACTGAGTCAGTAGAATTTTTCATTGCTGTTCTTGCCACTGACATCTAACAAGGACGCTATTTTTAATTTGATTACAAGTCTGGGTCAAAGAAGATAATGCACGCAATGGGGGGAGAGGAGGGCACGTTCCCAGAAAGCTGATATGGCTTTTTATTGTTGCCTTTTTTAAAAGAGCTGTCAGTGATGGGCTGTGATGTAAATGAGTATAAGGGTAATTGAAGAAAGTTGGAAAGGTATCTCGGCTCATCGCTGAATCAAATTCTTTGAACAAAAGGTCACAGATTTTAAACCTGGGTCTCTAATTAAAACCAGCAGTGACTGCAAAGAGTTCCACCAAGGATTTTCATGCTGTTGCTGGTTCTACATTTAGGCAAGAAAAACCAAATGTACAGGTATAGTATAGGGGGTACCTTGCTCAATAGTAGTAACTGTGAGAGGGATCTCGGAGTCCTAGTGGACAATCACTTAAATATGAGCCAGCAGTGTGCTGCAGCTGCCAAAAAAGCCAACACAGTGCTGGGCTGCATTAACAGAGGGATAGAATCAAGATCACGTGAAGTATTAATACCACTTTACAATGCCTTGGTAAGGCCACACTGGAATACTGCATCCAGTTTTGGTCACCACGATGTAAAAAAGAGTTGTGAGACTCTAGAAAGAGTGCAGAGAAGGGGCAACAAAGATGATTAGGGGACTGGAGGCTAAAGCATATCAAGAACGTTTGCTGGGAATTGGGTATGTCTAGTTTAATGAAAAGAAGGGACTAGGGGTGACATGATAGCAGTGTTCCAATATCTCAGGGGCTGCCACAAAGAAGAGGGAGTCAAGCTATTCTCCAAGGCGCCTGAGGGCAGGACAAGAAGTAATGGATGGAAACTAGTCAAGGAAAGAAGCAACCTGGAATGAGGAGAAATTCCTGACAGTGAGAACAATTAACCAGTGGAACAACCTGCCTCCAGAAGCGGTGAAGGCTCCAACACTGGAAGTTTTTAAGAAGAGACTGGACAGCCATTTGTCTGAAATGGTATAGGGTTTCCTGCCTGAGCAGGGGGTTGGACTCGATGACCTCCAAGGTCCCTTCCAACTTTATTATTATTATTATTATTATTAAATGGGGTTCTTTATCCAATATCATGGTTTACTCCAGAGCAAACCAGGTTTTTCTCAATGTGAGGTTGATTTTTTTTTTTTTTTGGCTGGCAAAAGAGCAGAAAAAAGGAATATAAGACAATGTCAGATGGGACACGAAACAAAGGTGGATGCTCAACTGTCTTCAAGCGGAAGCTTCTTTCTTTCTAGCTCCCCTTTCCATCTTCCTCCATTTTATTTGTAGCATAAGGAAGAGGTGAGAAGTTAGGGCATTTTCAGTCAGAGGAGGAGATCAGGAGGTGAGGAGAAAAAAGATCAACTTCCTTTTAAGTGGAAAAAAAAATGGCTTTGTGACTTGACTCCCTTCTGCTAGACTGGATAGAAGGAAGGTCCAACGAGATAAAATAGCCACTTTGTTGACTGTGGAGACACTTAACCCTTTCTCTGAAAAAGTGTTTCGGTTCTTTATCTCAGGATTTCTTCATATAGTAGCTAAACCACAATCTGGCCAGCCACATTTTAGCAAACTATGTTGCAGGAAACCATGGTTAGTTTATAGCTCAGTGTATTGGGCAAACCTAGAAAATGGTCTTAATATGGATAATGGAAATACAGCATTTAATAGAATAATAGAATAACAGAATAATAGAGTTGGAAGGGACCTTGGAGATCTTTTAGTATAGGCATGTCAAACTGCCGGCCCGTGGGCCGGATGCATCACGCCGAAACTGCGCCCAGCCCATTGCCGGCAATGGGGAAAAAGTCCCGATACGTCGCGTGACGTCGCGTGATGTCGCGAGTTTGACATGCCTGTTTTATTCCAACCCCCTGCTCGAGCAGGAGACAAGATAAATTGTTGACCAGTCTCTTTTTGAAAGCCTCCAGTGATGGAGCACCCACAACTTCTGAAGGAAAGTTGTTCCATTGGTTTATTGCTCTCACGGTTAGAAAATTTCTCCTTAGTTCTAGGTTGCTTCTCTCCTTGGTTAGTTTCCATCCATTGTTTCTTATCTTGCCTTCTGGTGCTTTGGAAAATAGTTTGACCCCCTCGGCTTTGTGGCAGCCCCTCAAATATTGGAACACGGCTATCATGTCTCCCCTAGTCCTTCTTTTAATTAGACTAGACATTTGGGAAGCTGCTTTGCTGTTTTTGGCAATCAAACTACGCAAGTTGAATGTATATTGGGTTGTGACTGCACAGGCTGTACATGTTTCCCTTAGTGCCAGCAGGCTCTCCGCCTCACCTTGCTTAATTTTTTCCCCCCTGAAATTCTTTTCATTCATAATAAAATTAACAGAAATCTAATGTGACGGAAAGTGTCGACCCTCTAGAATCAGCTTTGTTTTCCAGAAAGCTTCCATGTGATTTCACAGGCCTTCACAGATATAAAATGATGGGAAAGTAATAATCCACCTGCCTTTTTTTCATTTTGTTTTTAAGGCAACTCAACTCGGTAATGGAAAAAGCATTCTGGGCTAAGCAAAAACATGGCTGGGGAAGTAGCTTTATGAGTTTGTCTTTTAATAATTGGGCTTTTTTTTTTTTTTTGCTTTTATGACTGATCATGCTCATCGTTTTAATGAGAACCACAATTGTTCTCAAAATTGGTCCCCAAAGAGTCTTTATTTGGGTACAGATGCTAAATTTAGCTGTTTGTGTGAATTGCCATCTGGTTTGGATCTATGTTTTTCTTTCCCCAAATACACCAGGGATTCATGTTCTCTCTCTCTCTCTCTCTCTCTCTCTCCCTCTCTCCCTCCCTCCCTCTCTCTCTCTCCCTCCCCTCCCTCACTCACTCCCTCTCTCTCTCCCTCCCTCCCTCTCTCTCTCCCTCCCTCTCTCTCTCTCTCTCTCTCAAACAATTCATGTGGTTTGGGAACTTGCTGCCATCAACCAAGAATTATTAGAACGCAATGTTACATTCTAATAACATTGCAAGCAGGCCTTGTACAAGCCTAGACTTGACTCAAAGCCTTACTTAGTGAAGACATCTTTGAATTCTCTAGAAGCCTATGGCTCAACCTCCAAGTCCATTGTGCATGTCCATGGCTGTTGAATACAGAAAAAGACAACAACGTACGGGTAATCCTCAATTGATGACTACAAGAGAGCCCAAACATTTCTGCTGCTAAACAAGGCAGCTGTTAAGGGAGTTTTTTCCCCCCATTTTATGACCTTTTTCGCCACAGCTGTTACGCAAATCATGGCAGCTGTCAAATAAGTCACGGGATCATTAAGCAAATCTGCCTTCCCCACATTATCCTTGTTTGCTGGAAGCCAGCTGGGAAGATCATAAATAGCGATCACATGACCCCGGTCATAAATGCTTGCCGGTTGCCAAGTGCCTGAATTTTGATCACATGACCCCGGGGATGCTGCAACGGTCGTAAGTGTGAAAAACAGTCCTAAGTCACTTTTTCAAGGCCGTTGTAACTTCAAATGGTCATTTAATGAATGGCTGCAAGTCAAGGACGACCTGTATTCACAGGCATCTTTTCCAGGGGGCATACATGATGGCACCAGTCTGGTGGCACCACCAGAGCGCAGTGGTGGCGCAGTGGTTAGAAGGCAGAATTGCAGGCTAACTCACAGCTCACTGCAGGAGTTCGATTCTGACCAGCTCAAGGTCAGCCTTCCATCCTTCCGAGGTCGATAAAATGAGGACTCAGATTATTGAGGGGTAAGAGGCTGACTCTGTAAATCGCTTAGATAGGGCTGTAAGGCACTAAGTCTAAGTGCTATTGCTCCTTCCTTCCTTCTTCCTTCTTCCTTCTTCCTTCTTTCCTTCTTTCCTTCTTTCCTTCTTTCTTTCTTTCCTTCCTTCCTTCCTTCCATGGTGCACAGTGGTTAGAACGCAGTATTGCAGGCTAACTCACTTCTCACTGCCAGCAGTTCGATTCTCACCAGCTCAAGGTTGACTCAGCCTTCCATCCTTCCGAGCTGGGTAAAATGAGGACCCAGATTGTTGGGGGCAAATATGCTGACTCTATAAACCACTTAGAGAGGGCTGTAAGGCACTGTGAAGCAGTATACAAGTCTAAGTCAGGGGTAGGCAACCTTGGCTCTTTTATGACTCGTGGACTTCAACTCCCAGAAGTTGAAGTTGAGCCTGGCTGGCTCAGGAATTCTGGGAGTTGAAGTCCACGAGTCATAAAAGAGCCAAGGTTGCCTACCCCTGGTCTAAGTGCTATAGCTATTGTTATCCAAGAACCAATCAGCTGCTACTAACTAGTATAAAGTTCCTACTTTCGCTGCTTTTCTTCGGTTTCGGTATTGTCCGTCTGGGAAGTGCATTGTCTTTTTCAGTGCTCAGACTACAAGATTGTCTGCTTACCATCTGACAGAATATTTCCATCTTTTATGGGGATTCAGCACAGCAATGCATTGATTATATATATATATATATATATATAATTACAACCCATTTTCAGCAAATAAAGGAATACTAGTTAATCTAAAAGAAGAAAAGCAATGAAATTGCTTAGTTCGTCTACCAGATGGGCTATTTGGCTTGGACAGGGTAAAGGTTGAACCATTAGCAGAGGGGGGGGGGAAATTTCTAATTGCCCTTAAATCTCACTTGTGCAGCTTAATTTAAAAAAAACGGTGATGTATCCGAGGCACCAAAGAATCGCAAAGCAAGCCGTGCCAGAGAATAAAGTGGCTGCTTGCTCTTTCTCAATATTTTTATCTGTTGTGTAACCCATTGCATTTTTGTCTCATGAGTTAGTGCCAAACCAAGCTGGAATTCTGACTCACTGATAAGATGTTAACATCAGCCTTATACATAGCTGAAGTGTCTGACCTATGAAGTCATCTCCCTTCCATCGTCTTCACCCAAACAGAAGGTTCAGTGATGTAAACCCTTGAGAGCTCACGCAAATATCCTGGACAAAAATGTGTTCCATTCACAAGTACATCATGTCATGTGACTCCCACACACTGTGCCCCATTCAGTGCTTTTTATAGAGTTCTCTGTAAGAAGCTTTGCTGCGATTCTCACAAAATAAGCTGTCCGAAGTCCCGTTGCCGATTTGATTTGGTAGATCGCTTCTCTGGAGGCCTAGAATATCCAGGATTTGCACATTCTAACCAAAGATTATTGGGTGCAGTACTTGCAGTACAAGTGTAAAAACATGTAGTGGCTAAAATTAGCATGAGTTAATCCAATTTACTGATAAGAAGGGCCATGTTTTGTAACAGCATGTGTGTGCATGATTAAGATTGTTAAGTTGCTCAGCTATCAGCAAGAATGGAGGTGAAACTGAACTCAAACTCTCTGGAAACAAGATTGTATTTCCTAATTATACTCCGGCAGCAAAAGCGTTGTTAAAACAAAACAAAATATGAACAGGTCAACACAGGTATTATAACCCATCAGGGTGACATTTGCTTCACTCACGGCGCACTTGAATCCAATTTCCTAACATGATTTATTTGGATTGTTGTTAATGATTGTTCTCTGGATCACTTCTGCTTGGGCTTGGTGCTGTATAATAGGTTTCCAAGCTGCAAAACAAACAGCTTTGTTTGTGGGGTTGTGTGTGTGCTGCCGACATAGCCTGGGAAATGAAGCTATGGAGTTTTTTTCTCAGTGTAGTGAAACTGATTTAGGGATTATAGTATTAATTAAATGAGATTTCATCATGATTGCCTTATGAAATTAATTAGAGAACAGGCAAATGGCCAAGACATTAATCAGAGATATACATTTCTCCTCTGTTTTGTTTCGCAGTCTTGGTGGTTATGAAAGGATAGATTGGTTCTCAATCCAAAGAACCACTTAAGCTTTTTTGCATTGGCAGCAAATTGTGCTGAAAACAAGTACTGAGGCCACCAGAATTAGCAAGAAAAATGCATAGCTTTTATCGCTTCCTACTTCTCCCACAATTAGGAGTTGTTTGTCACGAGATCAAGTTCTCCACCCAGCAGATACTCTACTGCAGTGATTCTCAACTTTGGCCACTGTGGAATTCTGGGAATTGAAGTCCACATATCTTCAAATAGCCAAGGTTGAGAAAATCTGCTCTACTCTATGGCTTGTCACATGGCCTCTAAGCACTGCAATGTGTCATGTACAGTGCAAAAGAAATTCCAGTGTACACGTTTTTGAAGGAAATAATAATAACGTCGTAGTTCTAGTTCCTGGAAATACCACTTGGTTTATTCCATGTCTTTGGTGTGTTTTTCAGAATCACGTCCTCACCTTAATGTCTGTGGCTGCTCAAATCTACAAACACCCCAGCCTGAAGAATTCTATCAACCTGGTGGTGGTGAAGGTCTTGGTGGTGGACAATGAAAAGGATGGACCAGAAGTATCTGACAATGGTGGTCTGCTGCTGAGGAACTTCTGTAATTGGCAACAGTTCTTCAACCCTCCAAGTGACCGTCACCCAGAACACTATGACACCGCAATCCTGCTGACAAGAAAGGTATTTAGATGCAGGTTGGCTGAGAGACATCTTGAAGATGATCTGGTGGAAGAATGGAGAAGCCTTCCTTTAAAACTCAACATTCATATCATTTCCATCTTACCTTTCTCAATCACAGGATTTCTGTGGACATCAAACCTGTAGAACCCTTGGAGTGGCTGAGACTGGCACCATGTGTGATCCGAACAAAAGCTGTTCTGTGATAGAAGATGAGGGTCTGCAAGCAGCTTACACCTTGGCCCATGAACTAGGTAGCTGCCATGCCTATCTTGATGGGTAGTCCGTCATTGTATCAGAATCAACATCTGCCTTGTAGAAAAGCTACCCTTACATATTGTAGGTTGCATTCTCAAGTTTGGCCCATAAAGGAAGGATGATAGGTGTGGTTGTTGATACTACTCTGAGCTAGGTGTGTTTCAGGTGTCCATTCTTGCTTGGAAGTTCTAGTTTTGACAAGTATATTATTATATTTCAATCCTAAATCAGAAAAAGATATTGAGACCTAGAAATTATGCAGAGAAGAGCAACAAAGATGATAAGGGTCTGGAGGCTAAACTGTATGATGAATGATTGGGGGAACGTATATGTCTAGTCTAATGAAGAGAAGGGCTAAGGGCAGTGGTGGGATTCAAATATGTGAACAACCGGTTCTCTGTGTGGATGCCACTTCCGGAAGTCCATTCTGGGCCTGGGCAACAAAAAATTAGTTACCGGTTCTGCTGAAGTGGTGCAAACAGGCTGAATCCCACCACTGGCTAAGGGTGATATGAGAGCAGTCTTCTAGTACTTGAAGGACCATCACAGAGAAGAGGGAGTCAACTTATTATCCAGAGCACTTGTGGGCAGGACAAGAAATAATGGATGGAGAGCGTTAAAGAGAGATCCCACCTAGAACTAAGAAGAAATTTCCAAACAGTGAGACAATTAATCAGTGGAATGGTGTGCCTCCGGGTGCTCCTTCTCTTTCAAGAAGATATTGGACAGCCATTTGTCTGGAATGGTATAGGGTCTCCTGCCTGAGCAAGAGGTTGGACTAGAAGATCTCCAAGGTCCTTTCCAAC